>KK351116.1:67540-88965 GCA_000671755.1 Glossina brevipalpis
TATGTTTTTACCAGTTTCGATGTTTTTACAATTTTCTATGTTTTTTACAATTTTACAAATTTCTATGTTTTTACAATTTTACAATTTTCTATGTTTTTACCAGTTTCGATGTTTTTACAATTTTCTATGTTTTTTACAATTTTACAAATTTCTATGTTTTTACAATTTTACAATTTTCTATGTTTTTACCAATTTCGATGTTTTTACAATTTTCTATGTTTTTTACAATTTTCTATTTTTTTTTTACAATTTCAATTCGCTCTTGATTCGCGGGGGAAATAGAATCGATTTGAATTTTATTCTCCAATTTGTTTATTCGTACATTAGTTTGGGTTGATCGTGTCCGTCATGAAGCCCATGTTCCTGTTAAGAATTTTAACACAAAATGATTTCATCTTAAATTCATTATTTTTAGCTTAAAAATACAATAAGCTTGCTTTGGAGGTTCTATCACAATTATCTGAAGTCACTAACACTTGACGTAGTAGAGTTATATCATAATCTTCCTTTATGTTACTGTAAGCTTTTTAAGATCGTGTGTGTGTGTGTGTGTGTGTCATGCATACGTTATGTTTTGCGTATGTTGTGTTATCGAAATTTGACTTCGTGTAGCGTTGTTTTCCATGTCTGATATAGTCTATAGACTCTGTAAACTTTTTATGCTTACATAGCATATTATGCTTATAGAGCCACACTTAACTATGAAAAGATCTTTTCTAAGCCGTATGTCGTTTTTTTTTATCATTTTTTCTCTGATATAATTTTTTTATTTTGCTTTTTGAATTTCTATCGTGTAACTTATACTTAGTCATGCTGGTTTGGTTGCAATGTAATGCTTAGATAAACTGTATTATGGCCTTAATGTTGTGTTGATAATAGCAAGAGTAGCATAAATTTATTTTAATGACAGTAAATTTATAAATTTTTGCTTTTGATAGTCAACGATAATTTATGAATTTTATAAATACAAAGCTGTCTAAAAAGTATTGAGCTTAATAATAATGGATGGCGTTAATTTCCAATTTCTAAATGGTAAATAGAATGAAAATAGAAATATTAAAAATTCGATCTTTTCAAGATTAATTGATTTTTCTTTTTTTTTTTTTTTGTTTTTCTTTAACATGATAAACATAAAATATATTTTCATGATAGCAAAGCTATCGTTTTGCATGCTTTTGAGATTATGTAATACGAATTGTTCTAAATTTATCTTTTGATATTTAAGTTTGATACTTAATCAGATAACAGGAATCAGGGATTTATCGCTTTTCCTTAATATCAAAATACTTCATCAATATTTGCATTGAGTAGGAACTGTACGTACTATACGTACACTGTCGGTATAGCATAGTCTTCACAATATGTTAAATATTTGAAAGTCCTGCATAAGAATTCGAGATGAGGTGACTTCTCATAGTGCAATGATTCTTTAAAATTTGTTTAACAGGAATTCAGCACAAGACATTCACTTCATTTATCAAATTTAGATCCGTCTATAAACTCGCTTCTCTAGCAACTAGATTGAAGCTATAAAGATCAATTGAAAAATGCTTCTTTTTAAGTGATAGTAAACAATAACAATAACTAAACAATAATAGCAACTAGTAATGTAATTATTGCGGATATCCATCGTGTATTACTATTACTCCAAATAAGAATACAACTCGTTTCGAAAAAAGCACGCGATTTAAATGAAAAAGTTTCATTATGTTTTAATCAACTCAGCATTATTTCTGTCCATTCTTACATAGTAACAGTTATACGTACGCTTTAGCAGATTTTCCGATTTATAACCAGTTTTCCATTTATACCTTACAATTTACTTTTACGCTTTAATCATCTAACTTAGCTGGACTTTGCCTTAAACCACCAATTCAGCTGCGATCTGTTTGGCTTACACTCGGCTAACCATACCGCACTATTTCCAAATGAAAATCAAATTTATGCTCTTTACTGTACTGCACAGTGATTTACTGTACTTTACTGTAATTTACTATACTATATATTATAATTTACCGCTCTACAGATTAAAATGCCCAGGAACTCTTTGTGCTTTTTGATAATTAATCGTTCAAAATTAATTTTTCATCTTAGAGTTATCTGAGAATTCACAGGAATAAGATTTTTGGAAATATTTAGTTATAAGAAATAATTTATAAAATTTAATGTAAATAAATGATATTGTGTACATTTAATGTTTATCCATAAAAATGATATAATAAAACCAAATACACAATCGATCGATAGTCATGGTAAGGAAGCATTATGCATGAAATTAATCCAATTTTCATATGAAATCATTTTTCGTCACTTTCCTGATGACATATTAAATATTATATTTTCTTATTTAATATTATTTCACACACACACACACACACACATACAAGCACGTATGCCCTGACTTGCACATACGTAGATGGGATAATTGAAAATCAAAAGAAGAGTACATACGCTTATACAATTGTTTATGAATATGTCTGCTGGGCAAATGTAAATGAAACTGTAGCGGAGCAACTGGCAAATATATGACACACTATATGTAAGCAGGTGGCCTTGGTTATGGTATCATATTTCTTTAGCAAGAATAAAAGCAATAAAAATATGAAAAAAAAAAAAGAAAAAACCAACAAATGAGAAAACTCACTGTGTATGCAATTAAACATTATAATTGTCAACAACAACAACAACAACAAGAACAAGAACAACAAAGAGAAGAACAACAAGCACAAGTATACAATAAAGTATGCAAAGCAATAGAGTCAATTCAGACAATTCAATGAATGAATAAATGTATGAATGAATAAATGACTGACTGCATAAACGATATCTGGGCTATAGAGACTCTTTTTGCTTTTCGCAATTTGCTGCGTCTTTTTCCCTTTTTGTTTTTTTTTTTTTTTTTTGTTTTAAAAAGGAAAACACACAGATGCATACAGAAGTTGAAAGCAGCAATAACAGCGGTTCTAGTAGTAGTAGTAGTAGTAGTAGTGTGTGCAACGCATTGTTTTAAGCCATTTATATACAAATTAAATACACACAGTCAGCAATAATAATAGCAAGCAGTTATAAAAAATGTACGTGTGTGTATGTATATGATTTATCCCTGGATATAGGGAAAGAATTTAAACAGTCAGTCGCCTAGCGTTTATAAAAGGAAATAATAAACGAGAAATCATGCAGTTCAATAAAGTGGAACAAAACAGTAGCAATCGCAATAGCAACAACAACAATAATAACGATATCTATATAATAGCAACGGTAGTACAGCAGTCAACATCAAATAATGAGCACAGGAAAGTTAAAAATACATATCAATTGATTTCCGTTTTTCAAGACAAAAGCGTAAACTTCCAACGTCCAATAAATGAGTTGACTTTCGTATACAAACACAAGCAACACAAACTATGCCTATGTGTCTACCAGGATGAACTTATAAGTCATCGCACAAATGAAAATGTGAGATACATTTATATGATCTAGAATTATCTGTGCACATAAGAAGATATATATAGAATCTATATACACTCTACACATACAGAATCGCCATTAAACGATATTCGACTATTCTAGAACCTCATTCTAACGAAACACATCAAAATAATTCAATTCTTTCTTGACTTTGAATGTTTAATATTTAACACTTAAAAATGCAAACATATCAGATTTGTTTTTGTCCTTTGTTTTTCAAGATCCACATATAAGCATTAGTGATCGTCACTGGTTTCTACAAGTCATTTAATCTCTTTAACGGTTCGTCTGTCAATAATCTGTTATCGAAACCCTTATAGTCCTCAGAATTAAAATAGTAGGTTGTGAAGCTTAACATATATGCTTTCAGTTCATTACACGCCACATATGATTTGAAAAATTAAGTTGCATCACTCAAAACCACCTCTGCTAAGCATTAAAAATAAATTTCAAATTTACGGGCCTTGGGAGATATCGATTTGAAATATTATAAAAATAAAACAATAATGTTTGTGTAAGGCTTACTGACCCGAAGATCGATTGAACTACAAAAACATTATGAAATACCGTAAACTACTGATTGAATTGCAAGAGAGAGTTTAGTTCTCTGCTATTAGTGATTGTTCTGCTTAACGGAACGACCCCATATCCCAGAAATTCAGACAAAGCATTGAAGCTTTGGACATTTGTTTGATTACAAAGAAGTTGTTAAAGTATAAAAATAAGTGCTTTGAGACTGATAAAGTGAACACTTTTTAGATTAGATTCGTTAGGTATTGTGTGTTCTTATTAAGTCCGTTCTTCTATTAAAGGAATAAATCTTTTATGACTTTTTGCTTTTTATTTTAACTAATCCTTGGGGTGTATTCCAGTTCTAAGCTTGACTTTATACCTTTGTCTAATCTCAGTCTCTTATAAACTTTCTCTAAGCTTATGGTTTTTTCATTAAGGGTTTCCGTCACTAATCTTCGGTGTCGATTCACTTGTGTTAAGTTATTCGTACAGATTTTTATTTTATTGTTAATATCTTCGCAATTGGGCTACAAATTCCACTGAAGCCACTGTATTATCTAGTGATTAAGACCCTTTTTTTTAGCAAACATATCAATTGTTCGATTATAGTGCCTGGTGAATGTAATGTAATGTAACCCCCGAACGCGAATTTTTTTTTTTAGAAAATTTGCAAACATTTTTCAAGCAAATGGTGTCTTATGATCGAATTGTTATTAAAAGAAAGTAGAATAAATTCGATGACGTAGCAGCAAAGGAAATAAAGGAAACGAAAAAAGCTTAAGGACATTTTTAAATCAACCTCGTAGCATTAACGGCTAAGGGTCTGCGTGTGTGTTTGTGTGTGATTACAATCAGTTATTTTCTTAATTATTTGTTCTATTTTATAGTAATTCTTTTCCTTTTCTTTCATTTTCTTATTTATTCAACTATTCCGTCCGTATTGTGTATAAACTTTTACAAAAATAAAAAGGAACATTTACCAGCCAGCCGCTCATAACAATAATAATAATAATAATAATAATAATAATAATAATAATAATAATAATAATAATGATGCCGCTCTCTATAGTAATACAATCTTTAATAAAACCGACTGACGGCTGAAGGTTGCCATATATCCTTTTTCCGTTCTGCTTAAGGTTTTTTTAAAGTTTTCTGAACTCATCCCTTAACCTCTTTTTTGTGTTTTTCTTTTTTCTTATTCACAAAAAGGTACAAATTTTGGTTGATTTCATGCTCAATAAGATAATAGCTATAGTGGCTTGGTAACGGCCTATGCTGTAACAATTGTTAGATTTTCTCTTGATTTCCGCAGCTTTTTCCTTTTTCAACATTTTTGTTTGTTAACTTGATAAACTGTTGTCGTTGTTGTAGTTATTGCTTTTCATTATTTTCTTTCATTTATTATTATATACGATTTTTCATTTTTCTTTAGGGTTCTTAACTAACTTAAACTCATCTCTCCCTTCACTCTTGTTTCCTTTTCTTTTCCTTTCTTTTTTTTTTTTTTTACTTCTATTCATTTCTTATTTACTCATTTTCCGCTACTGGAGTTTTCTTTTCCCTCGTTTTAAGTTCCTTTTTTTTTCTTTTCTCATAAAAATCTACATTAGTTTTCTTTCTTTTCGTTACTGGTGTCCTTTTTTCCTCCTCCTGCCTTTTATTTGTTCTTTTCCATTTCATTGAATTTTACACATATTTTCTCAAAGATTTAGTTAATCTGCGTATTCTTTCACCTGCTGTGTCATCTAATTCACGCAAGCTTACCTAATCCATTTTTCAATGTTCGGTTCCAACATTTTTGCCCCTAAGCTTGGATTAGACTTTCTTGTTCAATTTGCATGTATTTACTACGGTTGCTGATTGCTATCGGCAAACTATTATTGGACAACATTTTTTTATTACATTTGTAACAATTGTAAAAGTTTCCCATAATATTGATAATATTGATAAATTCCGCATATGTCTATCCGTATGTCCGTTTATTAAAAGAATTCTTAAAAAACAAAATTTTTGAAGAAGAAGAAAACTGATATTTAATTCAGAAGCTTTCTAGTCTACTTGTTTGGTTTTCAAGTCTATTTGTTTAGATTAAATAGCTGGATCTTCGCAAAAGATCCCGACTTTTACTAAATAAATAGCTCAGCTTATTTCCTTTCATAATCTCTATCATATCGTATTGTACTTGAAAGAGATTTCGATTAATACCGTTTAAGTTTGAAAATGAATAGAAAATAAAGAATTTTTCCTATACATTCGTTATATCGAAATAACGGGTATTCAAATGTCGCATCAAACTGAAGATAATTTCTTTGGTTTTTCTATTTCTCGTTGTCATTCATGGTTAGCGCTGTACATTGTATCTATGGCTGCTTGCTTTTCTCGTTAGAAGGTCTTCGTGTTACATTGACATAAAATAACCAATTTGCATAGCTAAGCTAGTTGAACATTTCCTGCCTCCATTAGGTTGGTCTAATGAAAGCATCAACAAAATCAAATACCAACATCCGAGATAGTCACACGCTATTAGCAAAATTGAAAACAAGAACAAAATCGATCTAAAATGTTGATCACAAAAGTAATAAAAGATTAAAGTCAATCGATTAAATTAAAAGAATTCTGAATTGTTTTTTTGTTGGTTTGGAATTTATTTTACATATATTACATAACAACTTATTGCTCAAAAAAAAAAAAAAAAAAAAAAAAAATTAGAATTTAATCTTTTCTCGTCAAACGTTTATTTGTCTTTCTATGGCTCTTTGGAGCAGTGAAGACGTTTTTTGATTTTTCTAATCACTTTTTGACCATTATATCTCTTTCTAATTTTTATTATTTTTTCCTTCCAACAAATATAATGATAAACTATTGGGAAAATATTTAAAACACTTCTGTAGTTAAACAAAACTCTTATTATTACCTCATTATCGCATTTTGATTTAAATTCGAATCAAATAAATTAAGAATTGTTAGAATATTGCTTTTATTATTCAATGGTTTTCCTTCTAAAAGTTTTAATTTAGTTTTTTTTTTCTTTTTTCTCTTTTCTTTTCATAAATTCAACACAATTTTCAATAATTTAATCCAATCTTTTTTTGCGTTCGTTCGTTGCTTCGTTTTACTTTTTTCTCATGTTCAGCGCATTCAATCAGGCAGGAAAAGCATTACTCTTAGTGAGAGTGTTTCTGTATGTGTGTATGTGTGTGTGTGTGTGTGTGTTTGCGTGTGTGTGTTTGTCGGAAAAATAAACAAATTTTTCAATCAACTATTAATTTTTCAATTTTCCACATTTCTTGTTACCCTCAATAGATTCTAAAGTTTTGTCTTACAGTTACTTTCCGTAGAACTCACCCCACCTATCCTCCTATTTATTATAGATGGCTGGCTCAATGTTGAATCACTTTTGTTATTGTTGTCTTTGTAAACAGCTTTACAATTGCCACTCCATAGTTTCACTTCATATGCACTTACATTCATTTAAGTAATTTACTTACTAATGCCACTGAAAAAAAAAAAAAACAAAGTGTTAACACCGAACGTTGGAAAGGGAAGTGAAGAGGCGTCAGTAATGTAAAGAAGTAAAGAGGAATTCTTTTCTATTCTAATTTATTTTTTATTTTTTTTTATTTTATTTTCTCTTTTTTTTTTTTTTCTCTTATATAAAAATAATATTCAGAGCCAGTGTGCTAGCGCATAATGTCAACTCATTAAAAAGTTAGTAGAGCGATGAGGGGAAATAAATCGAACGGAGCAAAGGAGTAAAAATCAGGCAAGTTTTTGACAAATGCAAAAACTCTATATAACTGCAATTTAATAATATTAGAAAAGAAATTAAAAGGATCAGAGTATAAAACAGCAACAGTCAGTCAGTTAAAGTGAAAATGGAAGATGAGAATATAATCATGGAGAACAATGGAAACTAGATAAACAAATAAAAAAATAAAAAAAAAAAAAAAAAGAAAAAACAAATTAAGTTTAATCGATTTACAAAACTGAATTTACTAGAGAAACCCAAACCAGTCGACCGACCAACCAAGCAGACAACCAACTGACCTAACCAACCGACCATACAAAGAACAAAAAAGAAAACAAAAAAAAAAGAACAAATTCAAAGAAAATTTAGGAAAAGAGCAAAGAAAAAAAAATATGAATGTTTTACTATATTGTAAGCTACTACCAACCACTCCTTTCTGTGTGCTTATATAAGGGTCTGAATGTGCGGTTGCTTGTGCGACTATATATAATAGAAAGAATGAAATTTGAAATTATTTTCCTACAGCAAAAATATGTTGAACGGAAAATGCACTCTAAACAAATTAAAATTCAATTAAAAAATGAAATGGCACTTTGGAATTGTTGGCTCTGGCGCTGGCTCTGGCTCTGGCTCTGGCTCTGACTCTGTTTATCTCAATCTGTCTGTTTGCCACTTAGTCCGTCCGCTCGTCAGTCCGTCCGTCCGTCCGTCCGTCCGTCCGTCCGTTCAATTCTTTATACGCTTGTCCGTCTATACAAACCTATACTAATGGTCTCGGCACGGCATTCGTTCGCATTCATCAACTATTCACTAGCACTGGTAATGACCATTAAGACACCCCGAGGATAAAATCTAAAGGCTTGTTGTTATTATTGTTGTTGTTCTAGACAAGTTTCAAATTAAAACGACAGTTCATTCTTTTGTACATACATACATACATAACAACAACTATAACTAGCTTTCTTCTATTGTTGCTGTAACTTACCATCGTTCGCAGCAATTAGAAGTGTACACAGACTGGGTTGGTCGTTCAGCCGAAGTATTGGCGTAAAACTTTTGCAAATTTCTTTTTTCAAATAAATTCTTTTTATATCCACACATTATTAAAGGTTATATTAACTTTGTCATTCTCTTAATTACGCTCCAAGATACGGTGTGTGTATATATATATATGTAGTTACAGTTAGTAAACGTTCTTATTTAGTATTAAATTTCTAAACTGAAATGGAAAATCTAGAATTCTAGAAATAAACTTATCTGTTTGCTTGTTAACTCGTTTAAGAGACCGTTCGCCGGTTTATCGATTAGATTAAAAAGCTTTTTTGCAGGCTTTAGATTTTCGTTCAATAATAATAATAAGTAAACTTTTCTCTCAGCCTTACGATATTCAAAGTTAAAGTGGTTAACACGTCTAAGATTAAAGTAACCCATGCGCGACAATCCTTCTTATCCGGCCACATAAGAGATTTAAATATAATTCAAATTGTCGTTAGCTGTCAATACATTTAGGAACAAGAGAGAAAATCATTAGCTGGATAACTGAACTCCAGTTTATACTCATCCGTTCAGTTGTCAATTCGTAAATCTACTAGTATATCTATATACTAATCGGAAAAGTCGCTAGCTTCATCAAAATAAGATGCAAATCGAAAAGCTCAACTCGCTGTAATAATGTCGTTTACTTACGTGCATTTTTCATCTGTTGATATGAAATCATTTTATTCAATTTGATTTATTCAAATCTATTCAGGCATCAATCAGTACCTGTAACTGCTTACCTGTCTATTTACCTGTTTACCTATAATAATAATAATAATAAGCTCTCGATTGACACTAATTTGGCCAGTATAATGTGTAATGTTTCGTTGATAATGGATAAATCCACTTCAATTTTATTCAAGTCAGTTCAGTCATCAGTCATCATACCTGTAGCTGCCTACATATCTATCTATCTGAATATCAGAAAAATCTAGGAAGGGTTTTGCTTGGCATTACTTTGGCGAGTACAAGATTCCTTTCTAAAGCGGTCAGTCAACTCGTTCTCAAACAAAATATATTCGCCTAAGTGCTTATCTGCTCGTCTATCGTACCGTCGAGAGAACGGACGTTCATATGACGAGAGTGCCTTCAATATTGGTGTAACGTTCGCCGTGCTCGGCAATTGTTCAACTAAGGCTTCAATAAATATCCAACAATATTGATCAAGTTCTTTAAAAGAACTAAGGAAAAACTCAAATACACCTCAATCGCTAAGAAAAGATTCTTTATTCGTATAGGATTCTATGCCGAAGTAATTAACTCGTTTCGAAATTAAATTTTATTTATTTACTTACCTGTCAGAAAGCATGTCTATCTGCCCAACGGACCTTTCGTCTGCCCGGAAATGCTCCCGATACCCCAAGAAGTAGTAGAAGTGGTAGAAGAATACGAACGTATTCTTCGATAGCATGAAATACTCTCGTCCATGCATCCGACAGTCAGTCCGTAGGTCAGATTGCCCGTTTACTTAATTATCTTTTGGATTATTCTATAAGATTTAAAATATTATCATTTTTCTTAACTGCTATAGTCGAGCCACCCTCCTAACAGCAGTCTTTCTGGTCTTCCGTGAGGCAGTTCATCTACCTGTCCGCTTAAACATGATCGCCTTCGCGTTTAGATTAAATCGGCTTCATAGGGATTCAGACTTTGAGACTTCTTTTTGTACATATCTAGCTAAGAAGTATTAAAAATTTCGTACAAAGCCGGTTACAAAGTTTTTACTTTTTATTTTTTTATTTGATTTACTGTCTGCTTTATGGCCGTACCATGAAGTGCTGGTTTGTTGATACGTGGTTATTAAGAATAAAAGGTGTGAGATAAATAGCAGACACCTACACGCGCAAATGCTTTTTAATGATGTTGACCAAGTTAACGACAAAGTTGTGCAAGGAAATGCTTAATCTCTTTTAAAAAGGATTCATGTAGAATAGTCAAAGTCATCATTAACCCAAACACATTGCCAAAACGTAGACTTCACTTAGCCGATTATATATAGCGAAGCAATAGTAATAAAAGAAAAATGCATAATGAATCCTGAAGAGAAATAGAGAGCGAGAGAAAATTTATGCAAACTTTTATGAATTCATAACTGCTTTCAGTCTTTAGAGAAAAAAAAAAAAAAATTTACTAAAGACGCGAATTTATAATCACTCTGGTTGTGTTTTAGCAGAAGAATTTCCCATAAATATATTAAAATCTCAGTCATTTGTAAGATTTTAATTACAAAAAATTCATGTACATGTAAGCATAAACTGAACTCTAAGAGGACACAAGTAAACGCTACATGCATAATGCTTTAAATACCTAAATGTGTATACTTTGTATAATTTATTTATTGCAACTAAGTCGTAAGACTTTAAAAATATTGTCTCACCTGCTTACAGCGTTATTAACAGAGCCGGACCAGTGGCCAGGATTTATTAACTTGAAATATTACATTTTCTCATTACAATACTCTTTATTCTACTTCCAAGTAATATGAAAACCATAAGCTTTTATATATATTTACACACACACACACACACACACATACGACAAAACACATTCTATATAGTAACTCTTTCACTTTTACTTGAGATGAGAAATTTTCCAACTCAACTAACACAATGAATTTTACACTTAGTTGCTAAGCATACTTTGAGTAATAGCTGGATGTTGAAAGAGTAAAAAATATAAAATAGAATGAAAAATTTACAATCGAAGTAAAACGGATAAACATACTTAACCAAATCGACCTTAAATCTCGCACTGATTATATAGATCTTTTAGTCTTTACCTCTATTGCTTGCCAGCACACAGACAGTTTACATAGATAATATAATCCACCCATTCCAACCCACTAAAAGAAGAACGAAAGAAAACAATTTCAAACTCTTCACAAACGATTGAATGGATGGTAAACAAATTAAAATTTACGAGAGATACACGACGGAGATATGCAAGACAATGTAAAGCAGTAAAAAGAAAACAAAACCAAAAAAAAGAAAAAAAAAACACACGACAGTAAAAAAACTATCAGAGCGCTAAAGGTCGAAACAAGTATAGGACTTTAGACTTTAGAAGAGAAAAGTTGCGTATCGTGCCAGGAAAGAGTGTAACAAATATTATTATATTTTTTTAAAAAGATTTATTAACATACTTTTAGGTAATTGCGTGTTATCATTAGTTTTATTCAAAATATATTATAGATTGGAAGAGAAAAATAATTTAAGAAAAATTTCTAACAAACTCTTAATTATTTCCGAAGCCCCAAGCAAGCATAAACTTAGTTTAAGAAACACTGCGAAATTTCTTATTACAACAAATATATGAGACCCTAACGGTACATATTCTATTGTACTTGATATATAAAATAAACGAAACGACAGTGGCAACATAACATGCATAGGCCGATAACATAACTGTAGGAACAAACAAGATTAAGGAATAATTTTAGAAATTTTAATTTTTCTTGTTAATTATATACATCTATCTAATCCATATATATATCAGATATAATTGACTATTTATGTTCTAATCTTACCTAATTTGGAATCATACAAAAGAACTGTATAATACAGCAATTTTATCGATGCTGAAATGAGGAGTCAGCAGTATAAATAGCTGATATCTTTACCGAAACTATACCCTACATAATTTGTGACAAAAGGTATATTAAGTTTATATATATCATTTTCTGAACCTATTTAAGCTTGTTTGTGCGTCTGTCTCTCTGATATATACATCACATTTTTTGAGATATTTTCATGAAATTTCTTATATCAATTTGTTTTCGGCCGAAAAAGATTTCTTTCGAGAATGGATTAAATGGTACTCATTTTGCAAGCACTCTCTACGTAGCGCCTTATTTTGGAATAATACATTTCATGAAAGAAAGTTGAAATTTTTGAAATTTTCTCAATAAAAATCCTCAAGTAACAGTACTTCGGTATTATTAAATTCGTGTGAAATTTTAGATCTAGTAGAACAGGCGTTTTGAACCCCTTGCTTCTTCGTTCATGCAAAAAATACAAAAAATCTAATTTTGAATATTTGATCATGAAGAAGTAATTCAATATAAAAACTAAATGCACCAAATTTTGAGTCAGATCGTTCTATTTTTAGTACTTTCCCCGTACCCTGTACATGTTATGTTTACTTTCTTTTTCATTTAGACTAATTGACTTCTTTTCCTTATCGTTACGTCAGTTCGCATTAAGGCACCATCCCATAAATAGATTCCCACAGTCCTTCAAGTAGAAACGGGATATAATTTCTTATCATATATTAACACGAAAATAAATGAAAAATTTTACTAAACGAACTGGTGTAGGGTATTTAATGGTTGGCTTTGCTTTATTCGCAAAAATTTTCGTTATTTATGCAAAATTTGAGAACAGAAATATTTTATGAATTATAAGATTAGAATAAACAAAAATTATTGACGATAAAAAGTAGTAAAATTGTATATAAACAAAAATATGAAGTGAATGGTAATAACGAAGAAACTTTATTTTGCTTATTCTTATGCTAACGATAACGTCAACGAATGTATCAATTTATAATAAATTTGTGCCTCTCGTGGCGTAACATTGTTTCCCTATGTAAATATTCGGTTAAGAAATGTAAGCATGGTGTACCGCTCATAACGATGGTATCCGCAAAATTTAAGGTGAAGCTGGCAGTACTCTCATATAAACGTTCTTACAAACATAGCGAAAAAGTGTAAATTTTGGTATTTTGTCATGAAAATAGATAAAAAAATTGATAAATTCTTCCACAAAAAAATTTGTCCGCACCAAATTTAAAATAAGTGGCATTACTGAAGCCAAGCGCTGGAAAAACTCCATGCATTGAAATCGAATTTGCTCTCTCATCCATCATATTTTCCAGATTTGGTCTCTAGGGATTATTCTCTGTTTGCATATTTCAAATGGATATACCAGAAGGAGACATTTGGACATCAAAGAATTGAAATCACTTCGTAGGAACTAACAAGTAACTATTTTGGGGATTTTAACAAATTGCTCTTTGAAAAAATCTTCGAAAATATAAGACCTCGGACAGACTGCATTACTGTTGAAGGACGCTGTATTGATGAACAAATATTATTGCTTATTAAAACAAATGTATTTTTTTCCCACTTAGTGCCGCAAATTGTCTGTTAATGTATTATATTTTTCCACGGGATCCTTTTAATAAAACAGAGCCAATTAGCTCCATAATGTTTCTTCTCCAATAAGCAGAATCTATAATGGACATTATTGACAAAATATAAGTAAAAGGAAATATAAATAAATATTTCAATTCAATAAAATTTTTATTCATGATTTTCAATTTTTAAATGTTTAATTTTCAATGTAACACAAGTTTATTTGTTAATGTAGCTTACACCATTTCTTCAAATATTGTTCCAGACAACTGCCGGCCCTGATTTTACGTTACTTTTATACTTTCTATACGACGTTTCGATTTCGATAAAGTCTTGTAAATTCTAAAGACATTGATAGAATGACATTGATTCAAATATATGTTTGAAAAAATGTTTATTAATTTTATGCAATGATTCGAAAATGGTATTCAAATATGGAAGACAGATGAGTTGCAAATAATAGGGACTAGTGCGGGCAAAAAGTAATGAGACTGTTTTTTTTTTTCTAAATACCAGCCCTATAATATCGATGTGTGTATTTTTTTTTTTGGTAAATTGGTGCGACTGTTATGAACAATTGACATAAATTTCAAGACAGTCCTGATGGGTTAGTAATAGCAGCGTTCTTAATAAATAAAGTTTTTTGCCTTTCGTTTTGATGACGAACATTTTTTTATTTGCTTTTGAAACAAGTGATCGTTCTCTTTCTTAACCTAGAACTACGATTAGAGCTGCCAGGAAGAGGTTTTTGCTTGATTTTATTAAAGAAAAATGAAAACTTTTAAAGCTAAACTCTGCTGGTTCCACTGTTTAATATGCTGTGTTACGTTTATGGGTATAAAAAACGATAAATGTTTATATTATAATTTTATTTATTGAATTTAAATTTTTATTTTTTTTTGTTAATTAACAAAAACTAGATTTCTGAAACTATTTTTATGAATTTTTGAAATGAAGAAGTCATACAATTTGCGAGAATGAGAAATATAAAAAAATATAAAAAATTTACTAACCTGGATGGTACAGCCGTAAATAGTACGGTAAATTTGTTGTCTATTAATCTTTGTGTTGTGAAATATCTCTTCGAACTCACTGATTTCATAAGAATTCTAGAAGTATTTGCAAAAATATTAGACAACTGCTGGGTTTCCTTCTCAAGTTGTTATCTCAATTTATTCTATTAGAAGAAAAATTTTTAACAAAAACCATTTTTAGTATTTTTTCTTCTTCTTCATGAAATTAATGTAATTTTGCATTTATTAAACGTTTTATTTTTCATATTAATTACATTTTGTGCGTTAGTTGACCTCACTGTAAATGTTCTCATCTCTGTCAGAATTATAGGTAAAAGTAAATGAATTTATTAGGTAACTCAGAAAGCGAATACCGGAAAATAACGATACATTCCTTCCTCCTCTTCTAATATATATTTTGAGTTCCATGCTTACCCGTGCATTATACGTATTATAAATAACTAAGCGCCCACTTTGTATGCTTTATATCTTCATCACTGTAAAACTTCATTTAGGGAATTCTTTTTGAGTTACCTAATATATGATTCTTTACGGATTAATTATAAATTTTTGAAAAATTCATCTAAATTCCGGAAAGATATTTAAAGGCTTCTTTGTGCTACTGGGTAATTCCGTGCGCTTCATAAATGGCTGAAGGCATGTAAATACAGGAACTCGTTTATGACAAAAGAAACAATAATTCTTTATAATTTTCATCAGATTCTAATGCTGCCAAAAAATTCTATGAATTTATACCGCTTTATGGTAATACCAACGTTGAATTTCAAGTCAAGAATAGTACGCAGGTATATATTGCTTTAGCTAAAACTCCTGAAGAAAGCGATGAAATGTACGAAATTATAATTAGTGGTGAAGAGAACGGAAAATCATGTATAAGAAGGAAGGGACACGGAGGCCTCTGTGATGCTACTGAAATATCCATCAGTTTTAACTTGAAATGTTGCGCATTTTGGTTAAATTTAGAAGACATGGCTATAAAGGTGGGCCTTAAGGGTGAGACGGATTCATTCATATCTCACTTAGCTTATGAATCGTCTGATCTTCATTTTATAAGCATTGATTGTGGCAATACCGGTACTTGGAAATTATGTTCACTATATCCGCAAAAGCCTATAGGTAGAAGCACTATTCTTTAATATTTAAAAAAGATCCTTATCTCATTTGTCTCATTCGCTTAGAGCTTGTTACAACGAACGGGACGTCTTATCAATTTTTTCGAGTCAACAGAGAAGATAAATTTTACTTTGAAGTGAGATCTCCAAAAGACGCTCAGTTAGTACTCAGTGTGTCACCCGAAATTGTTCCGCCCGTGTACGGAATAGTTATCGGTGAATCGGAAAATACCAACTCAGTCATATGGAAAGATTGCACGGAAATCGTGGCTTCCATGCCTACTCCTAATATTGTAAATGAGAACGAATTTCAAGGCTTTTGGATAAGTTTCAAGAAAAATTGTATAAAAGTTGGATGCGTGAATGAATGTAAACCTTTTTTATGCCACAAGGAGAAGTGCTTGCCTGACTTCTTCTATTTAGGTGTACGTACCGGTCCAGATGCTACCGGCACATGGAAACTATATGGTAATTAAAATTTCTTATCAAACGGTGTTAATAAACTTCAAATGGGAATATGTTGCAGGTCCCTCCTTAGAAGCACAACAAAAGACGAATAGAGACAAGGGTCCTACTTGCTGTGTTCGCTTTAATCAAGTAAAATAAAATCCTCTTTAAATTATCCAAAAAAATTTCAATTGCTCTAATGCAGTATTTTGGAAATATTTTGAAAAAAAAAATAAAACCGTCCAGATTTGAGTTGTTCTGGGCTTTTTCTAAAAATATTTATTTATAACTGGAGTTAAAATGAATCCATAAGATCGAAGACCTTAAGCTTTGACAGTGATACAGAGCTGATAAGAAGGAATTTAAGCTTTGGAAGGCTGTTTAGAAGTTTTTTAGAAATTTTCCAAGTAATTGCCAGTGATTATCTGGATTATCTCTATATATAACTTACAACTTATATTAGGTATTTATTCAAAAATGTTTTTAAATATTTCATAAAGATATTGAAGATAAAAGATTTCTGTAAAAATTGTTACTATTGAACAACTGGCACCCCCAAGTTTAACAAAATATCTCAGAACTATCATACATTACTTTAAGATACAGATGCTAAATATCACTGTTGCGTTCTCAAGCCTCAACTTAACCTCTTTCTTAGTTTTATACTTTTTTATATATATTTTCTCTAACATACTTGCTTGTACGGGTTTTGTTTTAAAGCAAAAGAGAGAAACTATTCATTTTCTAAATTTTTGCTTACCGTTCGCATCCAGGATAAAATAACTTTTATTTGAATTAAAATCTGTAAAAGCAAAAGTGCTTTTATATTAGGGTTGCATTGCATTGAATCTTTTGATGCCCACCCCATGCAGTGATTTTTTCTTTAAATTTAAACAAGTAAGAAAATTATATTCGGCCAAACCGAATCTTCTACACCCAAGATCTTTATCTTACATATTACACAGATATACTCTGACAGACTGTTGGGCGGACGGACGAACGGATACACATACGTGGTTTCCAAATTTGATATTGATCGAGACTATATATGCTTTGGAGTATCTCTGCAACTTCCTTCTGAGTGATGCAAACAAAATGTCAAAATTAATATACGCCATCCTCAGATGGTGGGTATAAATAAAAAGAAATATTTTTTGAGTGATTTCATAAATGATAGCATTCAAGAAGAGGGTTTCTGTAAAAGAAAATTTATTTTCTTCATAAATTGTGTTTTATTTGAACGCATTAGCGCTAAGGCCGTGCATCTGGTTTATGAGTTTTAGACGGTCTTTTAAACGGATTTGGTTTTATCGACGAAAAATTATAGTTTCACTGGAGTTACTTAATAAAAACTATACATCTAAACAATAATTTTTCGTCGACGAACATAAGTTGTTCCAAGAATCTTATATGTCTAAAATAGAATAACAGATTAGTCAAAAAGTTATTTTTCGGTTTTTTTTCATATAACCCTTCATGCAGCTGATGTCCCTTAAACATGTCGAAATACGATGATGGTCAAAAAGGAAGAAGTAAGAGGATATAGTGTGTTATGTGTGTTTACTGATCGAACATTCACTATAGATGCGGCCACGCGCCCTCGCAATTAAAGTGCGCTCCAATGCTCTGTGAATTGACGATCGTGCTTCTTGTCTACATAGCTGCGCGGTACCCCAGAAATTTTCCCAAGATTTGGCTAAACTTTCTTTAAATTCATTTACGAAGGAACTGCAGTGACGATTAAGTCCATTGGGTACGAGCGTATTCATTAGTCGTTCCCCTTTTTTTGCCTCTGACGAATTTATAATTTCATTGTCATTACAATATGCAAGCATTGTATGTAGCTCGTCTTTAAAATATATCAAGCTCTGCGAAAGAAAAGACTGCTCATTCTAATAGACAATAGAACTCATGTTAATTAGCAATAAATATCGTCTATCTCTCGTACGAAAACAATCAGGAGACACTTATAAGCCCATTTTTGACTAAATGTAGACTTATTCGCCACATTTTACAAGTTTTCCAGTTATGTAAAGGGATTAAAGACTGGGTGAAGTTAATATGCCCCATGATGATGAGTATAAATCATCATCAGTTTGCGAGACATGTGTTACATATGTATGACGTTCGCATACGTGTACATCACTTTTTAACAGTTTACAATATAGAAATTCTTTGTTGAATAACAAAAACAATTTCTGTTTTGTTTTTTGTACAACAATTATTATTATTCGTCATAACAATTGTTACACAATTGTTAACATTTTCATATTAATATGCAAGTGAAAAAATATGTTTTACTATAACGGCGTAAAAAAAGCTCTATAAAGAATGTCTACATTTATATTAAAATAAAAAAAAAGACATACATTTGTGTAGTCTTGGATTTACTAGAACAGAGAAAGAGATTGTGAGACAGAGAGACAGTGAGTTCAAAGCATACCACATTCTGACATAGTCTGCATTTGTAAGCAACTATTATTAAAGAGAATATTACATAGTTTAACGGACGATTTCGCTCATACTCTGTTTAACTCTTTCAAAGAGAAACACTAGGGCAGTTAACCTTTTATTCTATACATGAAAAAAGTTTTTATATAATATAGGGTGGGTCAAATTGAAAGCAGATTTTAATTTTCTATTTTTTAGTGTAAAATTTAAGCCTATAGATTATCATATGTTTCCTTTGAGGTTATATTTTCATATTCAATTTAGCAAAGACTTAAACCAATGTTCTCATGTTATTACATATCTCTTGATTGACTTTCCTCGGCAACAGTGATGATATTTGAGAGTTAAGAATATCGGCATTTTGTAGGATTATCACGGTGACTATCGCGGCTATCATTATGCTTTGCATTAATAAGCTCGAAAAGAAGAGGCAAACTAAAGCAAATTACATTATGTGAACAGTAACAAGTAAAAAATTAAGTATTGAAATAAATAAATAAAAAGGAATTATACAAACTAAAAAGTTTCATTAAAATAATGAAAGGAATAGAGATAATATAATTTCACAAATGAAAACATAATTCAATTTCGCAACAAGGATACACGAACGATATGTTTAGGTTTGTTCATATTTCTCTTTTACAATTGTTTTTCCCTTTTTTATTTAAATGCAACTTTAAAAGAGGTTTTTATAATAACCTTTCTAGGTTTATTCTTCGTAAGAGCAATTTTGTTTACATCAGATTTGAGATAAATAAAATCAAAATTTTACGGTTGATTTGCTTACAAAATGCTAAAATTGGTAATGGTGGCGATAGTCATCAATTGGACGTGAATGCAATAGTTTACGTGCACGGAATTCGGTTGAGGCGTGAGAGAGAGAGAGAGAGAGAGAGAGAGAGAGAGGGAGCTAATTAAACTTTTCGCAGGTAATCGCTACCCAGGGTAGTTTTAGTTGATCGACTCAGAACCACTTGCGAGAAAATAAGAATTTTCCTCACAAAATTATTTTAAATGATTAGCACGATTTGTAGCTCAATGTCTGCATTAATAAATAAACCTAAGTATTTAATTAAGTCGAATTGTCTCCTCAATGCGTAATCAAAATTTAGTTATTGAATATACAGCCGATCGGTCAGTTCGTTTCTTTTCAAACAACAATTTCTGAATTTCAGTAGATATCCATAGACAGATGAGAACAAAAATATTTTTTCATATTTCCTCCGCGTTGTATATTTGTATTTTTATTTTTATTTTGTTTTGTAAAAGTGTATGTGAAAAGTGTTCGATTAATCGCTTACGCTAAAGGCAATGGTCTGAAGATTATGAAGATAACTTTTTACCTGATCAGTGCATAGCATAGAAGCCGCGATTCAACTCATTTATTATAATTCTAAACTAATACCTTACTGAAATTGAAGAGGTTTTTTTACATTATTTAGGATATAGTATGTCATTAAATTTCATGTATAATAAATATGCACAATTACATACATACATAAGGAGCCCAACTTAATTATTTTTAATACCGTAAGATGTGATCTTCTTTTGCTGCTTTTCTACTTCTAATACCCGCAGTATATTGCCTATAGGGGCCATCTTCGCTTTTAAGACTTTGGGCTTACTACTGTGAACGTGATCTTCGACAGATTTTTTTCATTCTAAAAATCGCTGAAAACAGAGTTCTTTAAACAAAACTAACGCTTTTATTACTAATCTCACACGGCACGTGTCACAAAATTTTTTGCCGATTCTTCACAACAGTCGTACCAACCTACCCAATAAATAAACAAATCGATATCATAACCAGATATTTTAAAATAATACAGTCTCATTAGATTTTGTCCATAGTAGTATTTAAAAACTTCAAAAAAAAAAACTGTTTCACATAAAACGATAACCTACTGTAAACCTATTAAATCGTCTAAAAAATATTTATCTACGAAGAGGTCAGTATTTATATATTAATTTTATTCATTTCGATCGTAACTCATATATATCCATAAAATTCAGGATATGGTAGGACTTTTTATGCTGCTAGTCTCAATACTTTTTATCTGTTATGCATTTAAAGTCTATGATTTTCATCGTGTTTTTGCATTCTGCCGTTACACTTACAATTACAACACATTGTCTGTTTCATAATTTGAGCAATTACATGTCACTATGACATGTTCTTGCCATAAACAATACCGTTAAAGCTTTTGTCATTGCCGTTAGCTGCTGCGTTCATATTATCTTTATTCGTGTTGCTGTTGCTGTCATTGTTGTTTCTGTTGTTGTTTGTTGTTCTTACAGTCGTTAGCGTTGTTCCTTTCGTTATTGTTTGTCACAGTAACAAGTCGTTTTGGTTATACAGTTTTTTATTTATTTATTTATTTATTTTTTTTTTTTTTTGCATTTATTTTCATTTATTTTAATGGAGGAAGATTTCAGCAAATTGTAGAAGAAGTAGAACAAAATCTAGTAACGAGTTG
>KK351116.1:90152-173229 GCA_000671755.1 Glossina brevipalpis
TTGGAGTCAGAACTGATTAGCTTAAAATATCGCACTTTAATTGCCGACAAAGAAAGTTTTTTTCATCCGTATGGCGTTTGTAATTTAATTTGAAATTTTTAAATTGGGATCTTAGAAGTTTTTTGCCACTCTGTGTTTGATGGCTTGTAGTTTTGCTTGTTTGTTCGAAATGGAACATAAATCAGGTTCCACCATACATTAAAAAAAATATTTCAATAATCTTATTGAAATATTAGTTATTGTTTGAACTTCTATCGCGGATTATACTAGAGTTGTGATGAAAACTTTTAGAACCGTGATTATTATTTAATTAAAAAAAAAAAATTAATTAAAAGAAATTATTATTTATTTTTTTAAATTAAATTTTTTTAAATTAAAAAAATATTCCGTAAAAGTTTTTTTATAAAAAAAAAACAAAAAATTCCTTAAATTTTTGTATCAATTTTCTTTAAAATTTTTTCTGCAATTTTTTTTGAGTGCATTTTTTTCAGCAAATTCTTTTTTTCTTCAGTTTTCTTAAAATTTTTTTCAGTCAATTTTCTTTTTTAATTTCTTTAAGTCCATTTTTTCAGTCAATTTTTGTTTTTTTGAATATTGTTATTTGATTATCATTATTATTATAATAAAAACTTAAATAATAGGTTTTGCATAAATTGTCATAAGGGATAATTGATAACGAATATTAAAGAGAACACCGCGATAATAGATTGTGGATAATGAAGAATATCATATGTTTTTACTAAATGTCCATTTAACGAACTAAAAATAACATAAAGTGCTCAAGGTGTAATAAATAATAATAACAAAGACCAGCTAATGAATACCGAATAGTAATTACTAAAAAATGGTTTAAAAAAAAAAAAAAAAAAGCTAATGAATACCGAATAGTAATTACTAAAAAATGGTTTAAAAAAAAAAAAAAAAATCTGACGGGTAACAACATAATGAAAAAAAGTAATAGCTTATGAATAGAGGATAATAAAAAGCGACTAAAGAGTAGTAGATGACCGGATAACAAATAATGAATAAAAGCTATAAGTTAATGGATAAGAAAACAAAATATTATGGATTCATGTGTTTTGGACGAAAAGCTGACCAGTTCCCGTTGTAGAAATCTAATTAGAGTGAATTTTATATTTCAAAGGTGCGTATGAGTTTTTGCAAAAATTATGGAAGAAAGATCGATTACTAAACTATTCGTCTTAAATCGACTAAAATCGTTGGTCGGTTATGCTTTATTTTTTACGTTTTTGCATTTTTACTAACAGCAAACAATGCTTTATGTAGATACGTTTACTGTGTGCGAATATTGCGTATATATATATACACAGGCACATATATATATAAATATATGTTTATATGTATGGATGTGTGCCTGTGTGTATGTGCATTTGCATTAATTTTACATAGCGCGCATATTTGAAAAATAGTATCTTTTTTATATTTTCGTAAAAAGGCAAACAAAGAGATAGAAAGTGTAGGTAAGATATTGAGCTGACAAGTGTTATGTGCCAATATTATTGTTGTTGTTGTTTTTCTTTAAATGAAATAAAAACGATTTTCATGATTTTAGTAATAAATGAACGAAAGGACCAAAACGCATAATGAAAATAAGTAAGTGAAAGAGAGAGAGAGAGAGAGAGAGAGAGCGACAGAGAGAGAGAATGAGGAAGAGAGAAAGAGAGAGAGAGACAGAGGGAGTGAATGAGGGAGAGAGACAGAGGGAGAAATATAGAGAGAGAGAGATAGATAGATAGAGATAGATAGATAGATAGATAGATAGATAGATAGAGAGAGAGAGAGAGAGAGAGAGAGGGAGAGATAGAAGATATGGAATTTAAAGTTTTATTGAAATTGTGATGTTAGCCATTGGGGTTTACCCTTTTTATCTCCTTTGATATTATAAACTGAAAGCAAGAAAAAGATACAAGAGAAGAATTGGAAAACGTATGTTTAACTGACATATGTTAGGTTCATAAAATATCTGCTATTTGTGTATTAGTTGTTCAGTACAGTGTGGCTGTCCATCATTAAGTATGTATATCTGTTCGTTGGATCATAGGTCTGTCCTCCGTTTAGCCTTCGGACCTGCAATAACATCTTATTAATACATCTATAGTATAACAGGACTATGTTGTTCTAATGTAAAAAAGACAATAAATATGTAGTGAACAGAGAAAATATGCTGTTGTTTAGATTAACGCTTATCCCGCCTTACCGCTAACAAAGTGCTATGCTATATACAGTTCATAAAATAGTGTTGCTATTGGGCCCACCATTTATGAAATCGTATAGAATTATGAACCATTTCTCATTTCGGCATTGAATGTTTGCCAATGTTTTCCATCTAAATATTTTTTCTGTTTCGAAAAAATTTTCTCTGCAAATCAGTATTTTCTGTCCCCTACAACAACACAAATAAAAATTAACAAAGAAGTGTAGCTTAAAATCCATAAAACAAATTCATTTAAAATTTGTCATAATTGCTTCTACAGTTTGTCTGTATGTAAAAATGTTTTCAAACTTTAATTGTAATTTTCTAACAAAAAAGTCTACTGTATACAATATCCATATGTGTCGGCTTGCAATGACGATAACTAGGGGTATATAATATATTTACATTTTGAATATTCGCTTGAAGTTCTAAGCATCTAAAATTCGCCTTAAGTTGACTAGAATTTTCTAATTGATTTTTCTTTTAAAATTTATTTATATTAGCTTTGGAAAAAAATAAAAAGAATATACATAACACAAAAACTATTTATGACTAACAAAAATGCATTCGCGACATGAATTTCTTTTCATATATTCGCTGTAATTTTATGCGAAATCATTTTTATTGTATATTACAGAAGTATTTCAATTTCCTATAAGCGATTTATTTCGAATACATTTACATACATAACAGTAGATATTAAGTGTGTATCATTGAATAAAGTTTCCACTTGATGGCAAACACCAAACGTGACTTGCCTACCAAAGTGCTTACGCGTTAACAAATGCACAAGTTGAAAAACATAATAGGAAAAAAGTTTTATTTAATCTGTGATCCTCATCAAAAGGGCGTGAGAAAGCTGAAAAGATAAAATAAATAATATTGTAAAAAAAAAAAATAATAATAAAAACATAAAAAATACAAAAACAAAAGTTAAAATTTTCAAAAGTAACGAAAAAGCTGAAAGCATGACAAAGAAAAGAGCAAATTAAAAAAAAAAATGAAAAATACAAAAAAAAAGGAGCAAGAAGAACGAAAGCTGAAATGTAAAATAAGTAAAGAAATTAACAAAAAAGTCGGAAACACATGGAAAGATAAAAATAATTTTTAAAAGTAAAGAAAAAAAACTGGAAATATAAAAAAATTAAAGAAAGGTTTAAAAGAAAAAAAAGAATGAAAGCATAAATAAAAAGAAAAAATTAACAAAGATCCATAAAAAAGAGAAAAATGATGATGAATCATAAAAAGCTGCAAAAATAATAAAACAAAAAATAATAAAAAAAGAAAAAAGCGAAAAAAAAACAAATCGTATTAAAGAAACGTGAACTCAGAAAATGTAAAATAAACACAAAAAATTAACAAGAAGGCCGGAACCTAAAAAAAAATTAAAAACGTAAGTGATAAAAAAAAAAAATAAAAAATACAAAATAGATAAAAAATAATACAAAAAATCAAAAATCCAAAAAAGGTGAAACGAAATTTTGAAAGAGTTGAAAATATAAAGCAAATAAAAAAATTAACAAAAACAAAAAAAAAACCGAAATACGTGGAAAGGAAAAAAATCTTTTAAAGCTAAAAAATTAAAAAAGTAAAATGCATAAAAATATAAACAAAAAATATTAAAAAAAGGCGTAAAATTATAAAAAGTTGACAGTAAAAGATAAATTCAAAACAATTAATAAAAAATTAAAAAAGATATTTTTTAAATATTAAAATATAAAAATTAAAAAATTAGTAATAAAAAAATAAAAACAAAAATAAACAAAAGATAATTCAAATGAGTTAAATAGTAGCTACGAATGTCATTTAATGATTATTAATCTTCTCTCAAGAGTTCAGAATAAAATAAAATCACGTACACTGAATATGTGTGCTGCTACAACAATAAAACCTATACATCTGTTGACATCTTCAGTGATATTCGATATGATTTTAGCGGTCCTGTTATCATTAAACGTTTGGCATTTTTGGCATTTTGACAATGAACCGCAAACTGTTCGGTTCATTTGTATCTACCCTTTCAGATTTACGATTGCTATGCCACCATGCTGCGTCTGGGTTTATGAATTGTTTGTCAAACACTCGGTGTTCGAATCTGCTAAGATCTGTCAATCATCGCCCTTCGCAGAATCTGCATGAATTGATATCTGAGACGTTCAGATATTTCAGATGGTATCTGAGAGGGTTATGCTCCGTGTAGAAGCCGATGACCAAAAGAAGATCGCTTCTCCGCAGCTCCAATAACTTGTGTGTTGTCCTGGGAGATTTTAATAAATCTTTTACTTTGCCGTTGTCCTGCGTTATGATGCCAATGGCTTGCCGACCTTTTCCGCGGCCCTTACGATTCTAATCTATTGATGCTGGTTGGTACGCCGCAGGAAAGTTCCGGAGCTGTCGTGGCCCTTCCGGCTCTCCAATATCCGAAGGATCTCTTCCACTGTCAGGCTCTCGGAGTGGATGTCTATGGTGGTCTCTCCTGTATTGTTTTCTCAGATTTCGGGAGCACATGCAGTGATTGCGTTGACGTTTGCTTGGAGTATGGAAGGAGTATATTCGAATGATATGACCTATTGGTCGGACATGTCAGCTCCATTTCCTAGCTTCAGAGTTCCATTTTCGTGCTGTTATTACCAACTTACAGACTAGGCTGAGTCCTTCCGAAATGGATACTTTAAAACGGTGAAATAAAACGGGCCTTGCAGCGCAATTGTCTGATATTTTGACAAAAGGTTCCCTTATCAATTCCTTTTATACTTCTAGTCGCGCCTTAAGATTTCCTGATTTTAGCTTAGTTCGGCAATCTGAATGCGCTTAGGTTGGCCTTTCTCTCTGTGGTTATGGGGAGAAGTACTGTGCGTTTCTTAGACATAACTTTGACATATAAAAAAATGTCCATTTTGCTACTTTCGTTGAGTTATAATGGAAACGAAGTTAATCTTTTGCATTACTTGACATAATAAATAATTGTAATCGCGTGGGACTTTTATTATTTTCAGAAAAGACTACGACAGCCATACGCGAGCGAATTACGAATTAGATATCAGTGATGTAAGTTGATTGTAACGAAGAATCGGTTTAAGGGACTTGGAATTTTTCCTGTGACACGTTTCCACGTTCCCTGTCACGCAATTTTCGTATTCTTAACAAAAAGCATTAGCCTTCTGATTAAATTGAAGAGAAGATGAAACTCAACGCAATGAGTATAGCCATACGAAATTTCCTTTTTTTAAATTAAGAAAAGCTAACTGTAAAGTTTCCATCAGATTCAATTAGACTCGAAAAAAATAAAGTTTCATTTGAAGAACTGCTAGGACTTAATTTCATAAAAGCGTTCATCCTGAAGCTAAATTATGCTTGAGAGTATAACATGGTTGCCTACAATGCTCTCCGAACCATATCTTATTGCTATATTCTTATACTTATATTCTTAGTCTTTTTATTGTTTGCAATCAGAGAAAACTGGCAGTTAGTAGTGAAAAAATAGATGAAGCAAAGAGGGGGAAGTTAGACCAGTTTTTTTTTTTATTCATAACATTTTAGAATTTCGTAATTTTCTTCATTACTTGGGTTGACATATTCTTTGTGGCTGTGAAATGATATCTTTATTTAAAAAAAAAAAAAAACAAAAAAAAAAATGAGAGAAAAGAAAAGCACACAGCTTGGTTTCCTTTAAGAATGTAAGCATGCTTACGATGTTGTTGCTGTTACAGATTATGATAACGAACATGATGATGATGCTGATGATGGTGATGCCAAAAGCAAATAAACACAAGCTGGCAAGTCAGTCAAGAAAAGCAACAAAACAAGGATATCAAGCCGAAAAAAGTAAAGAAAAAGAAGAGCCCTTATGAAAGAAAGATGTTTAAACAGTCATTCAGTCATTCAGTCATTCAGTTGTTAGAGTCTCATGAGTCAGTCAAAACGTCTTAGTTGAGCATCATCAAGGAAAGAGAGAAAGTAACTTAAAAATGCAAACATATTCAAAATAATTTTAAAGGTCACTGAGACGAGTTAAAATAAATGAAATAATTTTTGTAAGCAAACTTGGAAAATATTCGGTCAGTCAGTAAAAGAGGGAAGAAAAAAAAAACAATAAAAATTAGAAATAATTGAAAAAAAAATATGCAAAAATGTGACTAATTGTGCAAAGTTGAAAATGCCAGTCAAAAGTTTTAGCTTCGATTTGAAAAACTATTCTCTTAAGTACGTTCAAAAACATTTTCGTGTGGGCCTGAGCCGTCTCTTTGAACTAATATAGAATACTTTTTATATTATTCTTTATTTGCTTTGACATCTAACTTAACCCTTACGAAATTTCAAGTGATATTTGTTTCGATTGCCTTTTTAACCTTTTCATGTCTGTATTCTTATAATGAAAATTTCCTTCTTTTTTTTTGGATATATTGACTCTAAGCATGAGGTGAAATGGTATGAATAGGTTAAGCACCAACACAGATGAAGTCACATAAAACATTGTAAGCATAAGAAAAAGAAAACGAAAAATATAAAACATATAAGTAGAGACATAAAACCGAGAGATACGAGGCCAATAATGAGGAAGATATACATGTTTGTTATAAATTTTAAAATCTCTGCATAACTCTTAGAAAAAGAAAAAGGAACGATTTAAAAATGTACATCGTACATGTATCTTCTGAGCGGTAAAAATTATGCAAGTGCTTTACGTTTTCATCTTTACCTTTAAGTCTAATTTTGGCTCTAACTCGTAAGCTCATATACCCTTAGAGCATTGAAATAACTCGAATAAGTCATATAACTACATTAATATGGGTTGTTTGCCTTAGTATTTGTTGGGTTTTATTATTAATATAAGAAGTTTATGTGCACCAGTCTCATCACATTCTATTATGTTATGTTGTGGTTTTTGTGGTCTCGTAACTATTAGAGTTTTAGTCATTTATCTGCACTCAAACATATGTATATCGGCATGTATAAGTATTTGTGCTCTTTTGTGGTTTCTACTTTTAAGAGCAGTTAGAAAAAGGAATGGTTTCGGTCAATGTTTGGATATGTTTTGTTTTTTGTATCTTTACTTTTTAATAATGATTACAACATAGGAGCTTATTGCATTTGAGGAACTGTTTGCAAAATTCTCCAAACTACAAATCCACAAAGATATCAGGCATCGTAAATACGCGTTAAACTTAAAGTTTTGAGTTTGTTTTGTTTCTATTCGTTTATATGGACCTATCTGCTGAAGCGTTTATCCTGGCTACCCATACTCTTGATAGCGTACTTTCTAAGCTGTATGGTATGCTCTTATGGCCGTCAGATTTTCGCTTTTCTTCATAATCATTTGTGTACCCATTTGCCAGCCTACGTATCCATTTATTTATTCGTTTATGTATATCTAATAGCTGACCATCTGAGCCTCTATATCGTAACGACTTTAGAATATTTATGGGAATTGATCTCAAGTGATGTTTTTATCCGCTTAATGGTATAGCTCAGTTAGAGACTTTGCTTCCTTGTGCCTTTGGTGCCATGCAATCAAGTCTTCGTTAGCAGTTACCCACGTTATAGACCGTCTTTTTTCTGCTTCTAAAACTACTAATTCGTTTATTCATCTGGTGGTCTGTCCCTCTTTTTGGATACTTGTTATCTTAGAGTGTCAGCAGAAATTTTACTCCATCACTATTTTATGATAACTATAGGGAAATATTGAAAATTGTGTCATCCTCTGCTTTCTTCGTTCCATTTTGTTGATTGTCTCATTATTGTTACCATCATAACCACACAATTGTGACTTTCCAGTTGTGCAGCCTTAAGTTCGTCTCACCGCTTAGTATTGACTTCTCAAGGCTGAGATTTAGTACAAAATTTATTTCTTTTAATTGCACGAAATCATTTAGGGAAACATTGTTACGAAAAATTACGTGAAGATTTTACGTGAACGTGACGTGAACATCTTAAATGTAAATACGTGTAGATTCTTTTTGGAAGATGTAAGATCAGTTTCTTGCTCATACCTAATATGTTTTCGTTTATTTAAAAAATTTAAGATTATTTTACATAAGTGGGTGCCCAATATTCGTCTTATTATTACGGTTTCCTCTTTGTATGCTTTACTACCCTCTTTTATAATATGAGTGAATAATATTTCTGTGCAAAAAAAAAAAAAAAAAATGCAATCAGTCAGGCATATAAGAAATTATTGTTTCAATACCTAAAACCAAATAATTTTCTCCTACCGTTTGTAACGATCGGAAATACGCATTAGTAGTCTTGTTACTGACATGCGCGAATTCTTAAAAAATATTATGCTTTGGTTTAATTTTTGCTTTCTATCGGCTGAAATCCTTGAAAAGTGCTTCTTTACTAAGAAAAATTTGAGACAAGAAGCTGAAAACAGATACTAAACGTACAGTTTTAGTTCGGTTACATAGATCTCTTGTCTATCAACTGGTATGAGACGAATTGTTGTAAAGTGAAACTAAAAAGAAAAAAAAAAAATTCAATACAATTTTTCGATTATTGACAAACTCTTCTTTGTCTGCGTTCCTGTAGCATTGCGATTGTAATCGCGATCGTGGATTTAACGTTCTCAGAATGAAAAATAAATTAATTGTTTTGTTTTTGTTTTTCAAGTGATAGGTGTTAAAAAGCCGCTCTAAGGTGGATATGCGATTTGGTTACTGTTTTTATTTGTTATAAAACTCCGGTGTTGGGTGTGAAAAGAAGAAAGACCTGCGAGAAAAAAAAGGAAAATTAAAAAAAAGAAAACAAAAAGTAGAAAATTTATACGAAAGACAAATAAAAATATAAGACAGGAAATCTTAGCAAAAGTTTACTACAAACTATTCATTTGTAGGGCTTATAATAATAACTTGTGTCTGAGGAAAACGAAAGAAAGTTAAAAAGACTACAGTGTGGTGCTTATGTCGGTGTTGGTATTATCTACTTATAACTCCATATTGAATTATAGTTTAATTGGCTAAAAGCCAAGAAAACTTTTTTATTTTTCATTTTGCTAAGTCATCGCACCAGAAAAAGAAGAAAATGAGTACAAGAAGTAGTAAGAAAAATTCGAAAGTCAACACACAACAGTGTGAGATGTTTAAAGATCTGATTATTAATCTAAGTTTTACGTTAAGGAGGTTATAGAGAAGAACAAATTTATAGCTAAGAAAATGACATCAACAGTATTCGAAGAATAAGAAAATTTTCTTCCTTTTTTTTTCCTTAAATAAGAAATGTTTAAAAAAACATATTTGAAATTAATTTGAGTGTCGATTACAAAAAATTATTCTGACGCCGGCAAATGATTCTTGTCTAAAGTAAGAAATTTTCAAAAAGGTTTTTAGAGCCTGCAGCGAGAACGTCTAAAAGCACACTTGTTCAATGATACTATTGAAGGCTAATCTTGAGACTCAGCCTTCGGTCTCTAAAATGCTTTATAAACTAAAATATTCATTTCTTCTAGAAAGGTTCGAAATCAATGAATCTTAATCGTGTAGATTTTGTTTGAATGTTAATTTCGGTTTTCATTAAAATTAGGTTTCTAGATGAGTTTATGTTCTTTTCCCGATTTTGCTTATGAATTAAATTCTCGCGTATATGCAAATTGACATTCAGCTTTCTATTTGAATTGTCTAGACCTTAACAATGTATCTGTTAAAATAGCTAAACTTTTGAGCTGATTAAGTGTACATTCCTTCCTTTGCATGCCTGCAGTATTTAATCCTTCTGCGATTTTGGGGTCCACACCAGACTTATTGCATGGCTGTTTCCTGCTATTAGTACAGAACCGTAGCTTCATGGGTTCCTGACATCTGAGATCTGTTTGAATTGTTATTTTTTAAAAGCGAAGCTAATACTTAAGTTGCGTATAGCTGTCCCTGTGCTTGAAGCTGCCGCATAATTCCAGATCACAAGCCTTTGCTATGTTTCCCCCAAAATTTTTCAATGTTCGCGAAGAAATCTCGACAAAACTTTGCTCGTACAATGCCTTCTCTCCGGCTGGTAGGTAGTCGGTAGGTTAATAGTATCGATGTAACTGATACGATCTCAATAGTTGTTCACCTATATCTCCTTGAAAGAAAAGAAATTTTGTTCCGATACACCACATGGTTTCTTTGCCATGAGCGACGTACAAGCGAAAGAGTCCTGAATATCGGTGGAAGTTAAGTATTTAACCATTTCTTCATATCACTCAATTTTCTTCAGTTCTTTAAGTGTTAAAGTAACATTAAAATTCATTACAGATATTAAATAGTGTTCGAAACTTCTAATAGCGAACCTGAAAATATATTTAAAAAAAGTGTGTTAATGAATTCTTAAAGTATTCGGCAAAATCCTTACCATTTTAACTTTAGCTGGAAAATTCTATTAAAATCATAACAAGTGACCATTGCTATGGTTATCATAAGCATAAAATTTCTATCCAAACAAGTACAAAACACTTGAAGTTCGTTAGAAAAGTAAGAAGTGGAAGTAAATTTCTGTTCATGTGCGTGTGCCTGTGCATGCGTATACGAGCGATTGTGACAAAAGCATAAAACTGCAATTTGTACCGTACTGATGCAATAACGAAATAGTAAAATCTGCGTAAAATTAGATTCTCAGTGTAACAGAAAATCTAGAATGAAAATTTTCTTATTGAAAATTCAGAAAATATACACAAATTTTCTTTGCCAGGATTTGAGGATATTTATTTTTTTGTTTCGGATTTCTGGGTGCTTTTTTTTCAAGCATATAAGGATAAGCTTTAGCTGTAGTAGCAGACAACTGTTGGCAAATTTGCGTATTTTGCAAATTGAGTTTCAGTTTAGAGCCTTGCGTGCAACTATTTGCAGGACTAGCACGGAAAAGAAAATTCATGTTTATTTTTCGCTTTCGACTCCCTTAAGACCACATGCAGCCATTTGTTCTAAATATAACAGAATTAACTACAACGGATTTAGATAGTGGTAGCAATGATAGTGGCAGTAGAGGTATCAGTAGGAGCTGAGGAACTATTTATGACAAATACTTTTATAAAAAAAAAAAAATAAAAAAGAAAAAAAGCAATTGAAATAAAAATGAAAACCAAAAGAAAAATGAAATAAAACTATCGCTATAAATATATGAAATTTATTTATACGTGCTTGCCTGTGTGTGAAATATATAGCTAAGTGAAGAGAGACACAACCATATCTCTAACATAACTTCTCTACTTATTACAGAGTCAGCTATAGTTAACCTCCATCAGCCTTTCCATCCCACTTGTATGCTAGTACATGAAAGAGGTTGCACTAGTATTTGTGTAACTATATTTTTATTTTTTTTTTAAATAAGAAAAACGATGGACTTGAAGAAGAAGAAGAAAATACATAGAAAAACAGACCCTACAATAATATAAAGAAAATTAATTGGACATTTTTCTTTGACAATAACTAAATTATATACATATATGTACTACATATATATAAACTTGTATGAGTGTGTACGCATGCATACATGTGTTTTCTTATTTTATTTCATGTGTGAATGTTTAAGGAGTTCTTAACAAACGATTCGACTAAATGCAAACCAAGTGAAATATAAAATTTCTTTGAAAATTAATGTTCATCATACGCCCTGAGATCTTATAAATGAAATGAGCGTAAATGCGATAACATATGCATTGGCCAGGGAATGAATATTTCTCTCACAATCCAATCTTTCTCTTAATTAATTTTCAAAAATTAATGATAAAAACTGAAATTAATTTTTTTTATTTAACATTGATTTGAAATTGAATTAAATATGAATATTTTTGTAAGAAATTTGCAAAAAAAAACTTTTTTATACAATTGAAATTGTTTCTCAATATTTTGGAACCGGTTTTTTACCGGTGTTTTATGTTAGGTTAAGTTCAACCAACGCAAGCGTTAGTATTTGAATCAAAATGTCACTTCTGCCAAACTCTACCTACTAACAGTCAGGAATACTGCAAAGCCTAGTAAAGAAGAAGTGCGACTGTCAAGCCGGCATAACCAGTTTCAATTCTCAGCGAGATAAACCACACTCTAATTATGGCTGGTCTGTGAGCGCAGCTATGGTAAATACTCCTTCGATAAAGGAGTGCCGCATGCATTTGCTTGATTTCGGCTACAATCGATCCTTCTCTTCCTAATTCTTTCTGACTATTATCGTGCCTACATCCGTATAATGTATATTCTCTAAGCGAGGGCTCGCTATAAAAAAACCATTTGCGAGAAAATATGAGAACTCACTGAAAAAAGCTTCCTTAAGGACGCTGGGAAGGAAGGATAAGATTCCATTTCGAAAATTTTTTTTTTTTGATCTGTTTAAAAAAAGAAGTGCCACTGATCGTTCTGGTAAAAGACTCGTGGCCCATTTTTTAATATGTTTTAATATGTGCCCTCAGAAAAAAAAAGAAAATTCTCAAATCTCCTAAGTCTTTATGACTTTATTTTCCTTTTTATATAAAAGTTTGCTCTCATTACCAAATTATTGTATATCAAATGAAGGATAAACAATTATTCAAAACATGAATTATTTTGCCTGAAAGAATTTCTGCAAAATAAGCAGAATAATCTGAATAAAAGTAGACAAGTGTTACAATTATTGTTGTTCTCGTTGTTCTTGTTGTTCTTATGGTTATGAAGCAAGTGTGAAATATTCACATATGGCCAACGGGTTGTATCTGAGCTCAGATGCCGGTAGATATAAACCGATGAGGTAGAAGTTTTTATAGCACACATAACTTTTATGATTGTTGGCTTGGATTTAAAATAACAATAAAAGAAGAGCAACAACAAAAGCAACATAACCGCAACATATATATAACAACATCATTAATAACAACTACTAGTAGAAGAGCCGACGGTGTGCAAATTTATATATAAACACTTACAGGCTATATATGATATTACGTTGAAGTGATGCTTGCTACCAGTAACGGCACTGCCAAGTATTCATAACCGAAATATTGTGGCTGGAAAATAGAGTGTGTATGTGTGTGTTTATTTTTAAGTATTGCACAAAAAAGTCTGTAACTAAAAATACTTGTTGAAAATTTTTTACCTTTAAAGCTGTTGCTGCTGTTGTTGTTAATGATGTAATGATGATAATGATGGTTATAACGATGATTTTGCTTCAGCTTTCAATTTAACTATTTAAAAAAGTGTGTCAATACACTTCAAGGCTAACGTATCAATGAGCTTAAAAGTACTTTTTATCAATATCTATAAATAGTAAACTTTTTTTTAGTGCACTTAGTTATATGTGCGTACATTGTGCATGGATTTAAAAATTGATGATTGATATGAAATAAAAAAAACTTTTTAATTAATCACAATATATATAAACGCCCATTCGCAGCCGCCTATTTCCATTTTTCATATGCATTTTAAGTCATATTAATAAATATTCTGTGTTTTGTGTAGCATGAGTTAATAAAATGGGAAAATTTTTAAAATAACTTTCTTGTTGTCCTTATTTTCTACCGGTTTCTGAATATGTTGAGAAATGATTCAAATTATTCTTTTAGGTTTGATCACAATATACTGGTATATTGTAGTGGTATATTGTAGTCGTTCGAGATATTTTTACGATGACTACGAAGACAATAGAATTTTAAAAGTAGTAACGAACTTAAGTTATTTTATGGATTCCACCTAAACTCATATGCAGAGATCGTCATCAATATCAACGTTCTCTTTGTGTTTGATTCAAGGGGCTTCACTAAATAGGTGAGTTTTGTTAGAAACACCGTTTTCAAGTATGTCTCTTCTAGGTTGGTCGTTTCTTGGAAGATCGTTTGAACTTTTTTTTTTTTTTCTATATATCAGTCATTGAATTCATGCTTATATAGATGATTAGGCATGCGACCTTGAATTCCTACTAAAAATAATGTTTCTATTTTGAACCTTAATACTCCTTACACAATCTATTATCAGTGTTAATTTTAGCGCTACCTGTATCTGTTTATTAAAGTGCGTGGATGGGAATTCATGCGTCTAAATATGTCAAATCGTTTCCTTCGCTTACGATTGCTGTCAGCGTTAAGTGCAGCAGTAAATTGGTTGTGTAGGTATTAAAACTAAAACACAAAGGAATGAAATGGAGACGGGAAGAAGAGGAAGAAGACGAGTATATACGGATTGACGTATGGAAATTTACATTTATATTGCAATTAATGTGTCCGTTGCGTATATAGAAACGAACCCACGGCTAATAGTAATTATGATATGACATGAACGTTTACAATGCGACAATAAGGACAACAAAAACAATAATAATGTTGACAAAGTGACAATTGAGTATAATTTAAGTTGTCAATGCATTTAAACATGTTACTTGCACTTTAGCTATAGGTTAAACGGGTGCTGATCGTAATTGTTATTAACAATGCTAGCAGTTGTTGCTGTTATTGTTGCTTTAGTTTTGCAAAAATATTTGATATATAAAAAGAAAGCGTATCATACGATTTGAACAATAGTAGCGAACCAATCAGGCTTTTAAAAAGAATAATAAATGGTTTTCGTTTGTTTTTTATGGCTACTCATGGCCAGTGCTGACAGTGCGATAAATGCCAAAGAGTTGCAAGAATTTAAGGATTTTTTAGTTAATCAGCACTTAAAACATGCAATTATCATAAGTCCAAGTAAATGGCAGAGGCAACAACAGCAAGAACAACAGGAATATTTAAATCAAATAAAGGAATTGGCGACTTACTGGCATATAAGATTCTATCGAATATCAGTTAAGGTGTCGTCCTCCCATTATAAACAAGACATTGAAAATGTATTCTATAGAAATTCACCGAAAGTCGGAATTTATATGAATATCAGTGATCCGAACGAATCTTTGCACGTATTACAAGATTTCGCATTAAAAGAAAAATTTAATAATTCATATGCTTGGTTTATAACAATACGAACTCCTTCCGCAGAAGGATTGTTTGATAATTTAAAAATTATAAAAAATATTTTCGAGCTTTTAAAGCTTCATATAAATGCTGATGTGACAGTAGCTGTAAGAACAGATCGGTAAGGTGTTTCCATTTTTTTTTTTAAGTTGAAATTAATGTAATTAAATATTAAAATTAGAATTTTTTTCAAATTAGATCTCATTTTCATTTATATGATGTCTACAAGATTTTGCCTGAATTTTCTGTAATCATTGAAACGAAAGGTAACTGGTCTTTGCAACAGGGTTTATTAATTAACCATAAATTTAATTACGGATTCATGGCAAGAAGAACGAACTTTCAAAATATCAGCATTAAAGTGATTACTGTTGTAAGTTGAATAAAAGCTTAGTTTGCTCGAAATTTGAATTACTTTTTATAATATAATAATACTTTCAGTTGCATGATAAACCGAAACATTTCACTAATTACACATTTTTAAGTAATAATCGGGATTGTAAAGAATTGGATACTATGCCCCGTAAAACTTATAGTCTTATGCACCCAATGCAACATTTATATAATTTTAGGTAATTTTTATAAGCAAATAATATTTTCTACATAAGATCCACTGATTTTTTAATAAATTAAATTCAATGAATTTTTAATGTAACGCTTGAAATTTCCTTAAGAAATCCAGCTGCGAAGTAGCTATATCTGTCTTTCTATTTATCCAACTGATCATGTGAGCACTGCCCTGATCCATCGTTTTACTTGTCCAACTGGCCGTCTGCATCGTAGTCGTTTTGTCTTTTTGTTTGTTCAGAAGACCATTCACTTGTACTTCTGATCTTGTTTTTAATCGTCCGTTTGTTGATGATCCCTTTATCAATTTATCTATCCATCTACCAATTGTTATACCATTAAGCGTCTACGCATTATATGTACCGGCTTTTTTATATATGTCAACCTGTCCGCTCGAGCAACCACAAGCCCACTAGCGAATAATAAATTATATAGAATAATACCTTAATATAAATTATTTGCATTTCCTTTAAATTAATTTGAGTTCATTGTCTTCGCTTTTTTTTATTGTTCAAATTTTAGTTTCAATATTCGTTACGACAAATTTTGGGGCGTAGACACAAACGGTCAAATGACGGGTGTTATAGGTTTACTACATCGTCGTCAAGCTGAATTTTCATTAATTCCCTTTCGTTATCTAACGCAACGCGTGCCGCTTGTTGATTATTCGCAAGAAGTTCACCTGGAAAGGTAAATACTGTAAAATAAAATCCGTTGTAAAGACTTTCCTTTTCAATTGTCCTTGCTCTTGCCCTCTCCCTATTCTCATCTCTCTCTCTCTCTTTCTTTCTTTCTCTTTCTTTCTCTTTCTTTCTCTCTCTTAATACATTTATATATCAATATATATATATTTATCCTGCTTCTTCTTCTTCTTCTTCGCATCGTCTTCTTTTTTTTTTTGCACGCAAAAGGGCGAACTTTATTTTACGTCATCCCCGTCATACCAATATACGTAACGTGTACTTGGCACCATTCGCTGTCACCGTTTGGTGGTGTGTTTTAACTTTGATTTTCGTTACAATAGCTTTGTTGGTCATACAAATGCGACAAGAATATAAACGACGGAACGAATATGTTCAACGAACGCAATTGGAACAAAATGTCAATTTTGCTATGCTTGTGGCGGCGGAAACGTTATTAATGCAGGGACCATCGCCGGAAAGTTTTCACTTAACCTCTTCGCGCACCCTAATTGTAACGGTGTGCGTATTCATATTCATACTAATGGAATTCTATAATGGCTACATTGTAGGCTCTTTACTGTCGGAGTCGCCGCGTACCATAACCACTTTAGAAGCTCTTTACAACAGCAATTTAGAGTTGGGTATGGAGGATATACAATATAACTATAATATCTTCAACGATTCTGGTAACCAATTAATGAGAGCCATATATAAAGAACGCATATTGGGGGAGAATAATAAACCTCGCATACTTTCACTCGAGCAAGGTATTAATCGCATAGCGCAAGGAGGTTTCGCATTTCATTTAGCTGTAGATCGTGCCTATCGCTTATTGAAAAGTAAGTCTAATCGAGTAAATATTTAAGTTTTTAATCCATTCTTGCAGGCGGTCAGTTATTGACTCACTCTTGGTCCTTTATTAATTTATAAATTATTACCGATTTTTTACTTATTAACATACAAACTTAAATAGATTGTTATGTGCTATTCACTCAAATAAGGTCCACACACATACTAAATGACAAATTGTATGTGAGTGTGTGCGGGCGTGCGTATGGGAATTTTTTTATCATTAATTAAATTTTAATGCGAAAAACCATATATTAACAAGTCATCTTTGTTTAAATGACATTGTATTCTCTTTGCTGTTGTTGTTGTTACAATGTCTGCTGTACTGCTGCTGATGATAGTGTGGAAAAGTAATCGCATTGTTTAAATTAATGCCTCATAAAGCAAATAAGAATTTTATACGATTTTATGTATTATTTTATAATATATTATTATTATTATTATTATTGTTGTTATCGTTGTTGCTGTGTCGACGTCGCCGTTGCCGTTGTTGCTGCTGTGGTTGTCCTTGTTATTATTAAAGAAAAAAAAAATAATAACAAAAAAAAAAAAACATTTGCATGCTGTCGTTATTTTAAAATTTTCTTTTTTTGTTCTGTTTTGTTTATATCCTTTGGTTAATTTAAATGAATTTTATGACAATTAAAAATACATTTGTTCACTCTTTCTCTTTGTCTATATGTTTCTCTTTCTCCCTCTCTTTCTCTCCTCTACCCAGTTCTGTTTTCCCTCCATTTTGTCTTTCACTTCCATAATTCAATTGCTATGTAGCTGTGCGGTGGTTATTTGTTTGCTTGTCTCTTATAGATATGAAAACTTTACGTATACATTTATACAATGACTTATACAAATATATTATTATTATTATATATTTATATTTATATAAATATGTAATGTTGCTTGCTTGTAAATTCGATATAATAGCGCTATTAATTAGCGCAAGTTAATTGAAAAGAATAAAATTTCATTTCAATAGAAAGAAGAAGAAGATAATATATATCTACATATATTTTTATAAAATTTTTTATTTTTAAGTTTTTTTTTTTACGTGTATGTTTTGTGCAAAACATAAACCAATAACCTAAAGAAACATTTTACATATATACTTACATGCACACACATGTACGTATAAACAACTAAAATAATTGAACTGGCTGGTAGCACACCTGGTTGCATTTACTTTATTACACGAACAACTTGTCTCTTGCACTGTGGACACTGAGGAAAAAGCAATCATTAATTTTGTTACAAAAACTCAGTAAGTCATTAAATAGCCCTCCCTGATGGTAAGGTTAGAAGAAAAGAGCGCTAAAGATAACCAAATTGTTTTTTCCAAGCCTCAGCTTAGATTTATCAAAAAGCGATTAACTATTAACGTTCATAATTAGAAAGTATTTACTAAAGAACAATAAAAGGTAAACACACGAAAAAGGAATTTTGTGATGTCATAATTTTAAATATTAGAAATGTCTTTAACACGGCCGATTGCTAAACTATAATAAATAATAGAATAGAAGACAGAATTTGATTCGCATTCGAAAACATAGGATCACAGCAGATTGTATACCTTACGGACTGTTTAATAATGTTCCGAGAGCAGCTGATGATGTCAGCCTGATAGTACAGCATTCGAAGAACCGTCTAATAGCCTCACTTGGATAAGTAGATGGCTACATAGCCAAAATTTTCTTTACAAAAAAGTGAAGCGCTACTGGTGAAGATTATTCCAAGTGCGGAGAATAAACGCCTATAGGGATCACATTGAATTTCGCTTTGAGATATCGTGGAGTGCAGTTAGCCATTAGATTAACGTTTGCGTAACATATGAAGAAGATCGCAGAGAAGTGATTTCCGGTAACTTTAAAGTCGAAAATTGTCGGAAATCTTTTGATGAATTAAGGGAAACGAGCAAGCCCCGTCAGGTCATTCTTTATCAAGACAATGCGAGCTTTCGTAAATTTCTTCTAACAACCGATTCATTCAACAATCAAGAGATTGAATTAATGACGACGACTTCTTCTTATTCCCGAATGTTATGAATGAATTGCATGGATAAAGATTATCATTTTGCGGAAGAAGCTGTTGATGTGTTTACAAATTGCTTTTAGGAGATGTATCAAGCGTAATGAAAAGAATGCTATGACAAACGATTCGAATGTATGCAAAAGGAATAGAATGTTTTCAAAACATTCAATTCAAACAATTTTTAATAAAAATTTCTATATATATTCGGGCTTAACATAAATATAAATAGGTCTCCATCTATTAGCATTCGCTCGTCTTAGGATAATCAAAGTATCTATTCAACTTGCATTGTTTAATTTTACATTAAATTTTCAAAATTTTTTAATTTGTTCAAACTAGTAATGGATTTTTTCGATTTCCTTATGGAGAGCGGGATATCTTCAAAGCTCTTCAATCTCTTGAACACCTATCTAATAAATTATTCTTATCTATTATACACCTTTTCCAATCTACACAATTGTTTCAAAAAACACCAAAACTTAAAATCTTTTCATTTTACATTCGTTAAATACAATACGACATCGGTTGGTTTCGTTTACCAGTTCTACATCGATTAATAATATTTCTTAAATATATATATATATATATATATATATATGTATGTAATAACGTAATAAAATATTAATTTTTTCCCCCTTCAGATCAACTTAATGAACGCCAGTTCTGTGAACTACAAGAGATTCGTTACATTTCAGGCTACACAACTGGATTAGTTCTGGCGAAATCTTCACCCTATCGCGAATATGTCGCGCAAGTGACATTAAAATTGCGTGAATCTTCATTAATGCAATATAATGACAAATTATGGGAATTTCATAAGATTGACTGCAGCCTAATCAAAGGTAATGAAATAATGGTGGATATGCAACATTTCGCGGCTGCTTTAGTGTTTTTAGGATGCGCAATCATATCAAGTTTAATTGTACTGGGTATTGAGATATTTTTTAAAAAATATAAAAATCTACAAAAATAAATTACATTAATGAGTAAAAGATGAGGAGAAGATACAAGCCTGCGTAACGAAATGAAAAATATTTAAAAAAAAAAGAAATTACATTAAATAGTTCATTAATTTAATACTTTAGCACGCAATTAGTACAAGAAATCAACCAAATGTGGTATCAAATTGTTAAGCAAACCGAAAACACGCACACATTCTAGTTGAGACGACAAAAGATAACAATGTTGAGAAGTCGTGAATGAATGATGGTGAATGTTAGTGATCAATGGTTAAGTGGTAATGGTGGTGATGGTGGCGATGGTAGCGATGACGGCGATGGTAGCGATGATGGCGATGTTGGTTGTAAATGCCAAAGATCTACTATACTCAGTATTTTAATTAAAAGTCAAAGTAGAATCGTGTTGCAAAGCAATGGGGTGTTTGTGTAATTCGAACGACTTGAGAGTAGTGAGTGAACTTTTATAAATTCTAACGAATGAAGTCATTCATAATGACAACGACAACGCTGTTGCTGACGATATTGACGATGATGATGATGATGATGATGATGATGGTAAAGGCTACGATGAGGCCGTTATGATGTTAATAATAATGATGATAGGTAGTGATGATGATGATGAAATAGCAATGGTCAGTTTAATTTCCTTCAATGACTCCCAAGTAAATGACTTAAAGCGTTTAAGACAAGAACAGAGAAAACTTTGAACAATCGTCGCAACGTCGTATCGTACTTAAATGCCAAAGAATTAGAAATGAATTAAACTTAAATGGTATGTGTTGACAAGCGTGACAAGCGTATTGATGGTAAGGATGTGTGTTTAAATTAAAGCAAATTTAATTAATATTTTTTTCTTGAAATTACATTCTTTTATAACATCAATGACACTAATAAACACAGACATTTAGACTTTGTGGAGAACGAAAAGGTAAAGATTTTTTTCTGTTGTCTATTGAAATTTTCTTTTTTAATGAACTTAACAACAAAATCGACAACAATTAGAGAAGCATTAATAAAGTTTTGCAATATTTAAGGATCAGTTTTTATTTATTTTTAATTTTCTACTGAAACCGTGTGCGCTTTTGTTTTCTTTGCATTTTCATTATTTACAATAATAATAGCAGCGCAGGCAGGCCTTTTGTTTATTTTCATATTTTCCGATTTTTCAACTTTTCAATTGTATTGTGGGAAATTAATAAGTGCATGAGCATGTGTTGGTTTTGTATTTACTATTATTATTATTATTCGTTCTTATCTTTGTAGTTGTTTTTATTATTATTATTATTATTATTATTATTATTATTGTTGTTGTTATTTAAACTTTTACACAACTCTTCACATTTGAAGTATTTTCAATATCTGGCTGCATAATGAAAAGGAAGATAGGAACGTACAGTAATATTGTGCACAACACACAGCAATTTAATGATAATAATATCATCGATATTTTGATATCGAAGTATTTTTCGTATTCATTAGGTTTTTTTTTTTATTAATAAAATTTTTAATAAATATTTTTGTTTTTCATTGCATTTTCATACCTCACAAAAGGTGTATTAACTTTGTGAAAATCTGTGAATAATTGGAAGCATTTGTCAAATGTCCTTTGCAATCTACGCATACTTGCAATCAACTTAATGTTGTGAATGAATTTAGATCGATTTGTCTGAACATCGAAATCAAATTTTCAATTCGTGTTTGCTTTAATTATTTGGCAGACGATCTGTCTGTTACAAGTATAACTCTGCCGTAAAGTATCAAACTTTATCTCAAACTTTTTCTCATTACGTAGGCTCGAATTAAGTCTAAGAACGAAGAAAACAGAGTCAGACATATAAACTCATATATTCGTATGCCCATCTGTCCGTGCACCCATCTGAGAGTATGTTGTAAACATTTAAAAGCTAAAAATGTTGTCCGCCTGTCCTTCCGTTGAGTATTAGTTGTTGAAACACTCGCAATGAAAAAATTGATAAAGAGTCCTTAGTTGTTTATCATAGAGCTCCCATCAAAAAGGGGCGTAATTAATTTATATATACTAAACAGCTGTAAAATGTAGAGTAAAAAAAGCTTCAAACCTAAGCGAACAACATCCGCTAGATCAAAAAACATTTACATAATTTGCAACTGTAAAATTTAAGGTATATTTGTCTATTCCCTCTTCGCCCATACTCCGCTTCCTATTCGAACTTTTGCAATGCAAAGTTGTAAAGACACGTTACATTGATTAATTCAGAATCAGAGTCAGCGCTCAGTCGGACTATAACGTTGAAATTTTTATTTGTTTATGGATAGAGTCTTATAGAGAGTCAGTCCTCTGTAGATGTCTCTTTTGCTTTTATAATAATCTAATATATATGAAATCAATGTAAATTATAAAATTTAGAACATATATATAAAGGCGGGTAGAAAGGTTCACTAAAATTTGTTTTATTGTTTTTATTAAATTTACATTTAAAAATCAATTTAAAATTTATAAAGTTTTAATGAAAAAAAAGAAAGGAAAAAAGTCGGTGACCTCGTTCAGGCTGTGCTTATATATATATACATATATATGTATTATATGTATGTAAGCAATTTCTATGCACAAAATTCATTTTATTTAGTTTCCATTTGATACGTGATTACGATAAGTTTTGAAAATTGTGCTTAAATTTAGTTGCTTTCCATACTTATTTTATTATTATTAAAAAATAAATTTACTTTTTAGTTACTTTTGGACATCCTACGAAAGTATAAAAATGCTTAATTGGTACAACCTTTTAAATTAGTTATTAGACCTATACCTTCATTTTGCTTGTAGGAATCGAATAAATTGAGATGAATACATAGAATGATTGAGAAGAAACTATTAATGATTGTCTAACAGACTTATTAAAATAGAACACTTCACGCTAATCTTTTGACATTTGATAGGTCGGCCGTTTCAAAAAATACTTTACACGAATAATTAGCTGATTATAAATCGGAACTTACCGTTGAAGTTCATTTTCTTTGTTTTACTTAAGAAAACTTTCGACTTTCGTTCGATTTTTTCCTTCTAATACGGTGTTGCATGAGATTTGGAATTTAATGTTCACTTCGATGAATGTTCACACTTTTCTAATGATACATTAAACTTATATCATAAATTTTGAAAAGCTAAATAATACGGAACCGAAAATTCCATAAATTTGAGCTGAATTCGAAATTGAACTGAATTTTATTGCAATTAAAGTAAAGCATAGACAATCAAACTAAGCCTTTTAATGTAATTTCCTTAGTAATTTCCTTAGTAATTTTTTCATCATATTATCTAAAACGTCAAATTTGATCTTCTGTTTACTGTGATCTTAAACAATTCGAGTTTGTTTTACAATTAGGTAAAATTAGATCGTAACATTTGCGCTTTCTAATATGACTCTTAAAAATATATTTCCATCGTATTATCGTGTGTCAAATGTAGTATCTTTTAAGGGCGTGCCAATATAATGCAGACTTAGTGTACTTTATGATTGCTTGGCTTTTCTATGTACACAAAGTTAGCTTCGTTTTTGGTAAATGTGCGGCAATAGAACACCTACGCTTACGTAACATATTATGCTTGCAACGATGTGAATGAATTTTAGGTTATAAAACATCTTTTGTTTAGTTGCTTGGCTTCATATGAATTTTATTTATTAAATTTTTAGTAAATATTTGAAGAAAAATGAACAGTGTAGGGAATTCAATCAAAGAGGTTTCATCTTTATTTTGAACTTTTAATTTTTGTAACATTTTACCGGACAAATCGCAGTTGAAATTTCTATAAGCCTGGTTAACAGTTTGTAATGACAATAAGCACGTACGGCAAGACACGACTGAGCGTTTCACAAGCAGTATAATGCAATTTATTATATAAAGTCGTTCAAGTAGTAAATGAAGTAAAGACCGTGGCATTTGCTTACGTATGCGTTAAGTTAAACATTACTTGAATACATACGTATATAGAGTAAAATTTTTCTGTGAGTATATTCGAAAACAATCTAATGCCTGGCAATTAGTGATGGCTGAAATGAAAAGGAAGATGTGAGAGCTCGAGACATCTTCTGTATTATGCTGAAAGAAAAAAAAAAGGTAAAAAAGCTTTTAGTTTTTATAACGTAAAATATATGTATAATTATACATACGTACGTACGTATTTATTTTTCTACATCTGATATAAAAGTTCTGTATTGTAAATGTGGCTGTTTAAGGTTATTATTGTTGTTGTTGGCGCTGTTTTTATTTTTACGGCAGCCAATGTGCACAATGAAAAGCCACAGAAGAAAAGAAAAAATTGTCGCAACTAAGTACGGTGAGTGCCTGGATTTATTTATGGCTGCACACACATATACATATATATATATATATATATGTATATATGTATGTGTGCTCATATATTCAGCCACATTTGCGGAAACGGTAACAGAGTTGTGGTAACAACAACGTAGTAAGCAAGTCAATTTTGCATTTATTTACAAATTTTTTTTTACTTTTATTTTATTATTAAATGCAGTTTTTCTTCGGTTTGAGTCAGTCGCTTTCTCTGTCTGTCTATCTGTCCGTCCGTTTTATTTACCTTGCATACAATCATCACTTACTGCATGTATGATGCCATGAACGCAATAATAAATGTGCGTACACGTGCATACAAACATTCATGCACGGTGCTTGCATATGTTATACGCAAAATTGCACAGACACGCACTGAATAAAAAAATTTTAAAAAAGAATAAAGAATAAAAAAAAAGGAAAATTAAAAAAAATAATTATTATATACAATTGTATCGTTGGATAGCAACTAAATCTAAAAAGTATTAAGCATCCTGATCTGTGATTAGACTAATGAACTTTACAAATCTCAGGGTATACATATGTATATATATGTATATGAGAGGCACAAAAATAAGGTGTATATGATAACTGGTAGTCTAGAAAATGAGAGAAGCTTAAAAAAAATAATACTCCTCCACTTTACTGATATATTTTAAAGATTTCTAAAAGCTATCAGAAATACCTAACATCATGATCCAAAGAAGGGGACATTATAGTCAAAAGTGTCCATATGTACTATTTCCTATACGTTCATGCGTTCAACTTAAACGTTAAAGTAAGCAGCGCTGTTTAGTTTATTACTAAACAACGATATGACACAATGTATGAACGAGTTCTTAAGATTATGGAACTCTTTCCAGTTGGACTTCATATTTGATTAGAAGCATCTGTGACGAGTAACGAAGGAATGTGGCGGGTAACGCCGGACAATGCTTTAAATAAAATTTATTTTATAAAATGTTTGTTTTCTCTGTTTTGTTAACAATCAATTTTACTGCAAGACGTTTTGAAATTTAATTACAGACGCTTTAGGATGATTGGTCCCTTTTCTAATAATAGATAAGCCAATCGACGATATCTTATCAATCATTACGATCATTGGCGAATTTTATTTGCATTACGTATAAGGCTGCAAGAAAGGAGCGCTCGATTGCTCTTGCTTACGAAACCCTTTGTTTTACTCTCGCGCATGCTTTTCTTACGCAAATTAATTTAGTGTTAGAGAAATTTATTGGTTTCTATTTCTATTCTATTCTCTCTCTCTCTAACACCAACCATGCATGCGCGCGAACCGAACACACTAACCGCAAGCATTGTTGCCGAATATATAGTTGCGTGTTTTTTAATTCGTTTATACGAAGTTTAGTAGTTGTTTTCTATATCCCGAGAGAAAGGGAGAGAGAATATCGAATACAAATATGTAATTGTGCATTTCTACACTTTTGACTAGGATGATGATGTTAGGTTCATCTGCTTCTTATTTATGTATGCGTTTTCTATTTTCAGCAAAGACATTTTTAGCAAAGACACAAAACTTAAAAAATTGTGGGGCTAACTTGACACTAGTAATATTTTTTATTTATTTTTATTGTCGTTTATTTATTTATTGATTTATTTACTTTGCAGACAATTGTACTCGTTTTATTGAGCAATTCAAGAGAAACGAGTGGAGTTTGACTTGGATCGATTTTATGGACAATTGGTGCCGTCTGTCGAACAGTACAAAAGTAAGCGCTTAGAAACATTGAAATTGTCTAAACAAGGACGCTTTGAACCAGGCAACATAAGCGGCGATTTATCAGAAGAGGCGTCGTGCAGCTCATGCTGGCAGTATTAAATGAGAAAAAAAAGATTTTTATTTTTTTTTTTGGCATTGAAGAATTCTTTCGTTTTTTGTAAAATTCTGAAACACTCAATACTTTTTAGATTTTATTTTGTATGTGGACGGATGCACATCTCATATATATGTCTACTCATGAAGGCGCATGTTACTGTGTGTATTCAAGCCTAACAGAAAAAAAAAACGGATGTGAACTGTTGCGGCATGTAATGAATTTAATTTATAAACATATACAATGTATAATAGGTAAAATAAAAAATATTGAGCCGTCAAGATTAGAAACGCATGAAACTAATTAATATTGTTTATATTTTTAAGTTTAATATTTTTTAATATAGACGCAAGCATTCGCTTGATAAGTATGCGTATGTTGAACGAATATAAGTTCAAATATAATTTTGTCGCATATAATTTGATTATTGACATTCATGCATATTTTATATTCGCAATACCCCTGACTGTTATTTTATATTAATTAAAATCTATTTACTAAGTAAAAAAAAGTATTTTCCTTTTCCAAAAAGCTGTGTGTATGCGTTCCTAATCATTTTATACATAGTGTATGCATTTTTTTTTTTATTTCTCGGAAATTTGTTTTATGTAATTACGGCAAATTGATGTAATTTTTGTAATTTTATTTTGCAAACGATTGTAACATGAATTTGATTTTGGTTTATTAGCACCTCATTCGTAATATTACAAGCAATAATAACGACAGTAATAATCGAAATAATATGATTGCGAGATAAAATAAGACCATTATCGGCATATGTTTAATTTAAAACGAATTTTCGATATTTAATCAGGAAGTCATCAGCAGAGAACGGAAGTATATTAATCTGAGCATTTCGTTTGCAATATGAAGAACCTAAGTTTACTTAGTGATAGTAATATATGTATATGTATATGTGTATATGAAGTATTACCACATTTCAAGATATTTTTTCAGCAACTTATGAGTGATAGCAAGCCTAAATCCGTAGTATTGCAAAAATTTATCATGATTGTATTTAGTAAACGAACCTTGCAAAGTGACCTATAATAGGGTTGATTATTGCCTTTGTAAGAAGAAAAAACTCGAGCGGGGAATAACGAGCAATATTATAAGAATTTTTTTTTTTTATAAATGGATCGTATCGCGTTTGTTTAAAGAAGGGTTAGGTATCTGGTCAAATTAGGCAGCAATGCAATGCTAAAAGAATCTTTATTAATCAAGCAATCTATGTCAGCTTCGTGTTGGTGCTAGCGATACTTATAGCGATTCCAGTAGGCGACTAACTAAATGCTTGAGAAAAAGTTTGAACCTTTTCCATACCGCTAGGACACCGATGTGTGGCTACCGAGTAAGATAGGTGACCGCGATTTCATTTTTCGATTATTAGCTTTCAGTTAAAATACAATAATCAAAAAAAAAAAAAAAATCGTATTTATATGCGATGATGTCGGCTATAATCCAAATTCATCTATAATTCGCTCTGCTTAGAAAACTGTTATCTCTGCATATCGACAGCTATCGTTAAAACATGGGCATTTCTCTTATTCGTATGTGCCATACAGTTGAAGCGACGCTTAAAGCCATGAATCGGAGAAACATATGGAAAATATTAGTAAGATGGGTCGAATGCATTCTAAACGCTATTTGAATTTATATTGTTTGACAATTCATGTCAAAGATATGATTATCAGATCATTGGTAACGGTCCAAATTGACTCGAATATCTTCGATCTGTAAGTTTTGGTGGAGATGACACAAACTGTACTGAAAAGCACATCGTGATAGCCTATCGATCTCGTTATTTGTAATAATTAAGCATCTCTAGAATCAAATCGCGTGAGCGAATTAAAAGAATTGTTCCGAATATATCTCGAAGATGCTTTAAAAGCGCGACACAGGAGGCAATAAAGAAAACATCGTGACAATTACGATGACCCGATTTTCGCATTTTGTATCATGCTTACGATACGTAGCTAGTTTGTAGCATACAGTCAGGGAGAATCTCCGTCAGGTGGCGTCAGGAGGGTAAGTATTTCCTTCCAAGATTGATAGTCCCGACAGTTGGATAGATTTTTCGATATCGACAGAGAATCTTTGTTATCCATTCGTGCAACAGAATTGAAAGGTTTGTTTTTGTATAATATATTTCAAAAGCATCTTACAAGAGGAGTTTCTCTTCAATTATCCAAAATTATCGATTATTTGCTTGTAACTTGTTCGCAGCTCTACAGTAGATAGATTATAATAATGGCAATAATAATTGAACAAATTATATGAATGCCTTCGAGTAGTAGTTTTAAAAATGCGGCAAATGTTAATATATAATCCTTGAAAGAAGAAAGTTAGTTAATGAGTTCATAAAGCTATAATCGAACTGCCAGCACATGAAGGAAATTTCAATTGATGGGTTAAAAAATTTAATTTATTTTCTATCAAAGAAAGATTCCTTCATTTCAAAGTATGAAAAAAAAAAGAAATGTTTTTGTCGCACATTTGATATCTACAAACATTTTTTAGAGATTAATTAATATACCCAACGATTCTGTAAGATGACTGAGAAATTATTTAATAATTTAGTTGAATAGAATCTATTGACTTTGGTTAGTAATGTCAGCAGCGCTTGCTTTTGATTTGTTTTAAATAAATGCAATTATCAACTGTTTTCATCATGTTTTCCCATTTGTGTGCAAAGTGCGTTATAATTAAATAAATTGTTGAATAAATTGCATTTAGATAAATATGAACAATTGTGACCAGAAATTTAAAAAATGTCGAGGTGGAAAACTTCGACATCCATCACCTAAGAAGAGTGTTAGGAAATTCATGAAATTATTCTTAATTGTGGACGTGACTATAGGCCAAGTGCTCTCATGATTGGTTGAAAGGAGTTATACATAAAATTAAATTTTTTTTTTAATGATTTCTGGTTGCGATCAAAGGAGACGTATTTGCAAACTCGATGCCTTGCTAAATAATTTGCATTTTTTCGCGCATGGCGTACGAATGGTACATTGATCAAATACTTTAAATAGAAGATTCTCAGCATTAGCTTGGTATTATATACCGCTATATAGTGTGATAAACTGCTGTTACTTTACAAGATGGTCGAATATTATATATATTCCAAAATACGAATGTCATTACCTTCTCAGCTTACCCTTGCGTTCTTGTTTCCTTCAGATGGCTTTCGTCGGTTGCTGTCCGCTCAGCTCACTGCAAATTTGACTTGCAATGGTGAATCCCTGAACTCTGTACTGATGTATTAATGTTGTATCAATTGTCACAAATCGCGTGAAATAATCCCTTTTATGTCGCCAAAATAGCTCTAAACGTCACTCTGAAACATCAATACGTTGTTACGTTTGATTAAACGCGGTATTCACTTTGAACAGAGCATTCTCATGTAAAAATGTTTATGGAAAATAGTCAGCATTTCAGACAACTTCACTTTTCGGTCTTACAAAACGATTTTTTGCAATTTTGTTTATGTTTTCTATAGGATTTCGTTTAAAATCAAAAGAAATTTCTATACATTGGTATTCTCAATGGAGAAAAGTTGCCATAACATTTTTCAAGCCGATTTTTTATTTAAATAGTATTTCCCCATTAAAAGGAATGCTTTCTCAACACGCGAAGTTCAATTTTAAAAGTATCGCCATTAAAACTATTGTGATTAGTTTCGTTTGAAGGTTGAATGTACCTAAAAATCGTGTGGAATCGGCGATACGGACGACATTTATAATTCATCCTACGAACTTATTGAGTAACGTCTTATATATTTATATATATATATACATATATGTATATATATGTATTATTCAAAATTTGTTCTTAGCTACGCAACATTTAAATTTTTTTTTCTAAAAGATTTCACATCCAACACAAGAAAAAAGAATTCTTCCCTTAATCGTGCATCGAGTTATTTTTTGGCATTTTCGTATGAATCAAAGTGATGCTCGTGAGGAAGTCGCATGGGTTATCATCTTCCAGGGTTGCGTTAATGAAGCATCGCCATGGAAAGAAATGACCTGCTTTTCAAGTTTCGACATATTAAAAACAACAAAGCGATACAATGGAAACAATTTTTCAGTTTGTCAGCTTATGACCATTTGACATTTGTTGAACAAAATTGCGACATATATCTCTTAGATCATCACTTCGGACTTGCGTACCTGATATATATATATATATACTGTATCGCTTTATTGTTTTTAATATGTATAAATATATATATATATATATCTGTATGTGCGTGTGTATGTAATTAAACATGCACTACATGTATACATAGTATATGATTAAATGCATATATAATTAAAATTCTCGACTAAACTCTAACATTTTCTATAGTAAAAGATTTTTCTTGGAAAAGCTTTAACGCTACCGCTTTACACGAATTCATAGTATTTTTGTAAATTGTGCATTGAATTGTTCCTGACTTTTTTCTCCCTCATCAAACTTTTGCTCTTCTCGCCGCTTTCATCGCTTTTTCATCTTCTTTCGTCTTTCCCTATTTTTCGTTTTTCTCTTACGGTTTTTGCTTATGTTAGGCTATGCAATGCGGAAGATATTTTCCATTTCAATTGCTATGTATGGAATATAAAAATTCCTTTAAAGTATTGTTGTTTTTGTACAACGATATGTTTTTTAGCCAACACCGATACCAACAAAAACATACACTCACCCGCATTCATAACCATACAGACTTTAAACACATTTTACTAACGTGCCATAAATTTTCAACCACTTGAACGAAAGCATTTTATAGAAAAAAAAGGAAGCAAAAATAAAAAATACAAACCTTTACCACATTCACATGCACACAGAAACCAGCAGTTACCATGCCACAAGCAATCATATGCAGCACAGAAGCGAACGCATGCATTCACACACACGCACAGTCGCATACCCATACATACTCATACACTTTTATATACAAATATACACATACATACATACATATATACATACATACATACATACATAAATAAATATATATATATATATAGAATGCACGCCGAGGTTTAAACCATAAAGCAGAAAGAAATGTAAGTAACCCATACATTCAAATGTGTACACACATACACATGCATATATACATTTCATCTAGCAATTGCTTGCCAGGATTTTACCAGCGCGCAGTTAAACTATGAAATTCAAAAAGAAGAAGAAAAAGTACTTTGCACACTGTCGCAATTAATCATATAAAGCACAACCACACATACATACAAACATCAGTGCACATACATTTAACTTATGGCAACTGTTTGAAAGGGTTAGGCGATGGTATCGATTACGTTAACATATTGTTGCGCGAAAAAAAAAAACAATATTATATAGAAGAAGAGGAAGACAAAACTAAAAAAAGAAAAGAATAAGTAAACCTTACTATAAAAGCTTTCGATTACAAGGTGAACGAGTGAGTGAGTGGAGTGAGTTAAGATTAGCTTAGAAATGCTTTAGTGAAAATATTTCCTGTTTTTAAAGCCGACTTAATTGATTTTCAATGTTACGGAGCTTACGAGAGTTGCCAAGAAAGTTAAATTAATATTTTATGGTCTCGTAAACACACGCAACCACAAGCTTACCTAAACGTTTAGTTGATTGTTATCTTTAAAGATTTACCGGGGTATCGAGCTTGTGGGGCAGTAAGTAGAAGTACAGAAGACGAAGAAGAAAAAAAGTGAAAAAAAAGTCAGTTCACACACAGTAACTGCTTAACTATTCATTTTGCTATTTGCTGCTGCACTCAACTAAGCGCAATATTATATTTCCGCAAACACATCCTGTTGCCGCCATCGACACTGACAACAATAATAATAACAACAACAACAACAATAACAACAACCACAAGTTCGCCAGTTAACCGTACGCATTTATAAGTTCTGCACAATGCGTTACATCCGTTAAACACACGGGAGTTTAAAGTATGAAGTCTAGGACGAAAGAGAAAGAAACGATAAATAGCGAGAGAAAGAGAGATGTAACTATAGAATGGGACGAGTAGCAAAAGTAAGCACACGAAAGTGCTTTCTATACATCGAAGGACTTGTGTGTTTGTGAAATTTATGATTATAACTTTTAATAGTAAAGTACTAAATACAGTCAAAGCTTGCACAGTCATACATACATACACTTAGTTAAACTGTGTTTAATGTGTTTTTTTTTTGCGTTTACAAATGTTTTACCGTAAAAAGCTCTTGAAAACCTAAACGTAATTCACCTTTATTAGCCTGAATGTGTACAATAATAAGACCGGGCACGACTCGGCCCGGCCGTTAGACAGTTAATACTTACGACCCAGAGTATGGTATGAGACCAAAGTCAATGTTTGTTATATATATGTATGTATATCGTATCGTCATTGTTGTTGTTGTTGTTTGTATAAAATTGAATGGGTTGTTGACTGTTGTGTCGTTGAAGTTTTTCTTTTTTCTTTTTTCATTATTTTTTTGTTATTTTGCTTTCTCTAAATTTCTTTTTATTGCATAAACTTTTTTCTTCTTCTGGCTTTAAGTCTTTTATTAAAACATTGTTGTTCTTGTTTTTGTTGTTCTTAGTTAGTTTAATGAAAGGTGGTACTACAAGGTGGACCTTAAGTGCAGACATGCATTGTTTACTCAGGTTAATGTATTACTGTTGTTACTGTTCTTTTAATTAATATCGCTATTGTTGTTGTTTTCATTTTTTATGACTAATTACCGTGTCATACATATTCGAAGGAAATTGCAAAGTTCGAAAGACGTGTAAAAGAAAACTAAAAATCGTAAAAAAAAAAAGAAACGGAACAATTAAAAGCATATTTGGGTAAACAATAAACGAACTTAAGCTATGAACGAATTTGATAGACTTTACAAAGCCTTTCGGTCGATCTGGATTAGGATAAGGACTTTAGCATACTTTTGTAGTTTTCAAAGAGCTTACGTAGTTCGTTAGTCCTTCAAACGACTTTCATAGGAAACTAACTAAGGACTTCGTTCATAGGTAGCCCTATAGGCCCCCATAGAGTAGTCAGAAGTAATAGATAATTAGTATAATCGCTGTTGGTGGGGAGGGGGAGGGGGGGAGCTAAATGCTTAAAAGCTTAGGTTGCTTTTGTATTGAAGGAAAAGAAACATTCAATTCTCGACGGATTAATTCATATCAAATGAGACGTTGACGATTTAGTAATGGAATGCAAATGACTTAATAATAATGTTTACTTGTCTTTCAGAAATCGTAGCCATTTTGCTAAACTTAGTTGCTACATTAGCAGGATTAAAGGCGTTAAGCAGCTCGCATTTAAATTAATGATAAAATTATGGAAATTTATCTGTATTTATCTGTATCCTGCGGGCAAAAAGGTGTTTTAATTATCTTTTTACGCGTTTCGACAAAGTTGAAAGGTTACCGTAGTTAGTGTTTTAATATTTTTGTAACGATTAAGAGAGCATGTAGATAAATTACTTTTGTTATACTTGACAAAATACTTAGAAATGTATAAAAAGTAATTCAGAAAGATTAGTGTCGAATGCTCCTCACACCTTTAATCCGTCTGTCATTTTGTTCGTACAGAAAGGTGGTTACTCCTACTATTGCTTTTGATTCTTCTCGTACTCGTGCTTTTATTAATTTCTCCTCCTTTTCATCTGCTTGTGGCCCGCTTGTTATCCGCTCGTTCTGTCAAACCTTCCCTTTATGTTTTCATCCCATTATTTGTTTATGATAATTTTCTCACGCTTTACTGCTTATGGGTTTTTTCTCGCGCTTCATAAGGCTAACGCGATTTTGTTAACCAGACTAAGATTTGGGAATTCTATAGTTTGCCATTATGTGAATACTGTTGCTGACGCCAATTCTCACATTCCATTGACCGCACTCCACTTACTATCGCTGCAGCTTTCTCAACGCTTCCTCACCGAGATTTGTATTGAGGGAATTGCGTATAAATTGCGAATTCTATTGTCGGCGTCTCTTATGATTCGCGTGATTTTGGTGCTGTCAGCCAGTCTCATTTACTGAAACGTCCGTCGTTTTGTGTCCACGATTTCGGTTTTCTTCGTCGCATTACTCGCTTCTATCCGTCCAATGTTTTTTTATCTCTGCAGTTACTCGTATATCGCCCCGATTTCTATTTTTCTTATTGTCTGCGCTTTCATCAGCGCGTCTAATTGTTCACTGTTCTCTTGCTGTTACCAGTTCGTCTTAACGACCACGACTTCTATTTATATAGCATTCCTTCACAAATACCTGCGCGCTTTATTGTTCGCTACTTCTATTTCCCGCATCCTGTTGCTTATCTCTACAATGACTCACGCGCCTGATTGTACGCGACTGCATTTTGCTCAGGCGATTTATTGCTCAGAAAACCAATTTTTCCGTCATTTCTTTTAATGTTTTCCTCTTCATTCGTTCTTCTCTTTACACGCTCCTATGTATATCTATCCTTCTATAAGGATCTTTGCCATATCCAACTTTATCTAATGTACTTAGCTAGAAACTATTATATCCGAATACAAAGTATGTCCACAATAGATGAAATGAAACCTAATCACACGTACGTTAACGCAATAAACGGAAAGAAATCCTGTGATCACTGTACTTATAAGTACTTCTTTAATTGTCTTCCTTTCAAAACCACACTTTAATTTTCTTGCAGACATTTCTTTCAATCAAAGGCAATGATTCGTTGTTTTTATTTTATTTTACTTCCATTCTTTTCAAATCTAATGTAAGAGTTTTCCTTTATATATGACTAGATTTTCTTATAGTATATCCTTAAAAACCACAGTTCGGTTGTTTAAATGCTTTTTCTTTTTTCTATCGCACAAACGTCGCTACCTTTCGTTTCTTCGGAGAATTTGTCATATCATAAAATTAAATTTAACCTGAAGATGACACATAAAGAAAAATAAGCGAAAAACTCTGCTTTAATACGAAAGCTCGAAAGGAAGAAAAACTTTAACCATCTACTAAATGAAACCTCGTTAAAATCTTCGTAGTTTTAAGAGGAAAATAAGACGTTAGAGGTAAGTTTTTAAAAATGAGAAAAACATGAATATGCTTTTTTTTTTAAGGAAAAATAATAATATGAGAAAGTTTTTACTCCAGAATAGAGAAAAAAAAAAAACAAAGGCATGCTAGAGAACGAAGAAGGGAGACAAATACAAAGTTTTCTGTGTGCCATCAATTGGTTTTGCGTTTCGTTTCTGGTTAAACTCTTAGTGAAGGATAAAATGTTTTAAGTGCCTGCCGTTAGAGTTTCATAAGCTATTAGTTTTATGTTGTAAGACGAGGCTATTATGTGTGTAAAAATCGTGCAAAAAAAGAAAAAGACTGGCAAAGAAATCGAAAACGGAATCATGGAAAAAACACATGTAAACTAAATGCGTTTAATGTGTGCAAAAAAGAAGAAGAAAAGAAAAACGCAAAATAGAAAGAAACCCCAAGCTAGAGGAACGAATTTAAAAATTCGAAGAATTGTGGCTAAGCTGACCGCCTTAATTTACGACGATTTTAAATCTCTTTATAACCGCAAAGTTATATGAAAGTACGAGAAGCGTAACTGACACATTTCTTGTGGAAGTGTGCTTCCCATAAATTATAGCAGTTAAAACAAAGTTCTAATCTTATATCAAACATCATGACATTTGTTTTTGTTTTTAAAAATTTTATTAAAAAAAAAAAGACTCAAACACTCTTCTTGAAAAGTTTTAAGAAGGGTTCGTTTGTTTTCTTTCTATTTCTAAGAAATCATAATATTCAGTCATCTTAAAATTATCGAGCCTTTTTCTTAACAGAAACCAGAGAGAGGAAAGGCTAACAATTTATGAGTTGCATACGAGCAGCCCGAGTATACTTTGACAAAAGGCCATCAAAGTCTGTGTATGAAAAATTTTTTATTCCTCGTGTACAAAATCATGATCATGACATCATTAAGAAGTGAAAGAGTCTTTCAATAAAATTCGCCAAATTTTAGCATTTTGTGTTGGAAAGGACGAAAAGGCTACACAAATACAAAAATTTGTTTGCTTTATATACAATTGCGGAGTGTACGTGATAATCGTGCACGAACACTTACAAGAACAATCCAATGCAGGACCTGAAGAACCTGAATTCCTGATTATGAATATTTTCTGGAACATAAAATTGTTTTAGCTGCAACACGATAAAAGCAAGAAAATGATGGTGTTTCGAAGCTCACTGTGACATTCGTAAAAAAAAATATGTGGCATTGAAAGGAATTGAATGGATATCGTGCACATCATGAGCTGTTGCCTTTAAATAGTAATTCGAAGAAAATGGTTAACAGAAGAACCATCATACCATGATACCTTATGGCTGCATATGCATTTAAAAGCTAATACCCTTTTTAGAGTTTAAACGTAGTGCTATGTATTATGGTTTGCTCCAACTGAATTAAACCGTCATTGGGAACGCTGCCAACAATAGCTAATTAAGTTGAGACGAAATCAATATGCAATATATCAAATGTCATAATATCAGAAGTTTTTAGTCTGAAGAAATTCGACTTCATATAGGAGAACTCATTCAGAAAAGTTTAGCTATCCTCCCCACTGTTTAATAGCCATTATTCCTTCCGATTGATGTTGTTTGCATTCGATTATTCTGGTCCATACTCGAAAAGCTTGAGGCTTTTGTTGCACAACTAAAAAGCGCCAACTCTCTTTCCCTAATGAAATTCATAATTTATCTAAAAATGTAAGATTAATCTGCTCATTCGTTTTGTTCTGAAATAAATACATTTTAGACTGCAAAAAATTGATGGAACTTGTGTGTGTGCTAACAGAATAACAGATTTTTTTATTAATTTTTATCATTAGTCTTCAATTCCATGACTATGAAACTGACTTTCCTTATTAAAGTAAGGTTTATTACTACATTTTCTCCCAAGTCATCCTTTTTCTCCAAATCAAAATTATTTTTCTGCAATACTCGTAGTAACTTTATCCCATAACATCTAAGCAGAAGTGTTGAGAATTTTGAAAAGAAAATTTAAGTATATCTAAGGAAAAAAATGGACTCTAATTTTCTTTAATTATCATTTGTTATTTGGAAGCCATTGGAAGCTCTGCAAATTATGGTGTGCACTGATATTAAGCGTGGATATTCCGTGTCTTTGATGGTTTTGAAAACATATTTAACTGTTACTGGCAGATAGTGTAAGGAAGTTGATGTTGTACTCTCCATGATTAGGTTTATTGTATCACTTGAAGAAAACTTGTTAACAGAAAATGAATATTTTCAAAATGTTGCCAAACACACGCAATGGTGGAGGAAATCTAACACTTTTCAAGTATCATTTGTTTCAAAGTTTTGCTGAAAGTTGTTAGGACCAAAGTCGGGTCGTCATTTTGGTCCACACTGTCCCTCCCTAAGTTCATAAATACCATAGAATACTGTATGTGTGACTGCCATAAGCAGTAAGCGATAGCGTAAGTTAAGTATTACAAACAGGGGGTAACTCTGGCGAAGAGGGGAAGAAGTTGGCAACGCCAACAGATGTGTAAACCAAAATGGGAAATAATGAGAATATCTTCTGTCTCTTTTTGGTTTCTGAATGGCGACAAGAATGGTCGCGTTTAGAAATATTGTCCGTAGACAACCGATCTTGTGAAAGATTTGAGGGGCGCACTATTGGTGTACTTTGACTAGATTATCTGACACATATGATATTGAAGACTTGAATTGTATTCTAGTTTGAAAATGTCCGTACAAAATTATATTTCAATAATGACTAAAAATGGTGGTTTAACTTTGGATGGATTAGGTAAAAGAAAGACAGAACTCCTGGATCCGACGAGCGGACTCAGGCATCAGAATGAGGCAAAAACCTTCCTATTCGGAAATACAATGCTCATTATAAAGCCTTAAACGATATTAAATTGGACTGGAGACGGTATGGTTTATATGGGAAGCGAGATATCTTTAGTAGAAACTCATCGAAAGTTTTAAGTAGGAGACATTAAATATTCGTTCAAAACTAAAAGCAATTTAGTTAAGTTTTAAATCTGTGTTAGCTCTCTCGAAAATTGTTAAAATTTCAAAAATTCGAAATTTAATTTCCTCTAGGATTACTTCTTACGAGCAGCTATAATGCATCACTTCCTTCTATCTCTCTCTCTCAACTTATCTAACCTACTACTCTAGTATGTGCATAATTCAGTTCGTCTTTCGTCTGCACCGCATTCATTTATTCTATTCCCACAGCTAATCTATAGAAATTATGCAAAAGATTATTTACACCATTTTAACCCTTATAACAGGCACCTGAAGTCAATACAACACAACGTATCGTCATTATCATCATCACTATCATAGTAAGCGTCATTACTGACATCATTTTGAACAACGTTATCATCTTAAACAATAACAATACTCGCAACGAAATAAATGGTTTCCATGTAATACAAAAAGAAAAAAATAAAAATAAAAGCATAAAAAATTCGAATTTTTTACATCAACAACTGAAGAGAGCAAGAGGAAAAAAAAACAGTAAAAAAATTACAAAATAGCTAAAGAAATTGCAGCAATAATTTCTGTTAAGGGATCAACATGAACGCTATGGCCATTTTCTTTAATGCACTCCGGCACCTTTAAATGGAAGAAACCTTCTGTACTCCACACTACACCCGCACACACTCGGTTATGAAAAAGCAGAAAATATATTAAAATGACAGACTACTAATAGAAATTATGCCAACAATTTCTTTGCAGCTTAACCGCAAAACTCTAACTAAAGGAATGATTATAAAACTTTTCTTCTGCAAGAGGAAATTGTTGTTCAACGGCATAATCCGATGGTTGAACGTGTTTACGTTTATCTTTCCGTTGAAGAAACTCATAGCTTCACTCTTGCTAATAAATGATTTTCTTTTTTTTTTTTGTGTTTATTTTATTTTTAACGCGTAAAAGCAATTTTGTATTCGGTTGGTCAAAATAGAAGAAATTCTTTGTGATTTTAATGCGAATTCAACATATGGTGAAGAATGAACTTTTGAAACTAAAAACCGAAGAAGAAGATTAAAACCAAATGAAAAATTCGTGATTTTTAATTAGTAGAAAATGTCGCAAGAGTATCTTTCTCAGACGAATTGGGCTGAAGGGAATGAGTGAAACAAATTTTTTTTTTCGTTTTTTTTTTTTTTGTAACAAAGGTTTTCTTGATGAACGGGACTATTAACGAGATATCTTGTTTGGCAGGTTTTCTTAAAGCAAAGTTTCATAGAGGACAACTGATCCCTTACCGATATAGTCAGAAGAGAGCTTCTGAAACCGTTCTACGCTACGATTCTCCTCATCAGACTGGAGTTTAAATTGCATTTGCTAGTTATCAACAAAGATTTTCATCTCCCGAAATAATGGACTAATAGTCGGAGCTTCAAATAAGTCTATACTTGAAAAGATACCATTACGTTTGCGGGAATTCCCCTTGGTATAGTAATATTCTAAAGCTTTGTTTGAGATTCGAAGAGATTCAGTATCAAAACTGATATATTGGGAAAAAAAAAAAGATAAACGACTAGAACTTCTCCAAGCAGAAAAAGGGCAAGAATATTACGCTAAGAACAGCAGATGCCTATATGTTTAACGACCTATTAGAAACAAAAAAATGGATTTAAAAACTTTTGCAGACCTGGCATGTACTGTGCTTTAGAGACTATCGTTTGTTGCGTCTGTTAAGGATAGCATTAATTTTCTGACTCATGAGCACAGAAAAGCGGCGCAAGAAAAGAAAAATGATACAAAGTCGCCAAATAAAAAAGGTGCATATGTAGTTATTAAAATAAATGACAATAGTTACGTTCTCGTCTTAAGGTATTAAGTTCAAGTGAGAAAAGTATGTTTTACCTTTCCTTGATTTACTCAAATTTATTGTTCATTGATATGATCGATATGAAAGAACTTCGAATTAAACCACAACCAATGACGCTTAACAATTTAAAAAATTATTTTATTTATTTTTGTTTTATTCTCTTCGGAAAGCTTTTATTTTCTTTTATTTTGATTTTTTTTTTTCTTTTTTTTTTGAGTAATTTATCTTCAACTATAATATCATTCTATAATAAATCATTGATGATAAATATGCGACGGCATTAATAAATAATAAATTACTTACCTATACATGCACACTTAAAAGTAATGCGCTGCTGCAGCGCAAATTGCATTGATTGGGATAATTTAGTAAAGGAAAAGACGAAATAATGGATTTTCAGATTGTTAACGCTTAGTATATCAGACGCCACCTACTTTTCAAGGCAATACAATTTTATTTTTATTATTATTGAGCAGTAGAAGCACCAGCAACAGCAACAATGTCGTTCGTCGTTGCACGTACAATTTTCGGGCATACAGTTTTTTTTTTTTTTTTTCAACAAATGTTGCTCATTTTTCTAAACAGGTCTCTCGGTCTTTCCTGCTTTTCTTCGTGCTTTCTTTTTTTTTTCTATTCTTTTCCTCTTCATTTTCCGTTATTCGATCTATTCATTTATACGTTGATTCGTTTATTTGCTGTACAGATACGTTATTAAAAAATAAAAAATTATAATTCGGTACACGTAACATGTTGCAACAATTCAATCAGTACGTACGTATACATTTTGTAGATTTCAAGAAACGACCAAAAAACTTAGATTCGTCATGAAACGAATTTGAAGCGCACTTCACTTGGAGTATATGTACTGAAGCATATGTAGTTCATTTCTCTAACCGGGTTATTACTTTAAATTACATTCTTCTCATTAGAAGACAATTGTATTGAATTCACAGAAATCCTCCGTAAATGTTATTTGAGGTAAAGCTTAAGCAATTTTAATCTTATTTTGTTAAGAAAAGATAGTAAATTTTTGATAAAAAAAGGAAAAAGAAATTTTTGATTAAATGTTTGCGTTTGAAGTTTCTTTTTCATTTATATTACCAGAAACTCGAAGTAATTTCAGTGAAAAGATCATATTCACATATAAGTAAATGATATGCGCATTAAAAGATTCATAAATTCTACCCTTATACAGATTTCTTTCATCATTATGCGATTTTCGTAAGAATAGTTTTTACGAGTTATGAACTGAAAATTATTTGCAATTGTCTCCATAGCGGAGCTCTCGAGTTAGAAGACTACTTTTAAATGTGCTTCGCTCCGGAGCTCTCAATTGCAACAAGGGGGTTAAATAAAAAAAAAATTATTATTAAATTGTTTTCTTAATTTTTATTTATTTTATTATATTCTTTGTAACTGTAAAGTTAAAGGTCAATGTTTTTTTTCTTTATATATTGTTTAAATTTTGTAAATTTTATTGAAATTTTTTATCGAATTTTTCCAAAATTTACTCAAATTGTTAAGCTTTTGCATATTTGTGGGCGGATACGATTTTCTTTCATAATCAAGTTATAAAAATACGTTGAAAATATATCAAACAAGATCTCGCTCTTCTTTTAATCGCAGCAAACAGACAGACGATTATTGCTAAATCGAGATGAAAGGCCAATGTTACAAAAAGAATAACAATAGTAACCCATCTGCATTGAATGACGATAATTGTAAATATCATATAATACAACCAAGTAATAGCAGTAGCGAGTAAGGTAAGGAACAGCGCTGTGATGCGAAGAACGTCTGTTGGCATGAGTGTATATAGAAAGTTTATCGTAACGGAAATGTTAAGCGAGCAGAATTACACACCCATATACATGAACAACGAAAAATAGTTAGATGTAAAATTCTCTGATAATATTTGAATGCAAGAAAGAATAAGAAAAAGAAGGAGAAGTAGACAGAGAAAAACAAATTTCCAGCGCATTGGCGCCAACCAAGTTAATGATTACATACCATTGTTCATACCTACCACATGCAATTTACTAAAAAAAAGTGTTTAAAAAAAAATCCCTTGAAAATACAAAGAAATTTTAAGAAATTGCAACAACGACAACAATAATAAAAACCTGCAAATGAAACCAAACAAAACTTTTATATATAAATATATATATATATAAATATACATATAAAATATGTATATGTAGCAGAGAAAGCAATTGAAAAGTTTCCAACAATTCAACTTTTGTGCAACGGAAAGAAAAGAAAAATAGTATCAGAAAAAATGTTCATTTTCGAAGAAACTTCGCAGGTGAAAAGTTCTTTTTTTTTTAAGCAAAAGAAAAGAAAAAAATTCAAATAAATATCTCTGTATGTTCTTTTCTTTTTCTTTTTTTAACAAAAATTTTAATGGTTATTTTCTTTAGTAATCACATGCAATAGAATCATTTAGGTGGTGGGTGTGTTTACTTAAATGTATCAGTAACAGTGCATACATTTAACGCTCTTTTTGTATGATAGTTATCTGCTTAAAGTAACGCACCTCTACGGTGAATATTCATTAGATTCATAAGGAAAGCACTTTAAGCGAAACTCACCTTTTCATGAATTGTACGTACACTTGTGCTCTAATATGTCTTCTTTTTTTTCTTACTGAAGACCTTAAACATGTATATCCTCATGGAAATTATTCCTAATTGATATCATTTTCATTATCATAATCACTACTAAATGAAGTGTGAACGTAACATCTGTAGTTATATTTTGGAAATTACTTCATAACAATACAAGAGTACACAGTTATAAATCAAAATATTAAGATATTATTATAATTTATTAAGAACGAAGAAATAATTTCTTGGACTAAACTAGAATGAACACAAGCAACTATGACTATCGTTCTTGTTATGGCTAGATATATACTAATTCGAAATACTTTCTTTGAAGAGAACGGAAGCGTAAGTCGAGTATATTATTTTGCAGTGATTAAATGAAAGGTAAATGGGAAGTTTTTGGCCAATAATGGTTTTCAATAGTTCGCGAACGGAACATGTTGTCGAACTCTTTCTTACTGGGAAAATAATGTACTTACGTTCTTTTTAAATATATTGTCAATCTTTTTTATATAGTGCGTTAATAATGCTTTTAGATAAGCTTCAGAAGCATTGTTTACAATTTTTCACTTTTAGAACAAGCTGCGTCCCTAGGTTTAAATAAATGAAAAAGACGATTGAAGATATGTAGAGAAAGTTCTCTCAATTTGTATACCGCCATACAGATTTCTCTTATCCGATAAGGGCTGGTTAGAGCATGCGACTTTAAAAATAATTTTTTTTTAAATAAAGTCTCATAGCGCCAACTAAAGTGATTTTTTTCGTTAAAATGCCATTTAACCATTGATATGACTTGGAAATTCGCTTTATTCCATACGGCTTGAGTTTACATAGATTTCATAGGTTAAGACTACAGTATATGTTTTCAAATTTTTTTTAATAATAAAAGAAATATTCGCATGAAAGCAAAGAGCATCATTTGAAGAATATTTTACAAAATTTTCATTTAAAATTTTTGAAAATTCAAAAATGCTTAGGTGCGATTTTCAGAAACTTTTTAAAAAACAGTATCTTCAAGATCGTCAAGGCAACCGGCGGTAGCTTTGTTTAAAATCAAAAAACAGAATATTTATTTTTCGAATAAAGAGTTTAAGAAAACAAAATTTCAAGTTTGATTTTTTGGCATTGTTGTATATAATAAAACTGTGCTTGCAAAATCTACACCACTAGTTGACTTGTAAAATAAGTTCTTACGAAAGAAAGAAGAAATTTTCATTCAATAGCTAGTTAAACCTTTACATAGAAGAAGTGTGCGAAATTTAAAAAAAACAATACATTCGAGATAAGAAGTTGTTTCAATCAACTTCAAAAATAGAATCTAAAAGAAAAAACAAAAGCAATTAAAACTTAAAGTACCAATAGTATATAAAGTAATAGCAGAAATTTCCCAAGTCGCTCACAATTTCACGATTTTTTGATGTGTTGTGCTACTAAATAAAAAATAATAAAATTGTATACGATTTTTATGTCAAAAAAAAAAAAAAAAAAAAAATTAAATTTATTGTGTCCGTTTTTTTTATTTTTGTTGGATATCGTAGTTCACGGATAATGAGCAAAAATCCAAAAACCAGACGTATTTTAAGTTTATATTTCATTGCCTTTTGAGCGATTTTCAATACCAGCCTTTGTTTAAAAACTTCCAACATTTTCATTAAATTTTTTTTTTAAGATTAGAAGAATCTATGAATAGACGGACAAAATGGTCATAGCGACAGTTGCAAATGCGCAGATTTATGCAAATTTGATACTGATCAATACGATTTGCAGAACCTGCGAAGCTTCCGTCTACCATTTTTCCAAAGTTTCTGAATTATACGAATTTTTTTCTTTTGATGACCATTCTGAAATTCTACGAAACTTCATATTCTTTACAAAAGTAATTACAATGCAGATATATGCCTTTATCTGCACAGATAAAAGCAAAACTATCCTTCAATTACTTTACTTTGCTGTCATTATTCCATCAATAAATATTTATGTAAATAATTAATATACTAATTGGTCGTTCACATCTTTCATAGTATCGGTTAACCGCGTCAGTTCATATTAACTTAACAGCAGATTTACTAATTACTACAACACATTGTATATATTCAAGCAGAGAGGGGTGTGCTTCGGCATATGTAAGCATTTGCAGAACCTTGTTGGTTTATTCGCTCAATAACAACAATTAAATCAAATATTCTCTGAAAATTAATTAAATTAATTTAAATATAAAATAATTGAAATAAATTTCAAAAGAAAAAAAAAATAACTTAATTAGTACAGACAATCAATCATTTACCTAGGATGGAATATGGAAACGAGAAGATGAAATTTTCACTTTCCACTTTTGAAAAAGTGTACGGTAAGAAACGTTTCATAGGTCAGAAGGCAAACAACATAAGTTTTTCATTCATACTGACCCAGTACGAACAGTAATAGAAATAATGAAATGAAGTAGAAATAAGTAAAAAATATTAAATATTCTAAAAAATTTTAAGCGCTAAGGTGAACTCTACGTAATAACTCAATTCATGCTACAAAAGTTTTCCTTAATTTATTTTATACTCACATAAATAAAAAGACGAACTTTATGTTATGAGTAAGAAAATAAAAAATGATGTCCATTCAAGAGAAATAAGCAATCAAAACTTTTACTTCATTCCAACTGATAGTTGCATTATTTATACAGCCTTTACCGTGTCAAAATTAGAGTCGTAAAGTGGAGAAATTCGCACGTATAGACTATAGTTAACGCGACGAGCTCCCGAATGCTTACAGCGAAGAGCATAAACACTCATAGATAATGAAAGTGCCTGTAACGCTTTTTACTCTTTTGAGTGTGAATATAATGCGAGATGTGTTGTAATGTGGTATGTTGTGTGCTTATGTATAATAATATATATAACAACGGCAAGTGTGCAGTAGGTATAAAATAGATCTTTTAAGTAATCAAATATTTGCAATAGAGTTATTCGGCTTTTCTAGCATTTTTATCCATTTATTCTGGCAATACCCATATACCATAAGAGACAATATCGGCTTGTTTTTAATCGTTCTAAGGGCCATAGAGACAATTTATTTGTAGAAGTCTCTCCACACTTACTCAACGATACTTAACAACCATACACCGAAGGTAGACGAACATTACTTCATTTTTCTCCTCACTTTATCCCCATTATTAGGAACATAAATATTAAGATGTAGGACTAACTAATGCATTTTATATTATTAAGCTTAGCTATATTAGATCATCAAATGCTAAGAAATCATGATGAAAGGCAGGTCATTAGAAAATAATCTGTTGGAGCGTATGCTTTTAAGCATATCGTTCGTTTTTAGCTAAGTTTTTTTCAACACTTAAATAATTTCTCCTTCAAAGCAACCCCAAGTACTGTGCATAATGTCTCGATCATAACTGAAGTGCTCTCTTGTCCGTTATGCCGATTGAAATAAATTTTAAAAGCTAGCGACAAACGATTAGCTAATAGGAAATTCTAATAAATAAATTAATTAAGTTTAGTTGCGTTTAACATAAAATATTAAGCCGTCAAAAGATAAAAGTTTATTTGAATCACTTTTTTTAATAGTTAGATTCAATATTTTTTATTAGATTACTTAAGATATTAACAGTATGTGTTCGCTGCCTTTGCATCAATCACTGAGAACATAAATAAGAAAATTGCTTTGTGTTGGTTTTGTGGTTAAAGCCGTTTGATGCAATTATGGCCAAGGCGCACTTAAGCTTAACACGTTTAAATGAAAACGACTGCGTGTTGAAAAAATGAAATAAATACAATAAAAAAAAAAATTTATATATAAATAAAAATATTTAAAAAAAGAAGAAAAGAAAAGAGAACGCTAATAAGCAAACAACCATAACAAAATGCATTTTAGTAAATACAGTGAGTGATGGATGTGTAAATAACATAATTTTTCTTTGGGGGTTGGTGTATCCTCTACACTAAAATCTTAGCAGCCGTAAACCTCTATGTAACAGTAAACAGTAAGGAAAAAAAACACAAATAACTTTTAGTAACATTTTAACAAACAAATTACAAAACTATAAGAAAAAATGCAAAATAAAAGAAAAATGGAAAAATTACAAAAACAAAACTTTACACTTTTGCACTTGTTTCAAGTAACTTGGAACGCGTTTGTGTTGCTCGCTCTAGCTAGTTAATGCTGGTGTTCTTGTTTCTTTAAATTTTTATGAGTATTTTTGTTATAAAACTGTAAGTAGTACTAGTGTTAGTAGTAGTGGTAGCTCGTGCACTTGTGTAATTATTGTAATTTTGTTTCTTTTCCGTTCTGTGCCTGTGTCTGTTTCCATTTCTTATTTCTCTATATTTAGTTGGACTCTTACAAGCAATAAGCTCGTCTCTCTAAGTGTGCGTTGTTGAGTTGTTCTTTAATTTTTTCTTTTTCCCTTTGTTTCTTTTTTTTCTTTCTTTTTGTTAAGAAACTTTTTTATATTTTACTTTGCTTTGTTTTTTCTTTTATTTGTAAAATTATTTGTATGTTTAGCGTTACGTTGTTGTTTTTGTTATATTGTTGTACAGGCTGTTTCTAAAAGGCTTTGTTGTTGCCTATGCTTTGATTTTTCCTTGTTCTTGTTGTTGTCGCTGTTATTAAAAGCATTGTTGTATAATTTTGTTTATGACTACATAACTAAATAAATGAGCGGCAAAAAGTTTAACTTGGCGGATGTTGTTCATTTCTCCTTTTCTTTTTGCTCTAAGGAACAAATAAACACATTGCACCGAAACCTAAGCAAACTAAAAAGATCCCGTTATCGTTTTTACTCATACGATCGAAAAGATATAAAAAGCATCGTTCTTTAAATAATAAGTCCTCTGAAAGTAAATCTTTATAATTATGTTATTGAACCTATAAACAAATGTATGAAAAGATTTTAATTTCAAAACGTGTGATATAATTTTTTCTTATTCTTCTTCAGAATGCTATAGATTTTATTCTAAATGAACAGTCAGCCAAGAAAGAATAGAGTAACTGAACTAGGCAGAGTAGACTGAAGTAACGTAGGTTAGATGGACATATCGGAAATTAAATCATACATCGCAGACTCATCAAGACCTTAGACTAGGCTAGACTAGACTAGACTAGACTTGACTGGAGTAGACTTGCAAGCCAAGATAGAGCAAACTAATCCGTCTAACCGTAGCAGATTAGATTAGTTCGGCTAGCCAGAGCTTACTTAACTAATTAGATTAGCCATCCAGATCGAAGTAAATTAATTATTTTGCCAGGAAAGAATAAACTAATTTAGTAAAGTGGTATATAAACTACACTAACACAGCCAGGTTGGATATATTAGAAACCCAGTTAAACGAAATAAAGCATTTTCTGAAAAATGTGTCTAGTAATAGTTAGATTCGATTCAAAACTCAGGTTTAATATCCATACTGAAGCCAACATTTTATTAGGTTTACAAAAAGGAAAGTCTACGTCACGCCTGTAGTTCTATTGACCTTAGAATACAGGACTGTGGTTTCCTGGCTATGGATATTGAACTTCACGAGTCCTATTCAACGTGATTTCATATTATTTTCCTGGGGTTAGGTATCGTAGAATACTAACTTTACGGTAAACCATTAGTTTAACTGTTTAACTGTTTGTTCGTTACGTTGGAGAATTTGAAACATTAAGAGAATATTGCGCCTACGCCTACAACCACCAAACGTTATCATGCATTACACTATATATTTTGGTCCAGACGTTAATCAAAATCTTAAACGATGTAAAAAATGAAACAAAGAATTTTTTTTTAATTTTCGGTTGAAGTTTTTTAAATATTTTTTTGTTTTTACAAAAATTTTGTTTAAATTGATATAATTAATACATTATTCCAATTGTTCTCTCATTCTATGATGATGCTGAGACAAACAAATTCTTGTTTAAAGATTTTATTTTATTTTGGCGGCGCTTGAAAATTCCTAAGTTTTTGAAATCGTATAAAGTTTTTCGTAAGAATTTATTTAATTTTTTCAAGCCATTGAATATACGATTGTTACAATACCGGTTCGAAGTAGCGAAAGTTTTTGAATTCGTTGCATTGTCATCTTCATTTTGACGATTGCACAACTCTGATAATTGATGAAATGACATTTTATTTTCAGGTTGTTCAGTTGACATTTTATTTTCAGATGGTCGATCGTTATTGACGGCGTTATTAAAACTCTGAATTTGATTCAACTGAACCGGACATTGATGAACATTGCAATGATTATGATGACTGAATACATTTAACTGGCCATTAAGTGAGCTGAACAATTCATCACTTTCATCCGTATACAATATAAAGAAATCTCCATTAGAGTAATTAAATTCCATTTGGTCATCGACAATATTTAAAGATGATCGACTACTATCGTGCAGTTCATCACGATCTTCATATCCGAAATTTTCATCAACATTTTCTTCTTGCATATCATTCTCTACCGTTTCATAATCACTTCCCACTTCTTCTAGAATTGTTGGCATAACTTCTGAAAAATTACCGATAGCGCTGTTGTTCTGTTGTCTGTAATCTGGGTTACACATATTGAATTTTATTAATATAAATAAATTTAAGAATAACAAAGAAAACAAATCCAAATTAAAATGTCTCAAATTTATACAAATTTAAAAAAAAAATTTTACAATCGTTAAGAAAAATCCAAAAAAAAAAAGATTGATTTGTAAATGAAGTAAGAATTTTTTAAAATTTTCTTTTGAAATAAACAAGTCGGTTATAATCAATAAATATTTTACTTCATTTTAATGGCGTAAAACACTCTACAACAATTGTCAAAAGTAGATAATGGAAGAGTTACTTAAAAACAAGTAAGAAGATCGTAATGCATTTTGAAATTTCAATAGTTTTTAAGAACTTAAGAACAATTTTTTTTGTCTTGCTTTGTAAGACAATCAGTTAAATCTCGCTAAACTACCTCTTGAAAGCGTCTGGCATTTGGTGATACAATGGCTACGTCTGCAACAAAAAATGTAATGCATCACTAAAAATATGTTAATTTATACGCCTCGCTTTGATTATTTCGGTTCAAACGTACCCCTGGAGGTTGAATACATTACGATTTAGTTGGACTTCAAAAAAAAAAAAAAAATTGTGGATGCTTTGGAATGCATGAACTCAGTTTCCGCTTTGATTATAACGGATGAGTTCTTCCGCCTCACCAATTTTTTTTTTGCATCGTGTATTCAGGCAACTTTTTAAAAAATTTAAGAAACGCAGTTACAGATCACGCGGTATAAGCGATAAATTTAGGTCATTATCAATATTTTCATGTACAGTTGCAAACATTTTCTTCACTCCTGATGCGTCTAACCCATAATAGCTTGGGGACATTATAAAGTTCATATATGTCGTCGGAAATATTTGGACAAGAATACTCAACGCTCAATTGTCGCCGTGTATTTAATAAAAGTAAATTCCTTTTAGAGAACTTAATTTTTTTTGCTTCAACTGCAAATTTTTAGTTTTCAACTCATCTTACTGTAGAAAAATTCGCATCTGGTTGAAGGATTGCTGATGTTGTGGACTGTCTGCCTGCCTCATACATTTCTTAGGCGGTTCGCTTCTCTCGTATTAGGTCATCTATTATCTAAATGTAAATGTGAATATATCGCTTCCATAGCTGGTAACTGAAGCATTTCACTCCTTAGTCCTAATAAAGAAATCTTAAGAAGTTAGCAGAAAGGCACACGAAATTTATTTACTTCCTTGCTTAACTCCTTGAGCGAATTCTCGTTACTAAGCGTTTTAAATGCTTCCTTCTTTATATACACAATGTACCAAATAGTCTACCTACTACGATACTTGCTTTTATTGCGTGTTGGCATTGTCTCCTTAACCAGATCTAACCTACGCTTGAGCGTACAGCAACGTTGCCTTTGTCATCCGATTTGTAATTATAAGCAAGAGCTTCGGGAAACATGTCTATAACGAACTTGCAATTGTGGTTAAGTTAAATTTGACTGTACTTGCTTTGCATCATTTTACAATATTTCTGACTGACACATCGTATCTTTTTGCTGTGCATTATTTGACTGGCACAGCGATCATTTCCCATTCCTGACTAGGAAAACGGGTCATTATTTGATTACTTTGCCACACCACCTATCTGAACTACGTATGTTTCTAAATATTGCTAAAATCTGACAAATCCAGACGGCGGAAAATTGCAGATAGCATCATATCATCATCATCGTTCTTATGTGTCGCAGTATTTATCTTTTTTTAAAAGCATTGTAAAGAAATCTAAGGAAATAAGAAAAGCGTAATTTTTTTTTTCCTTATAATACATGTTACGCATATATAATGAAATGTTATAAAATAAAATTTAGTAAATTATAGCTAAATCTCTATGCAAAAATTAGCCTAAAGTTCTAATTATTCTAAAAACAAATGCAACTTTGCGTAAACATGTTTTGTGTTTTTTTCTATAGATACAAATTTATTATGATGAGATTTTCAAATAGTGGTAGCAGATATGAATTCTTTTATTTAATTTATGTAAACCCCTACACAAACCATTTATCGTCTTACGTCGATTTGAAATTTTTGAGTTCGATGCTTTGTTACCAGTTTCAGTGACTAATTTTTTATTAAAAATTAGTAAACGAATCTTCTTCCTCAACCAATGTGTTCATTAAACATGACTGATTGTTGTTCATGTTCGTATTGTTAACTTTATATTGTCCCATAGGTGCAACCGATGAAAAGGGCATAACTGGCGAAATTGGACATAATCGAACGTTGCATTGATGATTATTGAGTATACATAAGGGATTATTCCAAGAGGTTGAAAAGCCTTCGCTTAAATCGGTATATAATATAAGGAAGTCTTCGCACGCGTTATTATTATATTCTGTTCCGCAGCTGCTACTAGTTAACGTGGAACTATTAAGACACACTCCGTTCGGGCATGCACATTGAAAACTATTGGGATTATTCATTCGTTGTATGGGTTGATAATTAGCTGGTAACGGTACTCCTTGAAATATTGGCATATTTCCTGCTAAACTCCCACCAATGTCGAGGTTTGTTGTACCGCATGCCGGATAACATATTGTAAAGTTTTGCATTTATAAGCCCGAAAAAAAAATTCAAATGAAAAATTTGCTGCTTCGGGGTAAAATTTCGAAAATTGTATATATATAAATATATATATGGATTTCCACTTATCTTTTTACATATGTACGCTTGTGGATAATTTTATACATAAAAAAAATAAAAGAAGATATTTAAGTAAAATTTTTCTAATTTTTGTCAATTCCAAGCCAAATAAAGAAAAAACCAATTTGAAAACGAAATGAAAATTGTCAGAAAAACTTTTTACTTTTATTTATTTATTTATTTTTTTTTTGAAGTTCAACGAGTTTATACTACAAATGCCATCAGTTAAGCACAAATATTGAGTGCATTGGTTTGGTTAAAATTCTGTTGTCTGTTGTCGAGAAACAAGTAGAAAAAATTGCGTTCATTTTGTTTTGAATTCTATATGAAAAACATATGAATCTGGAAGCAAAGTGGGGAATGGGAATTGGTAGTTGATAGATGACATTACATTTGAATTTTTCGCGTAATCAGGAATTCTCATTTATTGTGGGGATATTTATAAGTTAACGACGTTCATATAAAAACTAGTTTTGCGCATATAAATTAAGAACTTATCAGTCAAAATTTTTAATTTGCCGTTTCATGAATTTCCATCCGCAAACGAACAAAGAGATTAACCGGCCTAAATGAAGACTTTTCATCACTTCTAAATTTGGAAATATTTTTATATTGACTGTAGGCCTATTAGCGAGTTAATCTGGACCAGTTCTTTTTTTTTTTTTAATATAAAAACGAAAAAATCCAAAAATTTCTACATAAGTATATGGTGTAACTAATTACTGGTTTTAGGATCCTACAAATGTATTACTAAGAGTTTCACATCTATTCTGAAATCAGATGTTTGGCCATCAATTATGAATTTACACGCTAAACTTTATCCGATGATAGGCGAGAGGAAAAGGTACGAACAGACGATCTGCACTTAACTTAACTTTGCTTTGTTTCAAATATTATATATTAGATTAAATAAAAAGCCTCCGCGGTTTTTTTGCCACCAGATTGTGTTAAAAAGAGCAGGCTATGAAAGCCAACTCAAAAAGGTACTAAAAACATTCTACCTAGACTTCTCGATGCCCATTTCTACAGGTCACAAATCGAATAAAATATTTTACATACTCCCAGCCTTATGTGTAAATTATAAAATTAATTTGAAAGTTGTGTTTAAAAAGTTATCTTACGGATTTCTTTTATATTATATTATATTATATTATCTTTTTATATATTTTATTTTATTTTATATTATAATAGAAATATTTTGACTTCAGATACTATAGAAACAGGGATGGAGAGAGGAAGAGGATGAAAGATGAAATAAATACAAAAAAAAAAAATAAACGCATCCTAACCTATAAACGTACGAGAGATTGTCTTAAAAGTGCACGTTCAAGTACATAACTGATTTTATTTGTGGTTATGTTAAAGTTCAATTCATCAAGTCAAACAATTTGAAAAATTTCAATTGTTTTCATACGAATATATTTATCTCAAAATACCACTCTCTCTCTTGAATTGGGACACATAAGCTAATAACATTTGATAATACTTATGCATGCATGTGAAATGAATTATTTATAAATAGCAAATCGAAAACAATCACAAAAGCGAAAAATGAAAATGAAAATCCAATATCATCTGCACAACGAAAACCAAATAAAATATTATTATGAAAAGCAAACATATACACACGAGTTTATATATGAGCTTATATTATATATAATATATATATATATATATATAATATATCCAAAGTGTAAATTGAATACATAAAAATACATGAAAATTGAACAAAATTTTTGTATTAAATATTTATAATTAATGTCAATGTTTTACAGAGACAGAGTTTCGAAATAATGTTCTTTTGATGTTTCTTTTAAAGGACAGAATGATTCGTGTTTTCTCACAAAAATAAGTTGTAAGAAAAGAAAGTATTTATAACTGCAACTGAAATAGACTAAGAACGTGCACATCATTATTTTGACTCGCGCGATTCTTCTATACTATCCTTTGATTTTAAATTAAATTATCGTGTATAACGGGTCGATGTAAGAATAAAGATCATTTTCGTATAGCTCGAATAATCCGTGTGGACAACTATTCTTTTCCTTGAAGCAATGTATAAAAATTAATACGAAATATTTATATAGAAAATATTTTCATAAAACTATTTAAAAACCGTTTCCAAGTTTGCACTTTTCCGAATGTTATCTCCTGGACCTGCCCATGCGTTCAATAGCTCGTTCCTTTGAATTGTTTTCATCTATTTCTTTGAATTAGCATGTCTTCGATCGAGTTTCTACTTCTACGTGATTTGGTTTAATGCCATTGTCCACTTCTGTAATTTATTGACTTCTTGATTATACTTTCATAAGGTACTTCTCTGATTGCTTATCCCCGGCGATATACGAACGAAATTTTTCTCGGATTCTCCGTCTAAGCTATTTCCCATTTACTTCAAATCTTTCATTCCTTCCTTCAATTCGTCTGATTGATTAGTGCTTTGACTAGGCTTCTTCCCATTTACTTCAAATCTTTCATTCCTTCCTTCAATTCGTCTGAATGATCAGTGCTTTGACTAGGCTTCTTCCAAAAATAAGTCTCGTCAACTAGTCGTTCATATGATCTCTCCTAACTGTTCGTTGATCCAACTATTCCAGGATGTCCATCTTTTCGCCTGTCAATCCCTGAAATTTGTGATCGTTCAACAATCTGTCCTTTCAACTGTCCGTCCCTTTTCTGTCCGTTCATTCTCCTACTTGTTTCTCGAGCTATCTGTTCTTTTGACTTTCAGCCTCAATTCTCGCCATCTCTACGATTACTTATTCCTTGAGCTAACTAACCGTCCCTTCGTCTGCCCGTCACTTTGACGAGCAGTTCCTATGATTGTTTATGCTAAGACCTCTCTGTCCGGTTCCTCCGACTGGTCGTCCTTCCAACTATTCATTCCCACAATGATCTAATCATTCCTCCTTTTATTCAATTATCCTTTCCACCGTCTATCGTAGTTTTCATAGCTCGCACTATCGATACTTCCAATACTGCTATTCATGTCTATCCTCGGATGACTGCTTTTTTTAAAGGGTTTCTCTCATCGACTTCTCTAACTCTGTGTCTCTCCCATATCTGCAAAAATCTTCCTCGACTATAATTGTATCTCATCATCTATCGGCCTCTTCCGCCACCTACTTTTTGACATCAATCTTTCTGATTTTACTATCATGGTTACAACTTCGATTCAGCCCATCCCTCTGTCGATCCAGCCTTTCCAATGTTCATTCTCTTCACTCGCGAATCAATATGCTCAGCTGTTCGTTCATTTTCGAATTCGTCCAGGTAATTCTCATTTTTGATATCGTTGTTTATTTCTCGATTAATCGTTTAGGATTACTTTGAAGTTATGTTCAAAAAGGTTATTATGTTTATTGTGCGTGTTGCAAATTGTAAAAAAAAATTCCGCTTTAAGGAATAACAAAGAGCCCGTGAATATAATTTTTTTCTTGCTTTCATTTCAAAATCCTTTTCGTCCTTTTTCAATGTAATTAAATATGATGCGATTTATAAATGTGTGTCGTTAATTAAGCTCAAGCAAAAAGGTTGAAAATGCTCTTTAGAGCATACAGGTACAGTGGTAAACTATTTAACTCTTATTATCACTAAACTAAACACGATGTTTACTTAACTAATGAAGGCAAAGGATGAATTCAGTGAATTAACGCAAACGAAGCTTAATATTTGGACAGCATTAGTACCTAAAATAATACATTCAGCGATGTTTAATTTCCTATCAAATTACGATTCCATGCCTTCAAAATAATATTAATAATGATATAATGCTTTAAGAAGTATAGAAAAAATCAAAGAAAAAAGTCTACAAAAAAGGAAAAACCAACAAATAAAACCCACTTACTTCGATTATTTTGTACGAAACAGCGGAATATTTGATATAAAAAAAGTTTTTCATGAACTATTTCTATCATATTTCCCCATGCATGACACTTATGCGTCTCTACTTACTTTACATTACTAATATTTGTTCTATATTTGAAATTTATTTTAACATCATTTCTTTGAAAAAGGGAAAGATTGAATGGCTCTTAAGTTCTTTATAAGCTTTCCTTACTTTATGTTATTGCCTCAAAGTCATTTGTCTTGAGTGCATGTTATATGTATGTCTTGGGAAAAGTAAATTTATTATAAAATGATTGATCTTTTTTATGTTCGTTGGTAACATTTTGCCAGTCAAAACTATCATAAATGTAACAGACATATAAAACATTCCTTCTGTGATGACATTTAACGTTGAAATAAACCTACAGGCTTTTTGTGCTATATGTGCTATATATATATATATAAGAAATATTGGTATGATTTATAGCATAAATCAAGTCACGATTTTCCTTTTTGCACATTTGATGTAAATTTATTAATTTTCTCAGTTCATAGAGAGCGTGTGTGTTTCTTAATCCTATGTTGATACGGTGAAATAATTCTTATTTCTTTTGTAAGAAATGTCAATAAGTAGAGCTTGCGCTCTATGGTACACAAGATCAAAATTATGCTTCATATCACATGCCTTTAAAAGGGAGCCTGTTTGACAGTCATTTTTTTAAAGCCATGATTTCAATCTTGAGTTTTGTCTGATCAAACTTCATAGCATACTTCTTCTAATAGATCTAGATTTCTGTGACTTGATATACTGTAGTTTTTTTTATTATTATACCGATTGCTAACATTTCGTAATTACCCTTCGGTCCGGCCGTTCTACTGTGGATTATTCAGATCGTGATCACTTTCAAATTAAAAGAAAATTCCCTAATTTCCAATTCTTTTTCTCACTTTCCTTGCCGTTTAAATCTTTTATGTTCGCTACTGCGGCTGAGTTGTTAAGAAGCGCCTTCAGCAAGTCAGTACACTTGGGTACAAATTTAATACGCTAAAAAATAATAAATACACCATCGAGCCGATAGCTAACTTTGCTAGTGCTCAATACACTCCTACTCTAAGAATTAAATTCATTAGTCTAGAATACAATTATAGTAAAAATAATAATAAATCCTTTATATAAACTTACAAATACTTTTAATAAGTGAAATATATTTTTACTTTACAGGTTGAAATTGAGTCCCTGAGCACAAGGGAAAAAAACTAAGCGTAAAATTGATAATATAGAGGTTAAATGTAGAAGACAGTTTTCCGGTTAAATCGAAAAAATCGAAGAAGACGATCGGTCTTAAATCGATAAGAAAAGGACACAATTTACGCTCAAACCAATAGCTAGAAAAGGAGGTTAGAGTTCAAATGATAATGAAGGAAAAGAATTTACGTTTAAATCGATAACTACAGAAAAGAGATAGAGAAATATAGAGATTGATAATGAAAGAAGAGCATTTACGTTTAAATCGATAACCATAGAAAAAAGATTAGGGGGAAATTAAAAAAAAGAAAGTTTACGCTTAAATTGATAATCCGAGAAAGAAGGTTAAGGTTAAACAAATAATAAAAAAGGAAGCGTAGGGCTTTTAATTTATAATAAATGGAAATAAAATGCTTTGAAGCCATCGAACATGCTATGGAGCATTTTTTGGGAACCTCACAAAATAAGTCGATAGTTCCTAAACAAAATTGTGGACAAGCGTTTGGGATCAATTAGGTCACATTGCAAATGAGCAATTAGAATAAATTTTTATTTTTATTTTTATATCCATAAGCGGATGAGCATGATTAATAAATATCATCACTTTTGCGTATTTTACCAATTGGGAAAGTTAATCTAAGTAACTACTTATCTTGTGGCTTAAGTCTGCAAATCTGAGCTTCGATAACGATATGAGGCAGTTGATTGTTTCAATTCAGATAATTAACAAAATATTTATTTCTCTCGACAAACAAAAAAAATTTTTATTTTTATATAAAGCTTTCTAATCGAAACAATATATCACCTCCCGATAAGTTATATTCTTTAATAATAAGACTTGCTGTGCTATTATTAGCCTACAAAAAGCTTCGGCTTGAATTCTCTCTGGCCTTCTTTACGATTAGTTTATTGTTATTAAGAAATTAATAAAGCTTTGGAAATATCTCGTAATGATACATGCCAGTGGTTTTTTTTTTCAAATTTCTTTTATGGTTTTCTTGTTGATGTTATTTTTATGACAAGTGTCATAAGATAAGTTAATAGATGAAATTGCTTTGATAATGTAAACAAAATCTGTGTTTCCTCTACTTATTTTCCATTTCAACAACAAACAAAAATATTTTATATAACTAATGGCTTTTAATGGTAAAGCATACAAATCGTACTGATTACCTTTAGGTGATAGAGAAAGCAAAAGAAAGCAATCCAGAAAACTAATTTATTTTGATAGATTTCTTTTTGTAGAATATTTAGAAGAAAATAAATTGAAAACCAGTTTAAACATAAATAAATAAATAAATAGAAAAAAACGGAAAAAAAGAAAAACAGCTTTAGATAACTTATCAGCTCAGGTAAAGATATTAATTCCCAATCCATTTAAGAGGAAAAGATTTCTTTCTAGAACGACAGGAACATATATTAAAGAAAAAAAGAACAAGTAAAAAAATTATATTCGGCTGAGACCGAATCTTTTATATCTATTACATTTCTATTGGAAAAACATTAAAAAAAAAATAATTATCGTTGCTCTATGGCATTAAGTAGGCGTGGCAGATTTTTCCATTTTTACGGTATATTGTGAAAATTTTTATTGTGTATCTATTGCAAATTATAAACGGTGAACAATACACTAAAAAAGCAGATTAAGCCTAAGAAAACAGCTTACGTTGTACTGTAGGCGTGTTCTTTAACCGATTTGGCCCATTTGCCCAAACTTGCGTGTAAGAAATTCCAATTTTTCGACTAAATTTTAAGTCGATATCTTCTTTTTTGCAGATTACTTACTACAGAGACTAACACAGATGGACAGACAGACGGACGATTCTAAATATGTTGTTCCTTATAAATATATACATTTTAACTAGTGTCTGAAGTCTCCTTCTAGATGTTGGGTAAAGAAATTGTATCCGTGAATACTATTCATTAGCGGCTCTATGTTAAACCAAACATTCTATACAGAATTTAAAATCGTTTATGATGTATTCAGAATTTTGCTGGTAATCGATGCTGCGTACCAGATAATGTTTGTAAGTTACTGAAGTAATCTACAACCACTAGGCTCATCGTATGTGATTTCATAATCACCAAACAAAACTAGCAGACTGTGACTGTGACAGGCATACTCAGATATATCTCATACAAAGGACGTCAAAGATGCTAAATAAATGCCAACTCCTGATGTCATGGTGCAATATGATGAGAATGTTTCCAAAATATTATTATATTATTGCGTTTTAATTAAATAATAAAGACATTAAAAAAACACTAATTTTTTGTTGAACATAAAATGTTTATGTTTTTTTTTATTTTCAGATTAAAAGTAAAACAATTTTTATTTGCTTCTCTAGTCTTGTTGAGTTATTTTCTTTCTTTTTTTTTATTTTCTGCATAAATTTTTTTTTATTTTTTTCTTTTCACTGAGTGCGGGAATGGTGTGATAGTAGGTAAACCATTTTTTATGGGTCTAACTGTGGTTAAACCGTATGAATAATCATATTTATTAAATTGATGTTTAACAACATGTTGCTGATCTCCATATATGTTAACGCTTGGTTTCAATGTTGAGCTGCTTTGTTGCGAAACATAGTGTTCAGTGGTAATTGAAAATTCTAGCTTTTCCGGCTTACTTTTATATTGTTTCGTAATAGGATTTACTGGTCTATGTTGCAATAGTTGTGATTGGTGTTGTTGTTGCTGTTTTTGGTTTTCATTTAAATGCTTGGATAATGTGGTAGGGTTATGTGTTGGCTTTTTGGTTGCCTTAGATAAATCAGGCTCTTTTACAGTTGCGATACGAACTGTTTCACTGGCAATCAAGGGCGGTAATAAAGCTTCCAACGAAGGTGTAGCAATTCTATCGTGAATTATTTTAGCTTTAGAAGCTAAGTCTTGTTGTGTTTCTTTTAAACGATTTTTCTTACTTTCTATACCATTGGCATCTTCCAGGAAAGGAGGTAATAAAGCCTCTAAGGCGGGTAATGGAATTGATGATTTTGGTTTCAAGATTGTTGATATTGTAACAGGCTTAGTTGTCGTTTTCTTTATATTCGTTGCTGTTGTTGTTGTTGTGGTATTAGCAGCAATTTGTTTATTTGTTTGGCCTACTAAATGTGGTAGTGGCTGTGCTGATAGCTTTGGCGGCAATAAAGTTTCAATTGCTATTTTGTGTATTTTTTCAGTAGTAGCGGATGTTGTTGCTGCTGTTGTGCTTATTGTTGGTGCAGCTGCCACTTCCTGTACAGGTGGCGGCAATAACTTATTATACGGTTGTGTTAAGGTTTTTTGTATTGTTCTCCCATTTATTAGCGTCACAAGACAATTGACAATCAACACAGCTGTGAAAAATAACTGAAAGGTACAAAGTTGAAAGAATTTTCACTACGTTTTCTTTGCGAACACAACTATAGTGATTAAAAGAAACAAAAATTTTTTTTTTTTTTTTGGAAAAAATTTTCTTTCGATTGTCGCAAGGAAATGAAAGCGTTTTTAATTAATTTTCAAGAAGTTCTCTGTTCAGAAATACAATTTTTTTTTTCAAATTTTGATCTTGAAACGTATAACGTACAACTCACTTTAAAAATGTAAATCATTTTTTTTTTTTTTTTTTTACGTATGAAATGATGTAAAAGATATATAACGAGACTAGTTAACTATAATGCGCTAATAACCGCCTCAGCAGTTAAAGTAGACTAGAAATTTTCAATAACTTGTTACTTGGTTTTATAGAAATCTTAAATAATTTGTACTCTTTTTTTTAAAATAAATATCCTCGAATTACTGGTTTAAAAATTTATCTGCTCTCGCAACTCTGAAGTATTTATACAGTAATATTCACTATAACTAAGAGCTTAATAACGTATATAGATTTGTGTTTATATTCGTTAAGAATGATTTTCAAAACATCAAGATTTCAGTTGTAGAAGACGTTCTGCTTAATTAAAACTGAGAACAATAAAAATATTTAAAACAAGTAAAACAAATATATTTGCTTTCAAGCATATTTTCATTACCTATTCAACGTTCTTTTCGTTTGCTCATTTTGAAGACATTAAACTAAGTATTTTAATATTTAAATTTCAATGTTATCTTTTGATTTACTAGCAATTTATAATCAAATTTTTAAGATACGTATACAAATAAAAAGAAACAAATAAGAATTAAAATTTAACAAATAACACATGAGAAATAAGTGCTAAAAGTTTCGTTTTTATAATAAGTTGACTTAGGTCATTTTCGTAGTAATTGGTTGCTTGGTTTTATTTATTAATTGTGCTTTTGTTTTAAGACAATCGAGTCTGAGAAATTTTTATGCAAAATTTTATATCATATTATCATGGCAGCAATATATTGTAAATGTTTTTTTTTTTGCATTTGCTGATAATTTCAAAAAGTTAGGTAAAAGTTCAAAGTTAGGTGTAAGCTTAAACCAAATATATAAATTATGAGAATCTTAAAAAGACCCGACGAACTGCCGGACGAACGAAAGATGATAGCCAAATCGACTTACTTAAGTGTACCATATCAGCTACACCTCAGGGATTTGCTAATAACTACATCTGATTGTTAAAAACCGCATGACAAAACTAATATATCTTCACTAGTTTACGTGTATAGCACGAAATGAACATCACACGTAGATATGCTCATTATGTCATATTATATTTTTAGTTAATTTGTCTGGTTTATTATGGCATAGAAACACTGATAGACGACTTTAGGGGCAATGTCAGGTTAAGGGGAGTTGTATACAGATCTGAGATTTTTTTAATGTAACCACAAAATAAACATCTCGTCAAGAAAAAAAATTGAATTGTAAGTAATCTTTTTCTCTTAGATGATGACTAAATTGCAAAAGCCGTTTGGGTCCGCATTTTAAAAAAATGTAAAACCGCATTGATCACCTCCGGCTGTATAGATATGGTATATATTTCCAGCAGCAGTTCTGTCCATTTGCACATGAAATGAAATAGAAACTAAAACTTGAAAGTGTAACCCCAAATTAATTCTTTCGAACTAAGCGTTAGCTTACCTATCTGTTTAGATTAAGTGTAAAAACTAGCTAAGCCAGAAATTTTATCTGTATTTAAATCTTTTCTTTTTTTTTTTTTTTGTCTAATAATCTTATGCCCAAGATGTTGTATAATTTTGTGTAAGTTGACTATATATATATTTGTTAGGGTATGTCCTCTCATAAAATTACGTTTACATAACTAGCGACGCTAGTCATGATTATATGCTGTTAAACAAGATTTAACGTATTTTCCTTCTTCTTTAGAAAATCGTACAATATTCGTGCCTTAAACCTTAAACCAATATATAAAACTCACAATGGTTTTTAAAAAATATTTTAATTAACTTTTAGTTCAAGTTACCTTATATGTCGTAAATTAAGGTCAGTCTTACCATTTTATAGGTAAGTTTGCAGTCACATCATACACATTTTCGCACTGAAGTTTTAAATCATTGTAGTAATCATATATTCGAATATTTACACTAATATATATATGTAACTACTATATATATATTCTAGATTATTTCGAATTTTAATGCAAGTGGATCGCAGCCATTTTCGCAATTGAAATTTAAATACTTCCGGGAGATATTTGTCGCAAGTTCTTAAACATTATTTTCTACGACTGCAACGGTCGTATTCCTTAATGAGTTTTGTATAGTTTCTTTTCATCAACTAAGAATACATATGACGGTATAAAATACAAATTTTTATTTCAGTTCTTACAACTTTAGAAAAATATCGCCAATTGACGGATAAACTGGTGGAAGAACTTAGGGACGAACCTACGTAATAAGCGTTGAATGGACTGATGTACGAATGGGCTGGTAAACCGAAGAGCTAACGAAAAGCATATATCTAAATCGAATCATGTTTTTAGGGGATCATGAAAGCGAATTTCAAGATGTTACCAAGAAAAAAACAAATTTATCATGAGGAACGTGTAGGCATGAAAAGATTCGGTTTAAAAGACATTTAATTTTTCTTGATTTTTAAAATTCAATTAATTGCTATCTTCGTGTCTTAAAAACCGGTTTTATTCCCTTAATTGTATCCGTGCCAAGTTTTTGTCTTCGATTTGCTGGTTGGTGTTAAATGGTTTAACAAAAAAAAAAAAAACAACAAAATATTACCGCAACAATAAGTAACAAAACTATTGCAAATTATGAAATTTTCTTATATTTTATATTAAACTTAGAAATAAATTTTGATGAAAATGTAAAATTTTTTCACTTGTAAAATAAAATAAATTTTTGTTTGTGTGTAATGAATGCTTTTTTTTGGTGGAAAGAGAAAATTGCTTTCAATAGAAAATTTTTTTGGGAACATCAGTAATGCTTTTTAAAAGAAAGAGAGTACAAAATAAACTGACAGATACGAGTATCCATCAAATCCAAAAATAGTGTAGCGTAGAGATCATAAGTTGAGCAAAGACAAGATTTGCATTTTTTCAGGTTTTATGTGATGTGAACAGATGTAATAGGCTATGAACCGTCAATAGATGCCATCAAGTTCGTAAAATAATCAGATATATATATGTATATATATATATACATATATGTATATACATTTTAAGTGGACCTATCCCTATGGTGTACCTAAAAACTGCTAAGTGATGGAGAATCGAAATATTTAATGTGAGTTAATTATTTTGAAAATTTTTAATGTTATTTTTAATTTATTTATTTTTTTTTTTTTGCTTTTAGTAATTTTTTACTAAAACACTTCGCCCAGCTGATGTTCATTAATCAGAGTCATTTATAATTGGCTGACTTAGACAGAGACATACACACATGTGCTGAAAATAACATACTTATGCTGAGTTAATTACTTATAATTTATGTTAATTCATAAACGTCAGTAATTAGCTGAACGCTAATAAAAGTTTTTCGTTCGTTTTGTTTAGCTTGAAAAATTATTATAGCATTTTTTTTTTTTATTTTTTTTTTTGTTTGAACTAAACCCATTATTTTGCAATTTCTTTAAAGAGTGAATTTTTTATTCTCTATCGTTTATTAGTTTATTTCTCAAAAAACGAATTATTTCAAAATTTACTCTCTGTTTATGTTGTTAAGATTTATATCATAAAAATATTCTTCATAAATTTCTATCGAACATTCCCATGGATTGCTCTTTATACGAAAGTTAACTTTTTTTTTTTTTTTATTAATTGAAGAAAACTTTTCATTCACATTTTTTTTTATTAAAATTATTTATTTATGTTTAGGTTATGTTTTTATGAATGAAATATAATTAGAAATTCGATATACTTTTGATTTCCCATTTCACTCATAAAATATTTATTATTTATGTACGTTAAGAGAATATCTGCATCTAAGTGCCTGAGTGGTTGCGTATGTAATCGAAACATTGTGATGCTTCTTCTATAGAATTTTGTTTTCATTTGCTTGCATAGTAAAAAAATTCCGAAAAGCGAAAAGCATAACCATAACGAAGAACATATTAAGAAGAACTTAAAAATTTAATACAGATTTTTAATCAGAAAATTCTTCAAGCGCCACTTTTTCTTATCCCGTAAAAATATTCAATTCGTTTAATCGTTTGAAAAATGCAATACTAAAGTGAGGTAGGGACGTGATTTAAAAGATTGATTTAAAAACTGATTTAAAAACCAGAAGGCAATTAGTCCAAAATTTCAATTTAATCTAAACAATAAATGCTGCAAGTAAGTACTTGCAATCCCTGCAAAATTTGATGTTTTGTTAACCATATTCGTTGAAAAAAATTCCCAAATAGTTCTATTTTAATATAAATACTTCCAAAGCCTTGGATAACAGGATTCTGCGTAAACGATTAACAGGTCTCTGTTAAAATTTTTGTTTATTGACTTTGCCAGCTATATTTAAATTTAACTTCGCACCTTTTGCATTTTACTGCTTAGCAACCTGCGCAATTTTCATTGATTTGTTTCAATCATGCCTTTACAAATAAAATTCGAACTGTTGAATGTCTGGTGAATGTTCCCCTGCCTGTCAAACACACACAAAACTTGAGAAAGTAGTAAAAATATTGCGTTTGTTGGAAAAGTGGTCGTTCAAATTTATGGAATAAGCATTTGTCTCACGAACTAAACATATCCTCCAGAGGTTATAACATACAACTGCTTTTGCGATGACATTTAATAATTAAAGACCAAAGAAGATTTCGAGATTCATTCGGTAGGTATAAGGTAGGATATGGTATATGGGGAAAGGCATGAAACGGATCACTACTTTTTAGAGAACACTCTTCTGATGAATCTTTATCCATTTGTCTACGCGTATTACTAAAACTTTTGTTTTTGGAATTTTAGAAAAACTACGAGAACTCCAACCGCAACTAGCAAATATTGTGATAAGATTTTTGGGATGACGGCATGATTAGGTCTTAAGCGAATGTTATAGGCAATGGATTGCATAACCAAATAATATTGGCTGACTTGTTTCCGGTTAAAATAAAAGCTGTGGACATTTATATCCGACACGATGGTACAATGTGTTGTATACCTTGCAGAGGTTATGACTCTCTGGCGTGATTAATTCAAAACGAGATCTCTTGTAAAAAGCAATCTATATTTGCTGCTTTTTAAATCAAAAAATCTTTAGTCACAATTGCTTTTACGTTGAGAAAAGAATTAGTTAAACAAATTTCAAATGGAAGAAGAAAACAGAAAATTGCAACGGAAGGTCGCTTTTTTCTATTAGAATGTCTACGTCGTATTGTTTCAGAAAAACGCTTTTAAATGCCAGGCACTCATTGAAAACGAATTTTGTTCAGATCTATTCTTTACGAACTATCTGATATTCATTTTTACGAGTGTTTCATTGAAAACGAAGATCGATGACAAATAAGTTTAAGAAGAAAAGTGCTTTACAAACGATCTTATATTAATTTTGCAAAAAAATATTTCAAGTACCAGAGTATCCATGAAAAGCATCATTTAATTATTCTTAATGTTGCGTTTTATTTCAATTATTTAAATTTTTGATGTCCTTAAAAGTCATAATAACTCAAACGTTAGAAGATTATCAGTCCACTCGCCCTAATGTTCGCTTCATCAACTAGTTCGTATAGTGTATGCATAATAAAGCAAATTTGACCGAGCTGGAATATTCATCTATTCATACAATCATCATTTGCATATAATACCTGTAGGTGACATAAAAATTGGCATAAAATTTAATTTTCCTTAGATTCCTAAGCTTCACATTCGTTCCGTTTTGTATTTGCCAGCTGGCGTATATATAGAAAAATTTTTCCAGCTAACTCGATACATTGTTAAATTTTTTGTTTGTCAAATGTGTTTATGTGTGCGTGTGTGCGTGTATGTTCATGCAAGCAAATAAATTTGCTAACACTAGGGGGAGATTAGAGAGAGAGAGAGAGAGAGAGAAAAAAAAAAGAAGAAAAAAAATCATATAAACACGTTAGCATATCCTCAGAGCATTTCACGGAATCCATGGGTGGCTATATACAGAGAACAGGACATAGAGACAAATAGCCCGAAAGTCAATTGGCTGGAGAAGCCAGAGCCAAGCAACGAGTTAATATGGCAGAGAGAAAAAGAGCGTGTTGTTGACAGAATTTTGCTACAAAAAACACAACTACTTTCATATAAAGAGACATATGCATAATATACGGGCAAATGCTGGCAATACAAGAAACAAAATACACATACACACATACACATACATGCGTATATATATATATATATATATATATATATATGGATATGGAGCAGTTGTAGTTGTTTATCTATATGAAATCTCTTTAACTATCTGTCTGTCTATCTTCGAGTGTATGGTTGTACGAATGGAGGCAATATACACACACACGCATGCACGCACGCTCATCCTTATATGCATACATGTGCTGTCAAATAATGTAAGCAAATAGTAAAAGTTTACACAGATACACATGAATACAAGGATTTTGTTTGAGTTTAATTTTATTTTGTGTTACGCATAAATTTAACATTCACTCTAAAATGCTTACAGAAATTTGCATAAATCGTTAAAAAAAAAGTTTATTTATGGATTATTTAAAAAATATGGGGATGATGAGGGATATCAGTCATTTTTCCGATTGCATGTTGCCCAACGTATTCCGAATTACTCGTTTTTTTCTTTGTTGCCATCAACAAATGGATTGATTTCTTGCTGTACTGCTGTACTGTAAACAAAACAATATTTTCGCCGTTTGGTAGATGAAAGCTACTGATCAGCGTAGAATTCCATGTAAAAATGAGAGAGAAACTGAACGTTTTCTTAATCTTAAAATATATTATCTTCTTGTTAAACTCTTGCATCAGAAACGTCCTTTCATGCGCAGAAATCGATCGAGAGAGAGAAATATTATAATAGTAATTAATTATTTGTGGTTTGAATGTTTTGATTTCTTGTTGCCCTATCCTGTAAACAAGAGATCGCTTTTACTCTTTGATGTGCAAAATTCCGATCAACCAAACTAAGCTGGTAAGCGTAGAACAATTTTCAACGACGCCGGCTTTTGGGAATATATGGCTGAATTTTTGCCGCCAAAACGATCATTCTTACTGACGGGCATCCTTACCTCCCACGTTTGTAGAAAACGAGACAGATTGGTAGGTAGGAATTTTTCTAAAGACGGATTGTTTGATATTCGATTTTCTATAGTGTGAGAGACAGAGAAATGGGTTAGCAAAGTGTGAAACTTACTTAAGAGCTTAACGCCGCCACACCCAAGTGTTTGAGAGTTTTATTTAAGACCTTGACGCTTCCAGACCCAAGTACTTAAGAGCTCCACGCGGCCAGACCCAAGTGTTTAACGTTGCCTGATCCAAGTACTTAAGAGCAGTCCAAATATTTGTCAGCATCCAAGGCTCTAAAGACTCCTGCAAAAAATGCACTTTTGTTATTTCGAAGCTCTACCGCCTTGAATTTAGTTAATCCTTAGATATTCGTTCACTTATAACATAATATAGATTTGATTTCACAATTAATCATCGAAGATCATAGTCAGCCTCTTGTGTAAAAGTATTCCTAATAAAGATAACTTTTACTACGAAATAAACTACATCCAAAATCAGAATAGAAACGATCTCGTTACTTCTATAGCTGGATAATTCTGTTAAATCGTTTCTATATTCGATACAAAGCAGACAAAATTGCCTACTGACACACATACTATTTCATCAATGTAACAAATTATTAATTTTAAGATCTCGATTAGTTCCCTACATGTATACGCTTGACGTTTCTGACATCTCAATACCCACCAGAGACAAACACGCATTTAAATTGTGTTATAATAATAGTAAAAAGATGCACATACAAAATAGTCAGCGATATATAGGGATGAAGAGCGATAAAATCAGTTTAAAATGAAAAGTCAAGCAAAGGATGCTCTTCAATTTAATATTATTTAAAATACCGTTCGAGTATATAAAAAAAATTAAAAAAAATTGTTTGTTATACACGTAATATATAAATGTATGTCTACGAGACCATGTCTCTGATGATGATTGTAATTTCATTGATACGCCCAGTCATGCTTCCATCAATGTGCAAAATTTATGTTCAATAGAGTAACGAAAGAAGAAATAATATATAAACTTATACATACACAGACATATCATAAATATTTTATATATGCATTTCTTCTTAATTAAAAATGTTTTCGAATTGATTTTTATTCATTTACAAAAAAAAGTTAAAATTTCGATTTATCTACATTTATATACATACACATGTGTGCTTGCATATATGCATTTAAAGACGTGTTTGAAATTGTTCACTTATTTTTTGTATAATAATGTTAACCTGTTGCCTGTATTCGCAGATACCAACATGAACCTCACACTTTGGGCGTAACGACCAGAGATAAGCGAGATTTTTCTGCCAATCACATCTTTTAACCGAACTAGTCGGTATTCTTACCCGTTTTGCTTTTGACTCGCACTGCTCGCTTTTGGAACGACATACTTGAACCTATTGTGCAAGTTTTCCAGATATTCGGTCAGGTCCGACTTATGCAAATAACGTATCCTTTTGCCACCCCCATTCCATTCCATTCTGTCCTTCTTCTTAATTACTATCGCGTCTAAATGTGTGGGGCTAAGGCAAAAAAAAAAAAAGAAACAAGAAAGGAAAAAGGAAAAAGGTTGCACAGACTGAAGAACAGAGAATCTTCCATCTAACGATACCAAACCAAGTGCACATATCTATAATTAGAACAAGTTAAAAACATTATAGTCGGTCAAGTCTGACCACTAAGTTAAATCCTACACGACTTTTCTAATGCAATTCTTCACTTACTTTTGTGGGAAAACAGGAAAAAATGCAAATTTATTGCGGTGTTATCCGAAAAAACAGGCTCACATCGTTCAAATTTGGTGCATTTATTTTTATGTTAAATTATCATTAGGGACTGATTTTCAACATAACATAACATATAAAAAATTAGGATTTTTTGCCATAGAAACGGCTACTGTTCGTAAGAAAGGTTATATGGGAGGCGGCTCAAAAAATAGTCCCATCTGATCCAAATTTTTCGCAATTATTTTGTAAATAGGCCAATCAAAACTATTTTCCGCACGGTTTATCCGTGAACTAAAAGATGCCAATATAACAAATTTCATTAAAATATCTCGAAAATTACGACCTGTATGTTGAGCACAAATTCATGGACAAACACCAGGCGGAGTAAAACGCAGACAGGCTTAAATCGATTTAGAAAATGACTCTGAATCGATCAATATCATACTTTTGCGTCTTATTTAGGTATAGAGTACAAAAATAAGATACTAGAAAGACAGGTCCACTCCAATCAAATGAAATCCTTTCAATTGCTTCTACTTACTGCTACTGAATTTGATGACATCGTTCACATCAAAGAGGACAGTTTCGCAACGCCATCGAATCCTGTCTATCTTATTCGATCGCTCTATTGCTAAGGAGAAGGATTAAGCAAAGCACGTAGCATTGGAAGGTATTTAATCCTCTACAATTACATTGAACTTCACTTATGTCCACTTGTTTTACAATTTCCTCAACTCCACGTCAAAGTTAACGATTGTTAAAAACATTTCTTTGCAATTCTCAAATGAACTGATTCGAATCGAAAAAAAGAAGTAAAATTTTACAATCAATTATTTTTTAAATTATTTCAAGCTTCTCATTATAAATTTTTTTTCTTGTTCAATTAAGAATCAATAGTAAAATACCCTTTTCCCAACACATGCAATTAAATTCTGTTTATATTCTCGTATAAGGAAAAATCTCTTTTTGTATTCTTTTTTTTTTTTTCAACATTCCTGTTGAGGTTATTTTCAATAAACGAGCTCAAAGGAAATTCTTACTTAACAAAACAATAACACGAGCGTAATAAGGAATTGCTTGCTCTTTCCTGACTTGGCCATACATTTATTTGAAAACGAGTACTTTTAAGAGTGCGTGCAAAAAAAATAAGACAACATTTCGAAAATTAATTGAAATTTTATCTCGAAATACTTTATAATGATCGTCTAAAAAAGCTGCTGTAATTTTTCTTTTTTATTACATCTAACGCAAAAAATTATATTACACTTAAGTATTAGTTCGATTTATAAATAACTTCCGTTTTTCTTTTTAACTAGCGGACTATCCATAATTTCTCCAGACGGCGACAAACAGTTGACTTTTATGCATTCAAGCTTCTTGCTATATCTCGTGTTGATTGACATGGATTTTGCTCGCAAAAGATTGTCGTCAAAGTCGAAAGTCGGATCGTCCCAAAAATAAAATTTGGCAAAGCCCGGTTGTTTAGTACATCTTCACCGCATACGCTACATATTTTTTCATATGTCACCTTAGAAATATTATCCTATTTAAATTCTCAAATCTATAGTCAACCCGGTAAAGCCGAGTGAAGAATAAAGGTAAACTTGGAAAAAAAACATTTGAAGTTGAAATTCTTGCATGAACGTTGGTATTGAAAACAGGCCAGTTAGTGGACATTAATTACATAATTCAGTTACAGGGATATTTAATGCTTAGAAACTTTAATATTTTTTGGTAAATATGAAAAGTTGTGGTAATAGATATTACTTTATAGACTTGGAGCGGCTATGGTGACCTCGTTTCAACAGAGCTTAAAACCAACCTACACTGCTCGGCAGTGCACGGCACTCGTATATCAGCCAAGATATACTCGGCAAGGAGTGTCCCTGATCTGTAATTGAATTGTTAGAACATTTTCTTTTAGCTGTCAACAAATACTCCACAATTATCTTTACTGCATAAATTGGTTTACTTAGATATTAAATTTCTTAAGCTAAATCAATACAAAATATTTAGTAAAAAAAACAAAAAAAAAATGATACCATAAATGTTTAATAAAGAATGGCGCCTAGCGTACTTCTATATTTGCATTTATTTGGAAAAATGCAAACGCTGCATATTCCTAAGCGCGCCGTCTGGTTTTGTTTTTTGTTGCACGCTATGCTATGCGTACGTTATATTGCATGCATGCTGTGTTATGGATACACTACAATTATCTATGAAAAGCAATTTTTTTAGTTTTAATTTCGTTAACGTTTGCCATTACTTATGCTAAAAACTCGCATTTAATTCTGACTTCACCTGATGTGAATTTTAATTAAATTTTGATAAAAAAAAATTCATGAAAATAAAATATTTAAATCTGTTGTGTAGCATAAATATCACATATTGTAGCAATAAAGCTTTTAAAAAATCTAAATCTTTTTATAATACAAAGCTTTAAATATTATTTAATATATGCAAACTAATCTTATATTTAAATTCTAATCACAATTTAATCATTTCATTAATTGTTTATGATTTAGTTCAATTTAGTAACTGTTCTCGTCTACTTCGCAAATACCATAAACTGTAAAATGCTTTTAAATCGGAAATTTTCTATTAGGTCTCTGTTTATTACAATTTTAGCGACGGGTATATGAAACGCATAAAATGTTTTGTTTTGTTTTTTTTTTTCTCAAAAGATCTGAAAATTCTTTTAAGGTTTAATCGGTTGGCTTCGAGTAGATGAAATCTACGCGGATCGGAAAATATGTCATAGCAATAAAGAACCAAGTGTATGTGTGCCTTACCCGCAATGCGTGCGCAATAGAGCTGCTATTTATTTTCCTCAAGATGAATGCGAACCCGATGCTGATAATGTCACACAAATTTGTTGCTTAGAGTCTCACGTAGCGGTGCCCGTTAAGACTGTAGAGATTGGAGGAACATTATTAGATCGAAGTATGTGGATTGTAATTAAAAATACCGCTTCCTTACAGCGATTATTTTTTGTAATACAGTGTGTGCCAAGTATTATCGTCCCACAGGAGCAGTAACTCATGGCGAAAAAGTTGCTGAGCAAGAGTTTCCATTTATGGTTAGTAAAAATAAGCATTTTTACCAGTTTTTATATAGATGTTGTTAATAGAGGTGAAAAACATATTCTTTATCAAATCTATCTATAAAGTTACTGTGAAATATCGAAAATATCGCAGACGCGAAATATCTGGCGAACATAACAAAGTCTTATTGATTGATTAATATTAAGATTGAGTTTGATTTTGTGATGTTATTTTCTTCGATAGCGACGGGCTACAATGAGGAGTATAAACGCATATAAGCGTCACAAACGAAATAGAGGTACACTTTCGCTTACAGGATTCTCTAAGTGAGCTTCCGCAACCATGTCCCTTATTCCGTCCAATTGAATCCTTCACTTGATTGTAATCCTTTTCCCCGAAGCACGCTATTGAGATTTTCAATCAAACAAATGTCACTACTGACTACATGCTAAGAGAATACGAAAAATGCTGGGGGAGTGTGCCATTGCAGTTCGAATTTCAATTCATGCAGTATTGTCTTCGTAGTCACTGACTTATAATTTTCTCCATCTAAATGTCATATAACATTCGTTATTCATTGTTCTTTCTCTTTTAAGTGGATCAACGAATAAGACACTAAGCGTATCCCAAAATGGTCATGACTTTGTGGGTCGCTGTCCGTTGGAAAGATAACTTTCCTAAGCTCAAACATCTATACAAAACTGTAATTGTGCTGCCTTTGGATATCCGTCTTATTTGCAGATTCAAGCTTTCGATTAATGGCAATAATTTTTGAGATTTTTTTTAATGCTTTCTGGTGTGAACACCTTCGTCAAGCGTCGAATGCATTCGGCATTTTTGATGCAGAAATCCGATACTTACCTCTGGGCACAACACCGATGGTACAGAATTTCCATTTCCGGTAGTTTTCTATCAATATCTTCATGTACGTTAATTGGTTTTCAATCGTGCTTTTTGTTTTTTTTAATTGAACTACCTTTGATAAATAAAAAAATAAAACGATTTAGTGCCAGGGAAAGCGTCAAGAAACTTTTTTGTAATTTTTTGATAAGAGTGATTTATAATTAGATGAAATAATATTAAAAGTTTTGAGCCTTTTTCTCCTTTTCTTCTTTTTTTTTTACTGGTACTTGAAGTTCGCTTTAGGCTGGAAGTCAAAAGACGAAAACGATACTACTATCAAGTATAAGTGCGGTTGTAGTTTGATAGCAGCCAGATATGTTTTGACTGCTGCACATTGCCTGTTTGATAATGAGTGAGTGCCGAAGCAGAATATTTGAGTGATCATTCAAAAAATTCTATTCTATTTTAATAATTTAGTGGCTTGCCTTCGCTGGTGCGAGTAGGTGGTGTAAATCTTGATGACTTATGGGTACGGAATGTAGATATCGCTGAACATATCACTCATCCCGATTATGACTATCCGTCGTCTTATAATGATATAGCATTAATTAAGCTAGCAACGCCTCTATAGTAAGTGATATCTTTAGAGCACACATTTGCACTAACTTACCCTTTTATACAATATTAGCTCGTTCTTAGCAAAACCAGCATGTCTGTGGACTTCCGGTATTATTTACGATCATAGCGATGCAATTGCTTTAGGCTATGGACAAACATCATTCGGTTTGTTGTTCAGAGAGAGTAGAAACGCAAAGAATACACGCAAATTATTATTGTTGAAATATTTCAGCCGGCACTTCGTCCCAACATTTACTGAAAACAACTATTAAAATTCATCCCCAAGATCAATGCAAATTAGATTATCCATCGGATGACCTCTCTCGTAATCTTAAGAAAGGGATAACGGAAACTTTAGTTTGTGCCATGGATCCTGAAAAGTTAAGAGACACGTGCTCGGTATACTAAGTAATTAGTTTGGATAATAATTTTTAGACAATTATTTTATTTGTAGGGTGATTCTGGTGGACCCTTGTTACAACTGCTATCAAATGGATATGAAAAAGTACCGTCTATAATAGGCATCACATCGTTTGGCGTCGGCTGCGCATCAGGTATGCCTGGTATCTACACTAGAGTCTCACAATATTTACCTTGGATAGAGAAGATTATCTGGCCGGATGAAAGTATGCTATTATAATGTTAAAGCCATAAGGAGACAATTTTACTAACTTATCTATATGAAGATCTTACAGTTTTAAATTTAAAACATTATATTTTTTGTTTAGATTATTGCTAGAAGAAAAAATTGATTTTATCGTTCTGTAGCACTATTTTCATAATTAAGCAGATTATTAATTATTTTATAATCTTTTTTCTACATTGAGTTTCGTTAGTACATCATTTTATTCGATTCTTAAATCAGTTCTTTGCTTAGATACTAAGAACCGGTACAACAATACGACTGACTTGCAAATTAATCCAAACTTTTGTCTTTGAAATGTATATTTTCTTGATGAAGTTGGATTTCGCTTTATTGATCAAAGTAAACAGTTCTACTATATATGCACAAATGCATATCATTCTATTGGGCATCATAGTTCACAAATATTAACATCTTAAATTCCACTTTCATGGTTTATGACGCCCACAAATATTCGTATAATTAGTGAACGTCTTTACTGCAAATAATAATTACTTCCTAATACATAACACCGTACCAAGATAATCAGATTAATTGTTGGAGACATTTATGTCACCACAAATATGAATGAAACACAGAGCACATGCCACCATTTTGTTGTGTTAATTGGGTCTCTTTCTAATAACTCTTCTTTTTCTTTGTTGTTGAATGGCGATTTTGTATATCCAAGGCATGCAAAAGTAAACCAAATGAAAAGGCTTGATTACTGTTACTTACTTCTCTGATCAGAAACGTTTATTAAGAGTAGTTTTGTTAGCGTTTGATAGTACTTCTGATGCACAAGGTTTCCTATAATTAAACCTTAAGTAAATCGAGCTGTAGTCAATAAATAAAAATTTAAATATATTATCCTATAATCGTTTTGTAGTTTAATAAGCATAAAGAAATTGATCCGATGTGCAAATCGCTACATATCTCTAATCATTTTACTACATAAAGCTCGAAACATATTTATTAAACTAATTAAACAGAAATTTGAATACTAATCACTCTATTCATTTTGCTGATTATTTGAATTGTAATTCAATTCAAAAATCACTTTTGTTTAGTAGAAAAATCTCATTAAACATTAAATGTTTTATTTTTATCAAATTTTTTTTTTTATTAAATTTCGTTTTTAGCGAAATTTTTAGTGCAACGCGTGCATGAATTTTATAAAGCATTTTTTTTTGTTTTGCTACTTAAAAAATTAAAAAACATAGTTTAAGATTTCGTGGTGGTAGTGGGAGCTGGTAATCGGCAGCGTATAGGATAGTATATAGTATATAGTATAGAATAGTATGGTGTCATAACATAGATATTTTCCACATTCGTTAAAGTACAATTTTTCAGCGATTTTTCGATTACACAAGCGGACCTATGAATACACTTAAATCGATTCTAAATCTGATGCTGATCAAGAATATATATACTTCGTGGGGTCTCCGAGGTTTCTTTCTGGGCATTACAGACAAAATGACAAAATTAATATATGGCTCACTTTCGATGGCGTGTATAAAAAAAATTAAAACGTATTTTTCATAAAACTAAATTTTGAGGACAAGGTTTAGAAAATGCTTCTCAACACATTAGTATGGTAAACCAAAAGTGACACGTACTAATAAGGGTTCGTCAGTATTGTTTTTTCCATTTTCCTTTTGACTGAAAAAGCAAGCATGCAGATTTGCTTAGTGTAACGGTGAACCGTTAATCCTCGCATTTTTTTATTTAAGAACACAAAAGCAAAGTAATGCAAAATAAAAACCGATCAATTGAAATCAGCATGAAATTATTTCTTAAGGCAGTTAATGTGTGAAGTCATCATAATGGGTGCAAGTCAATGAGTGAATTGTCAATGTATGAAAATCCATTTTGTTGCAATCATGATAAATTATAAACATTTCAAAATTAATTGCAAAAATCATCGTTTAATATTAACATATAAATTATTATTAATAAACACAAAACTTGAGTTCCTTTCATTTACTTTTGTTATAAAACACAAATCTAAACTCGATTCATAAAAAGCAATAACTGAAGAAAATAACATCGTATGTGTTGTGAGTGACATGTGAAAGATGGTTTATTTTATACTATTCAGGCAAAAGCTCATTTAGGATTTAATGAGACCATAAACTGAAATCAATGCATATGGAAATAAAGATCTCAAGAAAACCAATGAAATAAGTCGTTATGAAAAAGAATCGAATGTTCGAATACTTGCAACCGTAAAGTCTTTGAAAAATTTTAAATATTTATTTAAAACAAATTAACAAAAATGTTCTTTCCTTTCTATGATTCTTCAACAAAAAGTCTATTATAGGCGTGTGATAAATGTTCTACAAAAAAGGCTATTTAAGCCGCATCACTCACATTCAAATTTAAAATTGCAAAAAAAACTTTTTAAAGGATTTCTGCCAGTTGCGAATAAAATTAATAAAATTTATTTTAAAAAAATGTCTGAGGGCATGTTTTTAGCAGAAACTGAAGCTCCCAAAATAAAAAAAAAAACGCCCCAATTAATCTTTATGGTGCAAAAGAAGTTGTCGTTAGACTTCAGATATGCTCCTGACTTCCATTCTTAGGTTCACTAATAACATACCGGTAACGCTCAGAATAAGCTAAACCGCAACGAAGCTTCAATGCGAACGGAATAGCAGTATTGAGATGGCATAAAAAACACTCTATTTGTCACAGAGACAAAAATTTGCCAAAATTCTTCTTCTTAGGTTTGTGCGTGGGTTCATATGTTACCCGGAACCTGTGAATTGTCTGGTAAATAGAATTTACTGTTAAAAGTTGTATATAAATTTAAAATTTGAGTGCTCACCAGGGGCTTGGAAGGAAAGAGTTGAAAAAGGAAAGACGAGCGAGTTATAATATATTTTCTATGCATATTACTCAATAAAAACATAATTAATTTTTAAATTAATTTTTTTATAAATTTGTTATAAATAAAATCTTCCAATCTTTTCGACAAGAAAATTTTTTGTTTATTTTTAAGAAAAAATAAAGAGTTTTGCTTGCTCTTTTTCTTAACTTACGAGTTGATTAAAAATGAGAGTTTCAAGATTCAAAAAAATTGAGATTTCGTTGTTGTTGCTTTTTTGATTTTTTCTAATCTTTTCTCTAAGTTATTCGCTTACGAAATAAAAAGATTAAACAATCTAGATTAGAAATGTGTACAAAAATAATGAACACTTTATGCCATCAACCTATAAATAAAAGTTTTATTTAAAGAAAAGAGACGCAATCTAATCGTCCATGAATATAAAAGAATTAGTTCAAATTTCATTTCTAAATTGTTTAATTTACGGATAAATCGTTATAGTTGGTGAAGGAATCGCTTCTCCTAAAGAAATTTTTCATTTATTTTCGTCATAAAGTACCTCAAAATTTCAACTTGTTCTCATGTAAAGGCAAAAATTTTATTATATGGACTCAAAACGTGAGCTGACGTGATTCGAATTAATTTTCTTCTTAATAATCTTATAATTCTTCAACTAGTTTCATCATAAAATACTAAATAATAATATAAAATAATAATAACAGGTGAACTAAAAAGTGGGAAATAAATGTCGATTCGTCACTTTTATGTGAGAATATCTGTAGTCAGGTTAGAGTGACCACGGCAGTGTTAGAGCCCATTCATTTATAAGGTGGGAACAAACAATGATGTAATTGCGCTAGATTGCGAACAAATCTCACTCAATTGGTTGATTATTAAACGTAATTAAGTGAATCTCGACTTATTGTGAATCTTGACTTATTGTTAATTCAAAATCAATGCGTACACGTTTATTCTTTCGATGAATTACCGCATAATGTTCCTAACGATAGGTCGACGTACCATACATAAAGAAAATCTTATCAGGATCAAGGACAATGCCTGGCATCTACGGTATATGCCTGCATTTACGGTATATATGTACTTCGCCTGTTGTTTAAGATGTTACGACAGAAGGCAAGATTTTTTTCACTTTTTCTGCTTCACGATTAATTTGGAAACTTCTGAAATAATTTTATTTTAAACATTTTTATTTTTTCTTAAATAAGTGAATTCAATCCAAAGTTGATATTAAAAGAGCGGAAGAGGGATATTTGCGGCTGCCTGTGCATCACTATGTTCAATAATATATACGCATATCAGCACAAAGTTTGAAGAGGAATAAATAATTACGCTATTAAATCGCATTTATAAAGCTTTGATTTTTGTTTGTTTATATACAGACAATTGTATAAATTTTAAATGCTAATCTATTTACTTGTATTCGCTGATTAATTATATTTTAGTTGAAAAACTATTTTCGCGTTTAGTGCACAAACTTAATATAAAAATCGTAATGGATTTTAAACAAATATTCTTAATTAAATTTATATTTAATATAATTTTGGCAAAAAGTATTTGAATCTAATTAAAAAATAAAATTTTAATTAATTTTTTTCTTCTTAAAAAATCTAATAAATAATTTAAGGTTTAATTGAATCGTCTAATGAAAATAATGGATCTATACATGTTTGTAGGATCAGCGGCGAACCAAGTCTATGTGTTCCCCGTGCCATGTGTAAACGCGATAAAAATGTTATTCATTTCTACGATGATAAATGCGAAAGCGATCCCAATGGAACCCTTCAAATTTGTTGTTTAATTTCAAATTTATTAATACGTGTGCTGAGGGAGGAAGATATGACTACAGTAGAGACACCTAAAAAGTCTTTGGCGGAACAAAGTATGTTGAATATCAATATTTACTAATATGATGGTTAGTAAATTATCACATTTTTTTTTATAATCTAATGCAGAATGCGATGAATATTATCAACCAAAAAAATCAATAACTTTTGGTCAGAAAGTCTTAACAAGGGAATTTCCATTTATGGTGAGTAGAAAGAATTCATTTTGGTTTTCGCAAAGACGACTATCCCGTTACTTGTATATCAATTTTTTTGCAAATATTAATGAAAAAAAAAAATGTTTTTTACAAAATTTCCCCATTTTTCTGATTATTAGAATGAAAAGCACAAAGGAATGTAGTAACAAAATTAGATACGAATTCGTATTAGCCTTAGATATCTAAGTGATCTTAAATATATTCCCTTAAATTGCAAGTGTGTTAATGAGCTGTTCACCTTTGTCTCTTAAATAGTTCATTATGGAAGTGATACTATATTGAATGTCGTACTTTCGCTTGCTGTTTTTCGGGTTAGATCACACCTTTCAAGGGTTTTTCGGTACGTACCAGCTTTCTCGAAGTTACTAATGAAACTAAAACGAAACTAAACTACTTTTTTCTCGGGAGGCCGACCTTAGTTAGAAACATAAGTAAGCAAAATTTGTCCACATTCGACCGAATCTGGGATATTCAGCATGTCTTAATATTCTAGAACTGCTCCAATGGCTCAATTAAAGAACCCTAGAGCAGCCATGTGTAAATAATAAGTTATTAATAAAAATGTATTGATATTTTTCTAAAATTTTTTCAGTTTTAATAATTATTATAGATTTATTTGTGGGCTTGTCCTATCAGTTTTTAATTTTGGTTTGCTAATACTAACCAATTTTCAATTATGTATTTGAATATTTGCCATTAAAAATGGTTCAATGTTTCGCTGTATATATATATAAATATATATAGATATAACACTTAGACGTGTTATATATGTACATACATATGGTGCATAGCGTCCTTGGGGCATTTTTTTGGATACCTTAAATCGAAAAATATTTATATCCCTCTCCTTCTCCAATGGTATAAAAATTAATAAAAAAAAAAGAATACGCAGATATTCTAATATACGGTTCAAACAATTTTTTCTAAAGTATGCTTTAGGATGGAAGAACAAAAATCAAAATGACACAATCGTGTACAAGTGCGGTGCTAGTCTTATCTCCTCCAGATATGTTCTTACGGCTGCTCATTGTTTTTATGATAACGAGTGAGTACAAAATCAAACTTAGAAAGTGTCACTGTAAACAATCCAAACAAATTCTATTGCCATTTGAACAATCCAGCGGTTTACCTTCGGTTGTGCGAGCAGGAGGTATAAGCCTTACTGATCCGAACATAGAAAATATTGAAATTGCTGAATGCATTGAACATCCTGATTATAAATACCCATCATCTTATAATGATATAGCATTAGTCAAACTAACCGAGTATAGAGCGTAAGTGCATTTGTGCGAAAATATAAAAATTTGCCCACGTAAAGACTATTGTATTCATAGGCCAAGCTCCAAAATCGAAGGAGCAGCATGTCTTTGGACATCTAATTACATAGAAGATCAAAGTAATGTAACTGCTCTTGGTTATGGACAAACTTCGTTCGGTTAGTTGAGGTGAGTAGCAAAACAAAAAGCGCAGTCAATAACGTATGATTTATTTTAGGTGGTACCGCGTCCGAAGATTTGCTTAAAACCACTCTTAAAGTTTATCCGCAAAATCAATGTGAACAAGATTATCCACCTGATGAATTATCACGTAACCTTAAGAATGGAATAACGAAAAATTTTATCTGTGCCATAGATCCAGAAAATCTTAGAGATACTTGCCAAGTATATTATGTATAAATATTCAATTTTATGAGACTAAAATATTTTCATTTATAGGGCGATTCCGGTGGACCCATAGTTGCAATAATCAAGAGAATACCATTTGTTGTCGGCATCACATCGTTTGGTGTTGGCTGCGCTTCAGGAATGCCTGGTATCTACACTAGAGTCTCCGAATATATTTCATGGATAGAAAGTATTATTTGGCACGATTCTTATTAATTTCTTTACTACTTGCATGCAAAACACAAGTTTGAATTTGACTTATTAAAAAAACATTGTGATCGTTTCAATAAATCGTATCCATATAAATATAAATTATGTTCGATAAAAGAAACAACTGAAACTGAATTATTTATCTTTAGAGGTCTTGGTAATTTTGAGCAAACAACAACGGAATTTTAACTCTTTGGCACTGGATGCTTCTTACTACGATCTTGTAGCAAGAGTTCATTACGAAGAACATTCAGTACGCTTGATTTCAATAATGATTATAGTTCACGAAGTATTCAAATTTTAGGCAACCAATTCGAATTTATTTTGCTGTGATTTTACATGAGCTGACGTCAAGCTGGTTCGCTATTAGAAGGACTAAACGTCGTGTAAACAATTCTAATAAAGGCAATATTCTTCTCTCCTATCCTCCAAACACAGAAATATAAGCAGTAAACAGAATATTTTCATTTGTTCACGAAGACATCCAGGGCTTGAATTTATAAATAAAATAAATAATATATTCTTTAAGAAATTTTATATCAGAGCAATTTCTAAAAATGATGCCATCCTTTACACACAAATTTTTAACATATATTTAGTATGCTGCACTAACTTTTGTCGATTTTTATCAAAGAATATTAAACAATTAATATTTTTCATGTAATTAATTTATTCAAAATAATAGAAAATTAACAAATAGTTCAGAATTGATTCAGACGTACAAGATGGGTGCGTCTCAAGTCTTTGTAAAGATTGTATATATCCATACAATCTAATAGTTTTGCCAAAAGTCGCGTAGGACACAATAATGATTGTGTTTTTTGGCATTCTCAGCAAAAATTTATTTCCAGAAATCTTATATATAAAACTATTTTATTAAACAAAAAATTTTAGCTAAAAAAATCAAACACATTACATAGATAGTGTATGGTTCATACGAAGCTATTTAACAGCAGCAATTGGAAAATGAATTCGTTTTTTTTTTATCTTTAAAACAACAACATTCATCCGCCACTAGTGAAACTTTAGTCGGATTTTGATAAAATAATTTAAACATTTTTCTAGTAATAAATAAGTTCCGTTTTTGTTTCTGCTTTTTCTGTTTCACAAAAAGCAAAATCCTGAAAATATTTCACTAGAAATATGAACTGAAGTTTAAAAGAATTTTTTTTCATTTGATTTAAATTTAGATTGGGTTACATTGTGCCCCGGTTTCGTTTCGCGAGAATGTCGCCGGTGTTGCCATTTTATAATACTTTTTAAAAACATATTTTTAAATTACATTTAAACCTGTATTTAATAAAATCCTCCACAATATTATCATACCCTTACATTTTCTTCCATTAAAAAAGAAAAAAGTGATAACTAACAAAAAATGCTTTTCTTAAGGCTGTTACAGTCCTTACCTTCTTAAACTAAAATTTAAACTAATTGTTTTTTGGTTTCATAAGTAACCAAGTTTATTCTTTCTTTGATGTAAGAGCACTGTGAAGACAGGAAAAATTCTTAAATTTTATATCATTTACTTGATCTGTTCTGGTTAATTTATTGCTTTCGCAAATGGAAGACTTGCAGAGCGATGAATTCTTTACGTTTTAAAAGCCTTTAGTTTGGATTAAAAATATCAAAAACTTTTTTTAATTTTAAAACTATCAGCTCTACGTTGAAAAATAAAATAAAAATAAGAAAATCTTCATTATTTTTTTTTTTAAATTGATAACAATTCGCGCAAAGTTTGGTTTTCAAAGCACAAACGTTGTAATGTCGCTAGATCGCATTAGGTTCTTTTTCATAACGACTTATTTCATTGGTTTTCTTGAGATCTTTATTTCCATATGCATTGATTTCAGTTT
>KK351116.1:173396-335623 GCA_000671755.1 Glossina brevipalpis
TTTATAACAAAAGTAAATGAAAGGAACTCAAGTTTTGTGTTTATTAATAATAATTTATATGTTAATATTAAACGATGATTTTTGCAATTAATTTTAAAATGTTTATAATTTATCATGATTACAACAAAACGGATTTTCACACATTGACAATTCACTCATTGACTTGCACACATTATGATGACTTCACACATTAACTGCCTTAAGAAATAATTTCATGCTGATTTCAATCGATCGATTTTTGTTTCGCATTCTTTTGATTTTGTGGTCTTAAAGAAAAGAATGTAATGATTAACGGTTCACCGTTACACCACACTTAACTTTGGTTAAAAACCTGGAGGAAAAGAATGAAGTGTACGAAATTATTATTAACGTCGGATCGTCTGCGATTCCAGTGATGTATGTCAAGTAATGTGCTAGAATATAATGGCTTCTGTGTTGAATTTCGCATCAAAGCTTTGGAGGTGGGTTATATAGGATTGGAAGCTTCTTTCAGATCTCATCCAGCTTCTAAATCGTTTGTTTTAAACCTTCTGAGCATCGATTGTAACGATACAGGCATTCAGGATTTAAATTCCTTGTGTCTTTACAAATGCCCAAATGAATCAAATGAAATGAATTATTTTTTAATTTAAGTTCAAGTATTAAGTAAAAACCTTATAATCAACTACGCCACATATTTTATTAATAAAACCGCTTATTTTTTTTTTTTTTTATATAATTGTGACAAAAGAAGACTTTCATTTCCTTCTCGAATGTTCAAGAAGAAAGTCAGATCATCAATTAGTCAAAAATAATCAAGATACTGGAGATATAAGGCCAATACTAAAGGCTTTCTCCATCAAATAAACAAACTAAAAAAAAAAAAGAAGACTTTGGAATCTTAAGAATCGCAGTTGTTTCCGCTTATTCCTTTATATTTTGTTGTATCCATTCGACGTAGTCAGCAATCCTTGTGTAAACGATGGGAAGATCTTGATTGCAAGAAGCACCAGATGACACAATACCCTCTAAATACCAGCTGTTTTTGTCAATGATACGCATTAAAGGATCACCCGAAGCGCCAATACAGTTGCCTTTGTACAGTTCAGTGCTAGCACAAATCTGTGAAGTTATTAAATCTGCGGAAAACTTTCTCAACATGTTCGCACAATCTGTCTGCTCCACGACATGTGCCGTCATATGGGTCTTCCCATTCGGATTTCCATCTAATCGACCCCAACTGGCGACGGTTAGACGTTCTTCCCCGGTTACATTAGTACGTGTTTCCGGTAAAGGCAGACAGACGGGTTGTATGAATCGCGTGTAGTTAACATCGGCTGCTAAACGAATTAAAGCAATATCGTTGTGATGGCTTCTAACATTATAGTTGGGATGTACTATTATCGCCTCAATATTTATATCCACAGGCTTTTCATTACATTCGCTATTTACGCAATCAATTTCCTGATTTAAGTCATATTCACCTAAACGGATTTTGGAGCTAAACATAAGAGAAAAAGAAATTAAAATCATATCAGAAGAAACGTCGAGCACAATTACAGTTGATTTTCTCTCCTTGAATGGTCAACGCAATGAGCAACCGTTAAAACGTAACGCTGATTTATTAGATTCCCGCCGCAAAGAAACTCTACGCCTTCATCCCCTATATAGTTAAGCAGAGCCGGCAAACATAATAGAAAAAAATTTTAAAAATTTTGAAACAAATTTCTTCAGATTCACTTTCACGTACCACCTTTGAAACCGAGCAATGCCATCCAAGGATACTGGTCTACGACTACATTGTTTAACAAAAGTTTGTCGCCCAGACTGTCGGGACCGCAATGTGGGGGTTTGGGCAATACATTACTTGATGGTAGATTCTCCTCCAGTAGGCTTCGAACTGTTGTTGCTATTCCTAAATAAATCTTAATTAGTGTGAGACAAATTTAGGGTGATGCTAAAAAACAGAAGTAATTATCGTTTGATTTGAAAGGCCTTTTCCTAAAATAATATATCGAGATCGACTTGGCAATCGACGAATTTGTATATGCGGAGTTCCAATCATGATAAAAGCTTGTAAGTTTTGTGATCATATTTACAAGTCACAATGGAAACCCCATGTAGTATATAACGTTTAACACCGTAAGATGCTAAGTTGGTTTGCCTAAGACTATATTAGTCTATCCGATCCTAATTAGGCGGTTTAATTCAATGTCATAAAATCGAAAAAATTAAAATAATAGAAAACACTGTGAAATTCATCTAAAATTTTCCAGCTTGAATTCCGTAGATTAAGTTTCAAACAAAATACGATCGATCCACAAAAGAAAAAAAAAAGTCCAATTTTTCGATCTATTTTCATCGATAGCCTTATATTTTATAATTATAGCGATCACAAAATTTGATAGGAAGATACATTAGTTGAATGAAAATCTGAGTATTGTGTTTTTCTATTGGTCAACTTAACCGACAATTCAGATTGTTCATGAAACATAAAACGTTCTTTCTAAACATAAATCACAATTATTTCGGTATTTTATGTCTCCCCGAAAAGGAGTCCAAAATAATAAAGAAGAAGAAATGAAAGAAGTACAAAAGGGAAGGGACATTTGAAGAATTGCTCACAAACTGGTAACGGTCCTATGTTAGAAAATGATAATGATAACCCATAGTTCGTTTAGAAGTGTGACTATCGATCCAAACCGCATTTAAATCGATTGTTATTGGTCTCGATATTTTGGCCATCCTTTGATTGTTAAAATAATTTTTGTCCTTATTTAAACTTATCACGTATTTTATGTAAAGTTAGACCGTATAAGCGATAACAAATAACTTGAACAACTCTGTTGCTCTCAAATAATTTTATCGGTGAAAATTTTTACTTGAAATTCTAAATTCTAAGGAAAATCCACAGAATTATTAATATTTTAATTGATAACGATAACAAATAGTGTCATGAAATTAAATTAACGAAAAAACCCACAATAAATATTTATTATATATAGTAGCAGATTAAGATAATCATAACCCAGTTAAGAGAGCAACTAATTAAAATTAATATTTAATCTAATGAGACTTCAAACCTTCTAGTAGCCCGCTCTAGAAAGCTTTTGAACTACGTGTATGGGATCTTGTAACGAAAAAAGGTATCACTTTAAATTTTTCAAGTAATCGCATCATTGTTTCATGAGCTGTATGGCCGGTAGTCAAATTTTACTAAAAACAAACATCCATATGTCCATATATAAAGCATCGGTTTCAGACCAAGAAAACTTGCTTTAGAATCAATCGATTCAATCCATTCCTTATGAAGACGGTACCAACAGCAATATCGAAAAAGTATGATGCAATTGCACTACTATTCATTGCGTTTATAAGCTGGGTGTGCAGACATTTCTGTTGGGTTTTCCGAGCCAAAGCTGTTACAATTTTTCTTATATGCATGGCCAGACAAACGAAAATAATCTTCACCGCCCATCATAATATAATTTAAAAAACGTGATTTTAGTTTTGTATTTCCAATCAACTACCATAACATGTTAAGTCTGAAAACCTCCTACCTTTCACTTGTCAAACGTTATCGCAATGACAATTGTGTGCCGCGAATTAAAAAATGATAAGATTTTTAAATTGCCATTCCTTATTGAAGGACGCTTCTTTAAAGGCATTGTTACAATATCATCACAACATTTTTCATTAATTCCTAACGTAAGCCTGCAAATGTGTATCGATCCGAATCTAAAACCCGGAAACAATATTAGTGGACAGTGGAAAAATCAGATGAAATTTAATATGAAACTTCAAGTCGAAGGGTGTCGCATAAACAACAAACTCCATTGCTTTCAATGCGTGCTCTCTCTCAATGTAAAAACGTAAATCATTTTATTTAGCGGTGTTCATCTGTGCAATTACTCATACCGGCAAAGAAAATGAAACGCTAGAAAAGCTTCAACTTAACATTTATTTTCTTAGTTAATGATTCTAATTTCAGTCTGAAGGTGAGCGTAACCTGTTTGTAAAGTCGCCAATAACAGGCAAAAAGTTGTAAGTTAAAAGAAAGAAACGATTGATTCAACATTTGATTACAATAGTAAAGTAGGCAAAGCGATTTTAATTGACCAACGGGCAGGTCATTGAACTACAGAAAACGTAAAATCAGATATAAAATGAATTGTCGCCTCGAAATCTATGCAACGCGTTTTTTTTATCGTTTAAGTGATAGTACTTACCTTTACTGTAAACTCCCTCCGATATTAGGAAAAGAAAGTAACTGTAGATTACTAATAAAAGATGTTGACTGGATCGCATAATTTTTTTATTTTGTTTACTTCTTATTCAAATGTTCCTATTATGGCTAAATGAATCACTGATATTAGTTCTTATCAATGTGATCTTAAAGATATCAATCTAAGCAATAACTGTTCGTTCTAAAAGTATGTTAACATTAGCATATGCAATGTAACCATAAAAGCATACTTGTCTATGCGCGCATAGCTTGATCTTTTTCATTAATTCTTTGTCGGTCCGTTTGCCCCACGTAAACTTAAACAATAAACTTAAACTGCTATGTTTGCTTCTGAGAAATCCGACTTGTAAATAAATGAAATGAATTAATTTAGGAAGTATGCCCTATGCCAACAATAATCAAAACAACTATAATTGTTCTCGAACAATTTCATCAATGGTTAGTTTTATGAAATTGTGCAACTTTTGTCATATAAAATTTTGCGAACACGTCCTCTGTCAATAAAATAATCTTGAGTCTTCTCGTAATTTTTTCCCATATTAGCTTGTTAGAAAAGTCATGACTTTTAAAAATGAATCTTGAAATTATTTCCCATGTAAATGAGAATTTAATTGAATAATTGCTCTGCGTTTTTTTGTCATCATTCTAATTATAAGTTTTTTTAGCGATAGATTTCTTTATTGTTTATTACGTTCATGAATATGCATTTTATGTAAAGAAGGTAAAAAGTATTTTCCTTATATAAGCGTAAAGCGCATCTAGAGAAAATCGTAAGATTCTTCGTCAATGTATTGTGAATTTCTTTTTCATAAAAAAAAAATGCGAGTTTAATTTATTAAATGTCGTGACTACGGTTCCATAACTAAAATATTCTTTTATTCTTTTTGATAACAATTAATAAGCGATTTTCATTTGTACGATCTTTGGAAAAGTTATAACGCATGCTTAGAATAACATTGAATAACTTTAGGTCCTGAACTGTTTCTTAAACAAAACAATTAAACTTTACTGACTAATAATCAGTAATAATTGAAATAAAATTTTCATAAACCCTTCTTTTTTAAGGGGCGATTATCAAAGATTTTATTTTAATAACTTTGAGTTTATAATAAATTTATAGCTTAATTATAAAAACCAATTTGGTCTCATTCTTGAACTTTTCGAACTTAATCTTTCCAATCATTTAAATCACCTGTTCCATGTTTTTTTTTTATTTTAAAATTTTTAATTTGTGTCTAGTTATTCTATAAACCTCAAGACGAATCCATGCTTATGTTTGCTTTATGACTTTTCCGACAACTCAATACATTACTTAAACGTTACTTACTTACTATTCCCAATTAGTATTGAAGCGAATTTAATTTATTTAAAATTTATTTTTTCAAAAAAATCAAGAACTATTAATTAATTTCACAACTTATCTGAACCGTTATAGCAAAGCAACTAAATGAATTTAAACTGATGAGTATATTTATAAGAAGATACTCTTAACAAACGCTTTATATAAAATAGTTCTAAAATTTTTTGAAATCATTGTAATCATCATTCGCTATAGCTAATTAAAAACAAAGCTTTAATTGAAAGAAAAAGCTTTAATTAAACAAGAACTTATTAATTTAATGGCACACATCATTTAAAGCCAATTATAAATTATGATTTTTCCAATCATTTGAAAATGATAGCCAGGGTTAGCTAAATTCTAGACAAATAATAATAATAATAATAAGATTAATAATAATAATGTGGGCAACTTTTTAAAATTTATTTTTTCCATACACCGTCCTGGGTTGTAATACAAACTTGAAAGACCAAAACACACAAGGAACGAACAGCATAACTTCAAAATTAGTACGCGGAAATAGGACAGCTCTACAACTCAATCTTAAGTTTATGTAACTTTCCCTTTTAAATTATCATTAATTTTATTTGTTGTTTCATTTACTGTTTTTTTTTTTATAGAATAGAATTTAAAATATTGTTTTTTATATTGATTTATTAAATTTAATTTTTATTGTTGTTATTTTAATTTTTTATAAATTTTATTTTATTTATTATTATATTTTCTTAATAAAATGCTAGCGATGCGGGTAATGACCATAAATCCATATTAACGGCTGTAATGGTTGTAAATGCAAACATATATGGGTATATAAGAAGTATATTAAAAAGTATTAAGCCTTTAAAAAATCATACTTGTGAAACTTATTTTATTCACATTCATATTCGCTGACATTTCGATTTAACTGAAAGCTTTTTCTCTTGGTTGGTTTGATATTTTTTGTATTTTTTATATTTTATTATTTGTATGGATGTTCCTGTTTCTGTGCAGTAAAATATTCGATATAGCAATAATTTTCAACCCATTTACCAACGGCAGCATGCATCAAAGTTATAATGCTTTGATACTGCTGCGGTTGTGCGTATAAACGGCAAAACACCTGCTGCCAATGACATTAATGACACCTATGAGAGAATGAGATAATTTTACAATAACAATAAAATTCTATATGTTTCTATGTGTGTGTATATATATATATACATATATAAATATATATCATATCAGTATAGCGTTGAACGTTTAATATATGCCCTTTATCACAATCATATTTACTCTCAAGTATTTAAGTTTATGAAGAGTTCCAGAAGTTATTTGCGATCAATTGATTTTATGAGAAACAAAAAATAATTGAAAATAATTTAACGTAGAAAATTAAATTTTTCTATATAAATTTATAAATTTAAGAAATTTTAAACAAACTTTTTATTTATTAATAAATTTGTATATGAAGGTATTTGAGGTTTTTTTTTTCTTCTCTTTGCGAAAATAATTTAAAATAAGTAAAAACATTCTAATCGAAGAAGATCCAGCATTTTGAATACCTTACGCTACTTTGCTTAAGAGAAACTGAAATTTTTTAAATTTCGTAAAATGAATTTTCTTGTGATAGCCAATTTAATTTAGCCATAAACAATTAAAATTTATGTTTTGTTGGTAAGCGAAATGGATTAATAAACCTTAAACGAGAGGGAAACTCTGGACTGTACCCAGTGAATGCTTGTTCTGGTACCTTGGGAATTGAGGAGGCACATTGGAAAATAATCCAGTGTCTTAATTGCTCCAAGAATACGTATAAAGGCAGAGTTTAAAAAAATTTGCCCATCTGATCGAAATTTTTCACATTCATTTAATATATCTAGATATTATAACTCTGCAAATTTTTGTGGAGTTATTTGAAACGTTGTCATGTTTTTTCGTGCATCGAATTTTACAAAACAATGATCGTTGTAAAAATCATTCAAACCGATCCATTTTCAATAACAAACTAAAAGGTATCAAATCTACGATGTCTTATGAAATAATTTTGAAAATTTCGTCCTAGTTTTGAATATATGAAAATTTTGAATAGATACCTGCAGACAGACGGACACTATAAGCCTAGAGTGATTCAGAAAATGAAGTTGAATTATTGAAAATACTACTACGCCTTGCGTACGACTTGTACTTTTCACAAGTGGTTCAGAATATAAAAAGCTTAGTTTTTAATTGTGATTCATAGGCAAATTATTGGTGCAATCTGTAGCGAGGTCTTTCGTGAAAAATTTCGGAGCTATAACTTTTTGAATATATATATAACAAAAAATAATTATTTTCGCTTTGATTGCTTTTATTTATTTATTTAAATATATGATTTATAATTTTTAAAATATTTACTAAATTTTAGTTTAGTTATTATTATAATATTTTTAAGCGCTATTATTATCAAGCTTGATTTTTATATGGTTTCGCATTAAGTACTTACTGTCGCAAATAAACGTTAAATAAATAAATAAATAAATAGTTTTATATTTTGTTATATCAAGTACCAAGTCCATCACATATATGGGGGGACGGATGCCCACCTACTTTCATGTAATAAAACACGCCTGTCGTAGGGTCGATCCAGCCCTATTAAAAATTTAAAAATTCCATTAATAAACCAACTAAGGAAACAACGTACGTACAGGGGCTTTTGCTTTATTCTTTATACTTCCTGTAGTCTGGATTTGACAAACGAAGTAAGAAAATGAATATAATCTTAAATTCGGATGGTTGCTACAAAATGTTTTCTTCACTAAATATTTCTCAAAAGTATGTAATTTTTCATTCGTTCACAAGAGAAAGCTGGCGCACAAAAACACAAAGATAAAGTGATATATCGCCTGACCTGTTATTCAATAATGTTGTGCTTAATAATTTAGATAAATTACTGTGGTTGAATTCCTTCGTTATGGCAATAGATATTTGAAAATATTTTATTTTAAAATTAGTTTTTTTTTTTTTTGCTCTGTTTTATAATAAAAAACGAGGGGATCTTTTTATAAGCGGCTTAAGACGAAATTTTTGATCTTTATTCTCTTTAGGTTTGAATTCTCTAAAAAAATTTAATCTTATATATCGTTTAAGAGCAATTCATAGTTAAGATTAAGTATCGCACAGACCCGCAATTGTGATGTTTTAATAGTAAGTTTAAGCTAAAAGAGTAGATACACCTACATTTAGTAACAATAAATACCTAAAGAGTTGAAATAGGCGCATTTGCCCTTGAAGCTCATTAGTAGCGGAATAGAGGGAATATTTGAATGAAACTGATTTCTAAAGTGAGTTAATTAAACATTTTTTAAGGTCCTGTCAATTTTCAACAGCCTTTTTTGCCTCCTGCTACCGTCTCCAGCATCAATGTGGAATGGACCAATAGACATACAAGTAAAATCGTAGAAAACCCATGAAAAACTAAATCTTGTGTAGAACTTTACATGTACGCTTTTTTTTTTAAGACACAAGGACAACTCTAGTATCTAATATTAAAGCGTTGATTATCAGAATTCAGTTCAACGTGAGCATAGCATTTTCTTTTTATTTTATTTTTTGTCTTTTTTTTTTTGATAAATAGTTTTATTATTAACTCAAATTTTTCATTAGAATTCCAATGACTTTAGATTTTATAAAATATATTTTTTTTTTATATTCATGTGTGTGACGAGAATACTGCAAATATTCGTTTTGAGTTCAGTTGTCGGTTACAGCTTAAAAGCTTTTGTGGTCAGCGGTTAAACAACGACTACATAAATAACCAGACAAAAGAAAAATATATATATATATATATATATATATATATTGTAAACGTACATATATAAATATATATAAATGTACATATATATTTACATATACAAATAAATAAATGAATAAAAGGAAGAAAAAAACCAAAATAAACAAATTTTTCCCACACTTTATTATGCAACAGTTTAGAAAATATTAAAAATAAACAAAACAAAATTTTCCGAACAACCTTCGCTGTCAGCATAAATTTTTATCAACAAAAAAAAATTTTCTTTTTTTCTTGTTTAAAAATTTAAATAGCGCATAGAAAATGTGAAGGTTTGATTTTTTTCTATGCGTTATAATCATTGTTTTGGATTCCGTTCTTTTCCAAAATTTATTCAAAATATTTCAGCGATTCTTAAATTATTTTTTAATAGTATTTAAAAAAAATTAAATGATATTTTTAAAGATATTTTCTCTATGAAAAAAGAATATTCACCGATCTTCGCTTGATGCCAGTTTGTGGAAGTGAATACAAGTTTAGTTTAACGATTTAATTTCCTTGTAACCCTTCTAATTACGCAGTTATATGGTCATTTAATATGTTAGTACCTAACCGAGGGAAAAAGAGTTTTTCGTCATATAACAGGTAACTCTTCAAACTCAAACTCAAACTGCTCAAAATCTTCATGTCGAATTTGTTCAGTGCAGTAGCGCCAATGACCATCGAAGAGGTTATATATAATCGATTACACTTCTTGATGTACAAACCGTGGAAAATGTTTTTCATATACGTGCCACATGAAGTTTCTTGGTATGCATGTTTCCGCCAAACTTTGAGGGCAGTCCATTTTACCGTTACTCGCATTGAAATCGTTGGAAAAAGTCCTCGTATCTTTTGATATGCCACACTGTACCCATCGCGAGTCACCTTCATATTTAAAGCGATGATGGTAGGCCTTGAAGAAGCCGTGTCCCATGAGCAGTTGTGTTTCCGCAAGAATCAATTTTTTATATTTAATATCAGACGGTGTGTCTAGTGTCGTTTTTACGAAGGGTCACATTTGAGTTGCCGTTCGCGTTGCATTCTGTCTCTGGCGAGAACGCGCTTGTGTCTTGGCTTCCAGCCTTGTTTACGTAGCCCCCTTTGGCTAGTATATCGAACAGGATTATATTCGATGATATCAGAACGGTATCTTCGGATGCTGTGCGAAAGGCACACATAAACGCTATATTGATTTAAGACGCCTACTGTACTATTGAATATTCATCGACCGATCCCTGTATTTGCCGCTTTGAAGTTAGTATTTTTTATCGGATATCAGTCATTCTTCTAAGATACTTAATAGTTTCTGTGGACTACTGATAGAATAATTTTGATTTTTACAAACGCTCCTGATAGATATGGAATTCAAATCGAAATAGAATTCAATCCAAACCCGTCCACAAAACTCATCATTTAAAGTTCCAAAATGTCTTTCCGATCGAGAATATTGGCTTGGAATGTAGCACAGATATTTAGACCAATAGGTTTATAGTTATTAACATAAATTTGAATTATATGAGTTTCGACCCTCGCTTCATAACGCATTTTGGGCAACGCTACTTAGGATGCATGCATAAATTGTTGACCTAGGCATTGAATTGTTTTGCGTTAAATTTCCATGGGATACACCGGCAGCCCCAAGCAGCGGAATATAAATTTCGTGTCTGACTATCTAATATTGAGAAAAAAAAAAACATTTTTTTTATATGCTTTCTATTTGCTTTGTGGTGTCACATAAATGTAAATAGAATTTTTATGTTTATATATATGACTGTGTGCGTATAAATCTTTCTATAAAAATTGAATTTATTTTCCATCTACGACTGTCTAGACTTTAAAATGTTTTCCGTTCTGTGATGGTGTTTTTTGTTTGTTTTTTTTTTTTTTTTTGTTTATTTCTGTCAAATTTTTAATTGAAATTTTGAAAATTTAATAGAGAGCGATAGAGAGTAGAGAAAAGTGAAAATTGAAATATTGCAAGAGCTCGTAAACAAATTTTATTAAGTTTTTTTCTTAAATTTTTTTTTCACATTAATTTATAAAGCTTAAGCACTTGAGGAAGTTATTTACCTAAAAATCATTATCACGTAACAGTTAAGCAAACAATTCGTTTTTACTTCCTTTGCTTTTGTTCGTAATAAAGTTAAACTAAATTGTCTTGAATTGTTACACAAAAAGAAAAAGGGAAACAAAAACAGTTATTACAAAATCCTTTTTTTTTTTTTTTTGATTTTTATAATTCTCAATGAAAACCACAAGCGTATGTGTGTATAAAAGAGTAATAAGTTTGCATGAAGAGCACATACGCATACGTGCGCATACATACGTACACAAAGAAGTAGTAGCAATAACAAGTACAATCAACACAATACAATAACAATAAATGCAAATAATCACTTTAAATACAAAACATTATGAATCTCTGTATAATTGCAAAATAAAATATATATACACAAACCCCTACAAGAATATAAACAAATAAACAAACAACCACACACACACACACACACACAAACAAGATACGCATAAGATTGTCCATTTTATGCCAAAAAACGTAGCATCAAGAGTAGAAAACTCATAAAACAATTTCAAGAGTTTCTGTTCTATTCTGTTCTGTTCTATTCTGTTCTGTTGCTTCAATGTTTTGTTAGCAGCTTGTGCTGCAATTTTAAGTAAACATTATTATTGTATGTATGTTTGAGAATATATGTGTAAATAAAAGCCTTTTAGAAAACAGTACATGTATAGGTGCATAATAGTAAGGTTTTACTTATCACTACCATCGTATATGGACATACGTGATTAGTTGCTTCATTCGTAACATCCGGTTAGTATAGTAAGTATAAATGATCAGCTACTTAGGCGAAGTCCTTTCTACATTTATTCCATCCTTGTTGTGTTAGCAAGAGGAGAGATCCACTAAGATGATTGCCAGGAAGAATTATAGATAAAAGAGGCTCACTTGCCATCCGATTGTTGTGTAAAATTTTTTAAATTTCGGAAGTCTTATAAAAACTTTAAATTGTGAATGTAACTTATTTTAGGTTTAATTAATTCGATAAATTTCTAAGTAACTGGATAAGTAGATAGTAGTCGGGGGAAAGCTAAAGCCGTCAATGTACTTTAAATACTTTTATATTAATTTGGATTTTTGGGCTCGAAGAGATATTTCTAAGACCATCTTTCTGTCGGTCTGTTGCAAGGATTTTCAAGGTCATGCAAAATTTCCAAATTTCATCTATACATTCTTGATTCCGAATTCGATGAATTCGAGAGGCTAAGTTGACAAATGAATGAAGATCATCAACATTGTGTTTGATGAAAACAGACAAAAATTTCTAAATATTTTCATTATTATTTTCTTTTCATCGGTATAAGACTTTATTTAGGTTTTTTCATGGTTCAGTTCGTCTATCTTTGGTTGTTGGTTATTCTTGTTGCAATTTATTCGATTATGAAAACTATGATAGCAAATGGAAATTAATTCTTAATGTTTTCTGTTCATATATCACGGATTAATTTCGAAAATGGACATGCATTTAGGAAAAATAAATATTGAAATAAAATGTTTGAAAGAAACGAAGGTTTCTCATTATAAAATTTTTAATCAAGTTTTCCCTTAAACGAAATGGATCATTAAAGTTAAGAAAGCAAGTGTTTTAGTAACTTTGATTCCCTGTCAAAAAAAAAAAACAAAAAAGTCTTCAGCACAAACGAATATTTCTATACACTTTATTAAAATTATTTTCTCTGCACTCTACTCTACCTATAATTCTTTAGAATCACTCAATCGTACTTATAGGCTGAGCAGCTAAATATTTAAAAGAAAAAACAAAAAGGATTTAGTTTTGAGTTTTGAATCTATTTGAACAAGCTCGTCTAGCTGACCATACATCTGTGATATAAGGTAGTCTTAATAAATATTTATATGTTGCCTTAGTTCGAGCGTCGAGGGATGTTTTTATCAATTCAACGTTTGGCATTCGATTTAGCTCGATTCGACCATGCAACTGTTTTATTGTGGTCTATACGCTATTCTTCTCTTTGCACTTCCTTCCAACCATCACCGAGCTTATACGGGTATAAGTGATATCCTTTGAATAAGGGGTCATATTAAAAAAAAACCAAAAAATGCTTCCAAAGATGGTTAGAAAAAATTAGAACAGTTGCTTCAATAAATCGAAAAATTGATTATACTTTCACGAATACCTTATGATCTCAATCTGATAATGTTCTAAATTTTTATTCACATATCTAAACCTAATTGTATATTTATCTACATTTAATTAAGAATAAATCTCAATAATTAAAAATTTTATCATGTTGTTGTTGTGTATCTCGAATTCGCCTTAAAGTTATATCTGTAATTTTCTTTAATTATTTTATAGACACTCCAGCAAGCTTACAAACATTAAATTTTGAAAACATACAAGTTTTCATAGCTAGAACAACAAGTAGTAAAAGTATATTTAGGGAAAGTATTTAAAGATACGCATGTGTGTTGTTGTGTTCAGCACAGATATTATAAAAGCAATTGTTAAAAAATAAACAAATGAAAATAGAAAAAAGAGAAAAGAGAAAAAGAGAAAAAAAATATAAAAGACGAAAACTTACAAACCGAAAATGTTTTGTAATTAAACTAAACACACACATAATAAAATTAATGCTATACTAACACTAAAGAAGAAAAACAAAAGATTTTAATGTGAAACGATCGTACGTATCCGATACGAATCCATCCTTTTATTGCGCATATATGGGAAAAACTATTATTTTGGAACATGTGTTGCAGTTAAAGATAAACGCATACGTTTGTTCATGTTCTATATCCAACTCAAACAAATACAAAAATTAATCGTTTTAAGTAGTTTAGTGTGTTTTAAGAGCTTTTCATAGATGATGTATTGTTTAAAAAGTGGGTTCTTATTAATAATAACGTTTTTCCATAAGTACAAACCGCATAAATAATCCTTGGAAAGTTGCATTTACATCTTTCCTCTTACTAACAAGATATAATTTAAATTATTAGAAAATTGCATGAGATACGCGAAGATAGCATCTTAACATCTTAACATTAAATTGTTAAAGAAAAAAAAAAAAGTCAATAAAAATAAGAAGATAGAAGAAGAAGCCTTCAGGAAGAGTATTCAGTTTATTTATGCTTTTCATTGAAACTAAGATATTTCTATTTATAAGCTTAACATTTTTTAGACCGCTTAAAATATTTTATCTCTAATGTATGGGAAATCGATCACTTTCAAGGCCTCATTAAATTTCCCTCCTTTAAATTCCTAGCACTGTACTGGTTTGCCAAGTGTAATTTATGTATCATTTTTCACTCGCACGGCTTAAAACTGCAAATGTTTCCTTTTTAATCAGGGCATCCAGAGCTTTCGTTTCTTTTCTTTTTTGTTTCATTGAATACAGAAATTTTTTCAAGAGAAAATTTAGTTTTGTACTGTAGAGTATAAATTTCGATATCAAATCAATGAATTCTACTGTTATTCTTATTGTTGTTGTTGCCAAAAATAGATACATTAAGGTATGAGTTACCCAAAAGTACTTAAAGAAAGCCTTAGAAATGGGATATGTTTGGTTTATTCTGACCGTTCTTTAATCGATTACATTTGCAATAGCAATCTAGTACTAGTTTAGTAGTTGAAAATCATTGTTTGATGCGTTAACAATTGATTTATGAGTTAACAACACCTTTAAGGTTCATTCAAGCAAAGGACTTTTTTCCCCTATTGTGGAGGAGTTATCAAACAAGCATACGGATTTTTCTTGTTTTCAAAGCTAAAATTCAATTTTTGATATCAGAACTTTCACTCAGTTAAAAGTATAAAAGGAAATCAAGTCAAAAAGTGGAAAGTATCACCTCAACCAGCCTAGAAAACGTTTATAAAGGACTTCACGATATGCTCGCATATTCAGTCATATTGTAAACAATGGCGCTAACTTCGAAGGCAAGAAAATTGCATTTTAATCAAAAATGATAAATTTTTTAAACCTTTGTAGCTACTTTTTACAAATTGATTGTGTATTGAAAATCTCACAGTGCAAGTATTGCAATCCTCTGTGTATATTACAATGTTGTCCTAATTACAAGTAATGTTTTTTAATTTGGCGACCATTCATGTTTTCTTAGTCTCTCTGTTTACCTCTTTATGAATTTATCCATCTCTCTATTCCTTCTTATTCGGTTCGTCTTTTCTTCACTTTACTAAGTTCTCTGCTTTCATTAGTTTGTTGGCTTACCATATGAATTTTAAGTACCTGTTTCATGTTTATATTAACAAAAAGATAAGAATTCATAATAAAGAAAAAAAAAAAAACAAGAGCAAACTAGACAATTATCATACAATCACTTCAATTCGTTTCAAAGCAAATGCACCTGTGTCAGATGCTGATATTTTTATTTCTTTTAAAAATTGTACAAAATAATATTTTATTGAACATTTCTTTATCATTTACGTTATAAATATTATTGCAAGGTATAATAATAAGTTTCTCCCGTTGTGTCTTACTTACTTTCCATAGTAACGGAAGTGGTCCAAAAAATATTCCTAACCGATTCGATTTACTTCACATTTATTTTCTAAACTAGAATACTAATTGGTATCATGATAAGTTAAAAATTAAGAATTTATTATGAAAGCACGGTATTTTATGTTTTATTCAAAGTACTATCCTTGACTAGCTGTTACTTCCATGTCGTAAGGGAAAGACAAATGGGCTTTTGTGGCTGTGCGCAAAAAGTCTAATTTTTTCGGCATCGTTGTAAGAAAGGAAGGTCCACTCGACCGTACAATAAGTACACGAACGTAACTAGCGTTAATTAGAAGGAGTAATGTGCACTAATAACAACGGAAAGAGTAGCGCATGCCAATTTCCTGGTAGGGTTTTGCTACAGGATTTCGTCAACTTTTGACATATTGTGTCGGTTTTTCCGTCCCAAGTTCACTAGTTATTGTTGCTAGGATTCCTTAAGGATGCTACGATTGTACGACGTTAGTACGTAGTCATTAATACTTCAAGGTTATGTGACTATCAGATGACCAAACTTACGATACATCTGATAATTTCAATAAAGCCTTGTGATAGAGACATCTTTTTTCAAACGGCGGCGACTTATTTGTACTAATAATTTATACTCATACTCATTGTTATTGACAATTTAACTGATAGATGGCTGGACAAAAGTACATCGTTGATGATAAATTCTGATAACAAGTAAGGATTTGTCTCTTTATGCTTGTTATGTTTTGCGTATAACATATGCATGAAGAATATCAAATAAATTGCAATTTATTTTTGTCAACTGATTGATTGTCAGTGTTATGCTGTTTACTTCAATATATTCTCTTTGACATTATAATGAAAACTATTCCGTATACAAAAAAATAAATTCATCAAAAAAAAAAAGAAAAAAGAAAAGAAATAAAAATATGACTAAATTGAAAAAATAATTTGATAAAAAGCTTAAGAAATGAATTCAGATTATATAATAAATAATAATAAACATATGTTAAGAAACTATAATTTAATTTAAATTATTTATTAAAACAAAAATAAATATAAAATAATAAACAATATGTTTTGATAGCTATTAGTTTCATTTTCACATTTTGAAAATAAAAGAACTATGACATATTGATATTGGACAACACCATTTGATAATTTCTTTTCCACAAATTTTTGCCAACTCAACAAGAGTGGGCTGCTTGCTGCTTAACTCAAATGCAAATTGAATCTATGAGAATGCAGTAAAGTAATGTGGTACGTAAAGGTATACATGCTATAGTTACTCTGACGATTGAGGAAAATAATAATCTGACTAAGCCAGCTGAACGTTCTTAACTCTTAATGGCTATGGTCAGTTATTAGTTCAGTGCACCATCCTTTTTCTTTAATAAGATATGATGCCAGCCATACTTATGTAAGAGTAGTGTTTCTATTTAATTCAAAAGTAAATTCGAACATAAATGTGCTCTCATTAGATTAGCTGTAATATATACCCAATGTGGTTCGCAAAGTTCGTTATTTACAGTAAACGGATAACATGCTAAGTGGGCGTAAGTAAATATGTAATGATTTTTTAGCAAGTGAGATCAATGATAATTTAATTGTAAGACGCAAGTATCAGGCTATGCGATCGAACTATAAAGCAGGTTAACACGCTCTGTAAGCGTGAGCATTTTACTAATAGTTTAATGAATGAAGCAGCGAGCAGATTTATTAGGTTAATTGCTTAAGTGACTTTTGCAGGTTTAAAGATTTTTTATACAAAAATCATTGATGATACAATAAGCGTAATATGTTATGTAGACATAAACTTCCTATCGCCTTTGTCTCTTAATTTTTCTTAGTTCGTAACGGAGCTGAGATGGTTAGCGATATGAGCAGTACAGTTTCTTTCGAAAAAATTCAAATCTATTATGTCGCTGGTGGCGATATAATATTACCAGCTAAGCGCTGAATAATTGAAATTATTTCCATCACAATTCTTATAAGAAATAATTTAAAATTTGCAGTTAAATTTTGTTTTTTTTTTCATTTTGTTTTAATTTTTGCTTGCTCTTCTAATTAGCAAGAATACTTGCTCAGTTTCTTTGAAAACTTGGGTAATAAAAAATTTAACTTTAAATTAAACGACGATAAAATTACATGGAATTTATTATAAAACATAAGCAGTGCACGTCTTTCGTTCCCGTTTTCAGTCTTCAATGGGCGAAATGTTTTTGAACTTTACTGAAAAAAAGAAAATAATATTTATGTGTCAACACCTATTACTTTCGAGCAAGAAAAACAACAACTACACGTATATAAGAACATTTAAATATAAAAACAATGACAACTAACTATATTAAGAACTAAAAGTAGAAGGAGGGCAACAAGTTCTTGACACAACAGCAGCAGCAAAACCAACAACAGCAACAACAATAGTAACGAAAGCAAATTTTGCCGTATTTTTACTGTTGATATTTATGTGCAGCTTAAATCTCTTAGTTTAGTTCATAGTAATGTCATCATTGCCACCAATACGAGCGCCATCATCTTCATCGTCGTCGTCGTCGTCGTCGTCATCATCATCATTATTATCATCATCATTATCACTTTCGTCCGCATCATATCCTTTACATTGGTTGTTTAGTGTTGAATGAAGGACTTGTTTTTCCTTTTCTTTCCTACTTAACACTTTGGTATTTAGATGTTATTTATGTATAAGTGAATGAGTACAAGTACGTGTGTGTGTGCGTGCGTCTGCATGCCATTGTAACTGTCCTTGTTTCTTATTTTTTTTTCAAATTGTTTTTTTTTTTTGAATTTTTTTTTTTTGTTTTCTTTTTTTTCTGTAAACTAAAGGAAGTTTAACGATAAAATCATGTCTAAATAAAAACATAATTTTCTAAATGTTTTTCCTTAACCTACATAGACACCCATCTACAAATACAAATACTTAGATATAACATGTATATAAACACTTGACAACACTCTGCAAACACTTTATGTGTCTCTCTTTTTCTGCTTTATTGTCCTCTGATGGTCCAGTTGCTGTCGAGGATATTGTGATAAGTTTTAAAGTAAAGGTTTCTCTCTTGATGTGTTTGTTGTTACATTTTTATCATATTTTTTTATTATTATTATTATTATTAATCCCAGGCTAAGCAAACATACATAGATTACAAAAACAACAAAACAATAACAATTCTGGTTAAACTTACTACCGGAATAAAAATATAAATAATTTATTAGACATCCTTTGCTTAAGTACAAGTTTCCCCTAAATATGCACACACTTACACTTACTTAGACTGACTTGTACGCACAAACAAACAAATGGATACATTCGATGTGTGTGAACAGCATATTAATAGTATTTAGATATCTTCATATGTGTATGGCTATGACTGGCACATACACTTACTTTTATGTGCATATTTTATATGTGGATAGCGTGGATGTATATATGTCTCACTTGATGTGTTGCATAAGTCACACTTTCCTATGTATTTCCGGTACGGGCGACACTTGAACAACTTTTCCTCACTCTTAGCGTTGAGGCGAAGACAGGAAGACATGCTCCTCCGTCTCTCTCTCTCTCTCTCTCTATCTATTTATCTATCTATCTATATATCTATGTGTGTGTAGGTGTGTAGATGTATGTGCGTTTATGAACATATCTTTGTCTAGTTATATTATTTGTAAAGTGCTCTCTTATTATTATGATTATTATTATATTTTTTACTTTTTATTATTTTCTAGGAACTAAGAAAAAGTAGTTTCACGTTATTTTTATTATTATTCGTTCATCTGCACTTACTTAATAAATACGTTGAAATAACGAGCAAGAGACAAATTTATTTGAAATGAATTAAACATCGTTTTCTGTCTCATAGAATCTTATTAAGAAAAACGTAAAAACTTATAAATTCATATCAAAGAATAATGATAACACTTTTCTGTTTTGAGTAAGAACACTACAGTTCACAGCACTAAGACGCTGTCGGTAAGGTGGCGGTGGCGAAATTTCCACTTGTATCCTCTATCAGAAATATTTTTGAGTTCGTTATCAATTATTGTTTTAAAGTAAACGTAATTCAGGCGTATTTTGACGCAAAACTTCGACTGTAATGGAAAATTCCGTTGTAGTTTTCCTTAAGAAGACTTTTACTTGTTATAGTCACCTAAGGAATATATCTTATGTTATATTATGCTGATGGGGTATAGATTACTATAATGTTTGAGACTTTTCTTTGGTTTTCGAAAATATCTTTATTTTACTTTACTGTCCAATCATTGGTCCCTTTAACTTAAAGGGAGATTTTTTCCAATTTTTATTATAAATTAATATTAAAAGAAATCTATAAATAAAAAAACCTAAAAAAAAATATAAACCAAAGCCAACATTTAATAAATATTCTTTTGTCCGTTCAACCTTAGCCAATGGTTGAAACCACATAGCGCCATAAAGCGGAGAGTGTCTGTAACGAAGCGAAATAAAATTTACAATGGAAAATATCAACTGAGCAATAAAATTTGTATAAATGTATTTGAATAGCGTTGCCTTAAACACATGTATGTAAATGTACAATAACACAAAAAAACAAAACAAAAATGCAGCACTCATAGCAAAAAAAGACAACAAGTGAGCTGATTTATTATAAAGTTTAACGTGATTTCGGAATACTCTCCATGTAAGATGAATATGAAAATTGCAGTTTCCCCTTTACAAAATCTGTGGGCGGGTTAAAACCATTGTACTTACGTGGTCTTTAAGAAATTTAAGTTTTCATTTGTTTTTTTCTCTTTTTCTCATCTTGACTTTAATTTTTATCGTGACCGGAATTTTTTACTTGAATTAAAAGTTATTGACGTTAGCTTTGAGTTTTCGATTTCTTTTATTAGTCAGTTCTAGAACTGATTGGGCGGAAGGCGAGTAAAGTTTTCCACAATCTTAACAATTGCAAAAGGCGAGGACCACTTGAACGCATTTCGCCAAATCAGTTAAGAATTTAGGTCTGAATTATATTAGATTCGGAAATGTGTTATACTTTTTATAAAGAATTTAGTATCGAGAAAAACACCAACAACTCAAATTCTTGAATTTCCTTCTTAGAATCCAAATATCTTGTCGCCCTTAATCGAAATAATGAGTTTAAATCTGTAGCTACTGAGTTAAACCAACTAAACGAGAATGTTAAGTTGATATGTATTGCATTTATGATAAAGTAAACCAAACGAGTACGACAGAAGAGCAACTAAGGCCGCCAAATTTGAATGCTATAGTCGCCATCAGTACATTTATGTCGTTATGCAAGCATGACAGAAGATTGGCTCTATGTCATAACCAATTTTGGAAATGCTGTAAAGACTCGAACAGCACCTAATTGCCCGGCTTTCCGTTTTGCGACGGTTGACGTTTCGTGGCAAAACGATTTAAGTAAAGTAAGCCCACATTTTCTTTCACGCTATTTTACCATATTTGCATTTCTTGATAGAAAATTTCATGTAACCGTTTTGCTCTATAAGGCAATGTCAACTCCAAAATGAAATAATTGGAAGTTTTAATTAAAAGAAATCTATTTTTCTTATATCAATTGAAATAATAATCATATATTCGGACACCCCCTAACCTAAAAGATCAGAAACGCGACTATCAAGTCACCACACCCTAGGTGAGTTCCAAATTCCTTACAATATATTGTAATTACCATCAGCATACGGCCATGGGTAGAGTAAATGCACGACGGCCAAAAGTATAATTCTTATCGATCGAGCATACAACCTTTGGGCTTCGGTCATACCCTATCTCTTTTTCTAAAATTCTATCTGACCATCGTCGTGTTTGTGCATATATATCCTCAAAGGAGTAGATCGTATTAAGAAAAAAATTCCAATATCAAAATGTAAATCATATTTTCGGACAAAAGAATTTGAATACTTGCATAATATTTTATTTTATTTCGGGTTGCTGTTGCAAACGTAAGAACCACACTATCGTAGTTTTTTCCTCGATAAGAGTTATAAAAATAATAAAAACTATTTAAGAAAAAAATACATGAATAATGACACCCTCTGTATAATAGTAGAGGAGTCACTTGTATTGTATATGCAATTGAAAATTTCACTTTAACTAAAAAAAGAAAACAAAATGGACAGACGTGCACACATTCCGCACGACTAACATATATATGCAAAATTTATTTATTTTTCGTTTAAAGCCATAATATCCTGCTTTACATGCCAAACATTGACTGCAAAAGCCATATATAGCGAAAAATTTTTATTTTGTATGCAAACGATGATGTTTCTATAGTTTTTTAAATGCCTGTAATCAATAGCCAAAAATGTGCATAAATATGCATGTGTATGTGTATCAATATTATTTTATATATATGTTAACGATTTTTTTCTCCTTTTGTACGTGCATATATATATATATATTTGTAGCAATAGTACTAACAATAGCCGCAGCAGCTTCAACAATATCTATAATAATAATAAAACTATAAAGGATTCTCTTGTGTTGCGTCTGTTTATGTATTTTTTTTGTTTTGTTTTCTTGGTGTTCAATATTCAGTTTTTTTCAAGTATTTGGTTCAAACGTAACTTTTTTTTTATTTATTTATTTTTTGTTCATTTTTTTTTGCTTTTATAACGAGTACAGGAGAGCAATTAAGAAACGTTAGCATAAAAAAATGAGTACAATAGCAACACGTATTACAGATTACAGAAGTTAATTACCAGTGATTGCCAGGGAACATTTTTCAGTCAACTTACAACGATGCTCTGGTTCGTTTAACTGATTTCAATAGTGAAGCGTTTCGTTAAAAGCCATTTATGTCTATATATATGCATATCATAAAACTGTAAGATTGCCTTTGCGAAGGTTAGTGATGAAAATGATTAAATTTTCTTGTTAATGTAACAAAACCTTCCATGGAAAAATTGAAAGTCATGCTCAATTCCTGTTGCGCTTCTTCATGGAATATCAACAATAATTTATTTTGAAAATGCATTAAAAAGCCTATCCGCGTAACGATCATTGATTATATGGCCTTGAATTTGTTTCAAGTCTATCCACAAATTCAGATTACATCCCAAGGTTGTGACAAATGATTTTAAAAACTTATTGATTCAATTCTAGCTTTTATTTTAATATAAACCATCTAAAACTAAATCGAAGATATGTTCGCCAAAGCAAATTTTTTTCCTTTGAAATTTCCTGTCGAAATACTTAGGTTGAACGCAATATCAGTTGGACGGACGTTGGAAGTATAGACGGATAGACAAGCTTAAAAAATAATTCAGAAAATGATTCTGAATCGATCGGTATAAGAAAAGATGGGTTTACATTTGGATCCGCCTGTTCATCTAGTTGTGTTAGAAAGATTCCCATAAACTTAATATATCCTGTACTCCAAGTGTTGTAGAGTATAACTATTACGCACAGAAAATATTGTTTACTGGTCAAAACCAAGCCGTAAAGTAGCTAAAAATCCTCTCTTAAACTAAGACTGAATATAATCTTATAACTGGCATCAGTTACAAGACGATTGACAATAAATATAGTTAAGAAAAAATAAGTAATTTGTTAAAGAAGATAAGGAAACAAAAGCAGATGCGGAAGAAAGTTACAACTAAATATATATACAAATAATAATAAAAATATATATATATATAATATATATATATTGTACTTATATATACGTTACGTAAAATAAATAAATGCAACCGAGAGGTATTACGGACAGCATTCATGCGTCCCTTGGGAATAAAACGTTAAAGACAATAATGTGATAATAAAACAGTAAATGACAGATAGACTGGAAAATCTAATCAGTAAGACAGCAACTAAAACAATAAGAAAAAAGAGAATAATGTAATGAAGAATTATGTTAGGCTGAAGTCGAATTTTAGACACTATTCAGCAAATCGTTATTATAGCCAATGTAAAAGACAACAGTTTCATAGCATAAGAAATACGTTTCGGAGATGTCATATATAGTGCATATTATTGATCAGTTTTGAAACATGGGAATGATTTAATCAAATTCGTCTATCTGTCCATTGAATAAAACAACGATTTCGAACGCAACTTGCTAGTTATGGCAACAGTTGATGAGTTATGAAGATTCAGAAAAGAACGTAAGGCATCGACGTTATATAATATTTAAGAAACGTTCATTACTGATAAGCTAATGGCAAAAATGTTGAGAGAATTTTTCGCATGGATAATATTCACTAAACATTGAATAAAGTACAGGAAATAGAAAGTAATTTTCAAACAATACAATACACACAATAAATGCCAAATAATGCAGAGACATGTAAAAGACTAACAAATTTACCCAGTGAGACTGCTTCTGACCAGTTAGATATGAGAATGCGTTAAATGAATGTTAACGATACTAAGCATAATCTTCATCCGTTCAATTATGCGATATGAAAATGAAAGTCATACATCCACACGCACGTACTTACAATGTATATTGTTGTTCATTGTACCATAACCATAACCATCTAAACATCATAATTTAATTTTCCAAACGGTTGAAATCTTTGCGTAAAGTATAATAAATAGCAAATACCAAGAAGGGAGACAATTTTAATATAATCATTATGGTTATAAGGAAATTTTAATGAAATTTTCTTATTTGCTTTTGGTTAATTAATAAAGTTTTATTTTCTTTTTTTTTTACAAACTTAGTTCGATCAAAAACTAACGAGAAATTTTGATTATCTAAAAAAGTATTCAATTCATTATTGTGTTAGAAAGCAATTTTATTGAAAATTGTCTTTTGATTACTTAGACATTTATGTGATATGATCCAAAACAAAAGGTAGTTTTTTATTTTAAATTTGATTTAATTAAAACGATTTTTTTGAATGCGCTTTTCAATTAAATTATTGATAAGTATTCTCTTTGCGATGATTTTCTTGAGTTGTTTTGATAAATTCGCTTTTATTTTATATTATATTTTCGATTTTCTTCTTAGTCACAGAAATGGAAACGATTGGCGCTAGTAACATTTGGAGAATTCAGAACCTTCACAAGTAACTATTCAATCGCTCGTCTTATGACTCGACTTGCGGTTCTTATATTATGATTTTGAATTTTATTTAATTTTTCTCATTTGTATTAATAAATGACGCGTCAAGACGTGTCGACTTAATTTTTCATTTTTATGGACATTTCCGCTATTAAGATTAGACTTATAGTTGTGAAGCACTATCATCGCTATAGACATTTTTTTCATTTATTTGTTATGCTGTCGCTATTAAAATAAAATATCGAACAACATCTGTAATGTTTCTTTGTAAGTATTGTTCATTCGCCCTCGAAGTCGTTGCATAAGTAACAGATAATGCTTTGAATATCTATAAAAAAAAACAATTCGGTAAACAGCATATAAAGTAATTTCAAAATTCTCGCTTAATCTTAATCAGTTCCTTATAAGTATACATATTCATGAGTAGTATATTATAGCGGCTTCTATGCCCTTTGATTTAAATGAAAAAATTCATTCTTTTTTTTTTTTAAATGCAAACGCTTTCTTTTAATTTTTTATAAGTTTATATATGTATGCTTGCGTATATACTTTTTGTTTATGTTTTGTGTGCCTGTATTCATGGTGATGTAAAAACTGTAGAAGAACGCATTTCTGACATTTCAATTAAACAGGCTTTTACTCGACTGCCAATTACAATGTTAACGTTACTCCCATGCGTTTATAAAAAAAGTTCACAACACAAAGGGCAACAAGCGATGGATTAATTGAACAAAAAAAATTTAAAAAAAAAAAAAAGACAAAACTGAAACAATATAAAAAACTTTTGATTTTAATTTAATATATCAGGCTGAAAGAGAGAGAGAGAGAGAGAGAGAGAGAGATAATATATAGTAGATTATATTAAAAAATATATATTTTATTTTACTTTATATTACGGCTTAGCGAGAGTAACATTAATTTAACCTGAATGCCATACAGTATAAAAAATTACCGCTAAATGTTTATCTTTTTTCTAAAATATCCGTTTTGGATTCTCCTTTTATACCGATACCAGTCGTTTAATAAATTCGAATCTTTATCACATCCCCAAAGAAACATTATTTCTGATTCTCTTCTTTCCCTGACTTCTAGTTGAAATTATCACACTTGGATCAGGTCAGTGAACGCCTGAAAGTCTGATTGCTTCATTATTCCAATAGAATTTATTTCATATTATAATAATTTTTCTTCTATACCGTTCTGCTTCGCCTTTTTACTTTGGAAGATTTCAAATAGATTGAAATGTTAAGTCGGCTGCGATAGTGTACAATTTCTTTTAGTGGTCTTTCGTACTGCTTCCCTTCCGAGCTACCGAATGTTTTAAATAAGCTATTACTTTTTATTATTCAGCAATAACAAGAAAGACTAAGGAGCGCCTCTATAGCAACCTACGATTATTTTCGTCGACAGTTTTTAAAAAATTTTATGCTACACTACAGACGTAAGATTCTAAAATACATCGAGAGAAATAGTTCGAGCTGTCTTGATTGCAACATAAGGAATCAGTTATTAAATGTGTATCCTTAAGAATTTGTACCACTTTGCTTGGATATTAATAATCATATTCCTGTTTATATTCATTTTGATATTCATATTCATACTCATAATTATATTCTTATTTATAATCATATTCATATTAGTATTCATATTCGTATTCATATTCATATTAATTTTTACATTCATGTTCATATTTATAATTCGCTTTCGTATTCATATTCATCTTCGTATTCACGTTCGTTTTCGTATTCATATCATATTCGTATTCATATTTATAACATATACGTGTTCGTATTCATATTTACAACATATTCGTGTTCGTATTCATATCATATTCGTATTCATATTTATAACATATTCGTGTTCGTATTTATGTTCATATTCGTATTCATATTCATATTTATGTCCGTACTCATATTTACAGTGTCGCTTCATCCTTTCAATATTTTTCAAAACGGCATTCGTTCACTTCTTGTAATATTAGGAGCATAAGCTCTATGCGATTTTAATATCTATTTTTAAGTACTATGCGATATCGTATTTGTTAATTTTTTTGTATGCATAGCATTCATATAAATATTTTGCTTTCGCCTGCTGCCTTGAAAGTCATACAAAAAAAGAAAAAATAATAATTTCAAAATAATGCTTTTAGCAGAAACAATTTGAGGTCTTGTATTTAGCGCATACTACTGGGTGGCGTTAAATTTGATTTTTCAAATCCTTTGAAATTAATTTTTATAAAAGTTTTCTCGTTTGTTTGCATAACTAAAAGCATGTTTGTTTTCAAAAGAGCAGACTTGAGCATATTCCGTCAATCGCTGGCAAGTAATTTTTACTTTTTTGTCGGGTTCTGTTGTGTCAACCAAATAAACAAACAAAGCCTGCCGTTGTTGTTGTTGTTGTTGTTATTATTTAATGAAAGCATATCGCTATGGGTGTATGTTTTCATATATTTAAGGTAAATTTCTTTCTATTTCAAAAATTTGTTTGCACCTTTTTGTTGATTCTTTTTTTTGGAGGAAAAATTTTAAAACTTTGCTTTTATGACACAAAAGGTTTATTCTGTTTATTTTTTTGCTGTTAAATGCTGTTTGCAAAAGGTAGTAAAAATGCTTTGTCTGTATGACTGTATATGCATCAACATTAGGGTGATTTGTTTTTAAACTTTTTTAAACACACAAAAGGTAATAAAATAAAATAAAATTATGTTCTCCATTATTTCATTTGTGTTTTTTTCTAAGTTCTTTCATTTTACCGTCAAAGCTTCACAATCACAACCATGAGCACAATTGGAAAAAAATATATATATATATGTAATATAAAATTAAAGTTATATATTTTTTTTTGAATAAAATTTGAAAAAAATGTTGTCTTTAAATACAAAATAGAAATCAAATGATTTATCAGTAAATCAAAGAAAAACTTGAAGGCCCTTTAGGGTCTATAAATTGAAAGGTAACAACCTTAGACTGGGTTTTGAGAGCGTTCATTACGTTGAGAGATCGACAAGTATTGTAGTTTTTGGAAATAAGCTGATTCTAATTTATAATATAATAAAGCCCAGTATTGTTTTTTACATTTATCTCTTAATGCTTTATGTTGTAGAAATTGGATTGTGACTTCAAATAACTGATTGAACTTTTAATCTCTTAACTTCCTTGGCCGCTATTTGACATTTAATTTTTTTTACTTATAGCTGAGAAAAACATGTTTTATTCTCGGGACTTACTGACCGACATATGAATGTTTATTTACAGCATAAAACCTTTAATTGTTTAGAATAACGAAAAAACATATCAAAGGAAATTTGGTATTAGCCCTGATTCCAAACTGTATTCAACTCAGCAGCATGTCTGCTTACTAGCATTTACTTAACCATCTCTTACAGTACAAGTGCTTAAGTAAGTTCTGTAGATGGCAAACAATAACTATCAATGGAGGAATCGCAAAAATCAGCGTTCGAAGAATCGTGGTAATAAAGTCAGCGCCTTTCGAATCTTACATCTTTCGAGGATTAGTTTGAAACGTTGTTTTCATTTTAAAATGCTATTGAGAAATATTGGCAATGCCTATGAGAAGATATCAGAAACCATGGGAATATTTGAAAATTTGAAAATTTCTTTAACTAAATGTCTAACATTTAAGAAAATAGAATTCTTAAAAATCTCTTCAATCTTTCTTTCCTTACTTTAAAAATGAACTTTCCGTTCTAAATTTGGAGCATTATTTAGTATTTTTGTGTTTAGTATGTACTTGTGTCCATTCAGCACTTAACAAATGGTCAACTGTTACGTTTAGAAATTCATGATCTTTCCGCTACTTTTTTCTCTTTCGTTTTCGTACCTCGAGTGTTTCTGGTCTCTAAATATGTGCTCAGTTACTTTTCAGACTACATACACACCTCCTTCCCTTCTGCAGCTGTTTACATAGTCGACGATAAGTTGGCTTTTGAGTATGATTTTCCGTAAAGCAATTTAAAATTTCCGTCTTTTGTTGGTCAGCAACAGTAAATACGAAACGAAAAAGTGAAAGACGGGAAGAAAGAGACTCTCGTACAATATGACCAATACTTAGTTTAAAATAAATTTTTTCACATTGATAGTGCCTGAGTGCGTGTGCGTGTGTGTTTGTGAATTGTAATATAACAAAGTAATACATGTTTCCTCTGTACACTGGTGGTTAGGTTAAAAATATTTTATAAAATCTTTCTTTTTTTTTCTACATATTTAGGTTTGAAACCTTTTTCAGTTTACAATTTTCTATGTGAAGCTGAAAATATAAATACCATTACAGTGAGGTGTATATGTTGATGTGTATGTGCTTATATTTAAGTCTGAGTATATTGCTGGAGTGCACTATAAAGCACTTGAGTACAATTTTATTGTACTTACTTTAGCAGGCAGGCAGCAACCTAAACAACAAGCAAATTGGTTACTTCCGTTAACACATACTTAGACGTTCATATACGTGTACGAACATTTTCTCTGTTTTACGTTCGATATATGTCTGCCAACAAAACAGTAAACATTTTAATGATATGGTCAGTTATGCTAATAGTGTAAAGGAAATACTGCAATATATAGATATCTTCGTTTATAATTCTCAATGCTGATGCATAACAAAATCGTTTATTGTTTTTGTAGTGAAAGCTTTTGTTTCTTCAAATTCCTTTAATAAAGCAAAAAAGAAAAAAAAATCGAACCCTATATGTACATATGTTTATTTCAAAATAAAAGATATTGTTATCTTTTCTTTTATTATATTGAAGGCATGTAATATACATCCAAATGCTTTTGTTATCTTATCAGTCAATACATGTTATATATGTTATTGTTTTCGTTAACTTTGGTTGGAAAACTTACTATATTAATATTCTTCTCTTGTCTTTAAATATTTATTGAATTAATCTAAAGATATTCAATCATTCGTTCTAGAGCAACGTTACTTGAGACTAGAAATTATTGACATCTCACCAACAAAAGGCGAGACCAGATTCATAACGACGTTGAACAGAAATTTATTGCTTTTCTAAGCTTTTTTTACTTCCTTCGGAGAAATATTCATAAGACCCTTTGCTTTAAATCAGAGAAATACGATTTGAAATTTTGGTAGTATTTTGCACTAACTGTGTGAAAGTCCTGCTTTTCGACAATTTCCTTAATCTGTACTTTTAGACCTTTTAGTAAACCTATAAAAAAAATCGAAAAAGCTGACACGTAAGCTGCTGTTTAATTCACTATACGATACACACCGTCCACCATCGAGATAACACCTTATCCACTCCCCGATTAATAGACGCTCCCTCCCGGCATTTACTTATCTAAATGGAAGTCTAGAAGAGAAAGTGAAAGAAAAAACGGTCGATAAAAGACATTGGATACGGTAGCAGGAGAGTGTTGGAAGAATAAGAGAGAGTTTGGTTAAAGAAATCAAAAACGGAGGATAAGAGTGATAGGGTCGTAGCTCTATTGTGTGACAATACAAAAACCTACAAGAACGTCATGAAGAAGGTCTAAAGATGAGAGAATCTCAGAGAGGCAGAAAGAGGGGACAAAAAAGGGAGAAAAACAGAATTCAAGTCGTTGTTCTCCAACTTGTTTTAAAAAATGTTTACAATTAAATTAAATTAAATTAAATTAAATTAAATTAAATTAAATTAAATTAAAGGAATGATGGAGTTAGAACTGGTGCGAGCAAGATACATGAGTTAAAGGAGAGAAACGAATTAGGAAAAACTGAAACGTATGAAGCAAGAGGGTGAGGCTGCTAAAAGAGGGGTAGGCTTGAGAATAAAGGAAAAGGGAAAAAAGTGATAAAATCATAAAGCAAAATGAGAAGAGCATTAAGAGAGAGAGAGAAAGAGAGTGAGAGAGAACGGGAGAGGGAAAGGGAGCGAGAAAGGGAGAGAGAAAGGAAGAGGTAAAGGGAGAGGGAAAGGGAGAGAGAAGGGGAGAGAGAAAGAGAGAGAGAAAGGAAGAGGGAAAGGGAGAGAGAGATAGATAGATAGACATATAGATAGATAGAAAGAAAGAGAGAGGAAGAGAAGCAAAGAGCGATCAAAATTAAAGAGACGAAGAGCCGTAGGCTTGATGCAATAAGAATTTTTTTTAATATTCAAAACTTGTAGTTCTTATAAATAAAAATTATCAAGATTTACATAAATAGTTTGAGTTTTAGCTAAATATTCCACACAGTTTAATTACCAAATAATCTACATACAATTTCTACGTTTTTACCGTCATTGATAGAATAGTTCATGGATATTCGTTACAGATATCGCATAAACATATTCATTTCGTACAAAATTTTTATCTCAGTTAATCATGTCAGGTTAACAATTTTCTAATATCTGATAATCGAATTGAAAGTTTTATATAAATTATCAAAGAATTGAACTATAATATTAAGATGGAAATTAAGCTCTCAATTAAGCCTTTGTCGGCAACACATACCATTTAAAAGCTCGTCAATTGTACTAATAAGTTAACGGTTAAACATTTCAAAACGTGCTTATGGATACCCACTGCCTATATATCATATAACAACTAACCAGCTAATATATGTAACGCAGCTCTCATACGTTTTGTGCTCAAGCTACTGTTATTATACCACTGGGGGAAAAGTGAGAATTTTTGGTTTTCGATATTTTATCACTTTTCATCACAATTGTATAAAAAAATTTATGTTAAAATACATTTTTCTATAAATACAAATTTCTACTAAATTATCAAAAAAGCCAATACGTAGATACCCATAAAATCAGCTCGAATGTAATAGGTCTACCAATGGCTTATCATTTTACAGTTTAGCATATGAGATGCTTATGCTCTATGAAAACCGTTTTGTGTTACTACGTAACTTTAAACAAATGCAGAGAAAAATACACAAAAGCGCACACACACATATATATATTTATATATACAAACACCCCACAGTATGATTTGCATATAAATATTTGCAAAGTTTGTTATTACTTGAACGAAATGAATGAATGAAATGTCGAAATTTTCATGTCGCTTTACAGAGATGATGATAAATAGATGCATATACTTCTATATGTATGGATAGATGTGTGCATGTATTCTAATGTTTATTTTACTGCTATATATGTGCCGTGCATATATGGTCGAATTAAGTTGATTATGCAAACTTTTTGAAAATTCGTCTCCCTATAGAATCCACCCACACCAGTATGACAATTTTGTTGTACTTGGTTGCTACGTCGGTTCGTTGGTCATTCTCTCCATCATGATCAAATGTGTTGAAACCGCATAGCGTCAAAAAAAAGAAAAAAAATTAGAAATGTAAATATATACTTAAGTTAATGCAACTTGGGAAAGCATATTAAATTTTTCAACTATTTACTAAAGAAAGTAATGTGGGAAGGTTCACATGCAGGTCCATTTATTACCTTTTTTTGCCAAATTATCATTTTATCACTAAGCAGGCTTTATGAAAAACTTTATATATCTCCAGGTAAAGATCGATTATGTATATGTTTGCTTCTGGGTCAAAAGGTACAGACTTGACGACAAGTTTCACTGTAAAAGCCATTTAGAGGTTGATAAAGATATTTTCTTATCTTATGGATAAATGCGAATTGCATATGTACTATTAAGATAGACTGTAAAAATCTTTCCAATATCTTAGGTGAAGAAAATTTACAAAAAATCTTATCACGTAGAAAGAACCTTCTATGAATTTTAGCGTTTCTTTGTTGAATATGGTTCGCACAAAGAGTCTATAAAAAAATGTTATCATATATCATAGAAAAACATTTTTAAGAATTGTGAAATATCTTAGGGAGACAAAAGCTTCTAAAAACCTTAGCTTACCTTAAGGTGACACATTGCCAGCGAGTTTCGTATATCGGATGCACAGAAAAGTTAGAATAATTATTATATGATATCGTAGTGAAGTGTCTTACTAACAGAAGAGTTTCCAGAATACTTAGTATATCCTAAGGAGACATATTGTTAGCGATTCTTATGTATCGTATGCACAGAAAAGTTAGGGAAATTATTATCAGATATCATAACGGAATTTTAACATAACTTACGGAAAGAGAAGTTTCTGAAAATCTTAGCATATCATGAAAAACGCGATTGCTAAGAATCATATTGAACCATACTGCAGAAAACGTGTAACGGATCTAACGGATAGATTAATTCAAAATCGTTTTACAATTTAAGAAGAGAAGTTGCTAAGGATCTTAGGATGTTTAGTTAAAAAATTTTTGCTATGAATCTTAGCTTTCGCTTATAATCAGTATTTCCAAAATTTGTAGCCAATCTTCGGGAGAGGTTTTCCTTGAAACCTTAGGATATCGTAAGAATAGACAGTAAACATCTTTAGTATATCTTACATTTCCAAGCACATTGGTTGAAATTTTCAGTGAGTACAATGAATTAAAAGAATGGCCCATTAAAAGAGTATGTTCAAGAAGATCGAAGTATATAACGATGAATATCATAAATGCGTCCGCGTTTGATTATTAAATTGGTTTTTCGTTAGTTATTTGCTTATTTACATTTCAAGTAATTTGTTTTTTATACGCGTTGCAAAATATCAGTGCAATCTTTTCAAACATATCGTGACATGAAAGTTTCATTTTAACCGAATTTTTTGTCCATATAACTGACACTTTGCTGGCTTTTTCATTTAATTTGATGTCATATTGATTCAAGTGAGGTTTTTTCTGTATCTCGCCTTCTTCCTCTTACTCTCCCTCCTCCTCTCTGTCTGTGTCTCTCTCTCTCTCTCTCTCTCTCTCTCTACATCCCTTTTTCTCTTTCGCTTTCTCTTCGTTCTATTCCATTTGCAAGAATTGTGTTTAATTTTTATTGTTTGGTTTCGAACAATTGCGATCATTTAATACGTGTCAACAAAATTTTGATTTGTATTCAATTGTTATTAAAAATACAATCAAAATATATTTACTAAGCTTGAACATGCATTTATGTATAAAAATGAATGCATACATAATTATGTAGTTTTTATTAAACTACAGAATTCTTAAGACAAAATTCAACGTTATATTGTTATACGATTTTAAGTAGCGCACAAAAAATATACAAGAAAAAAATCGTTTGTCAGTTTAAAGTTTGTAAAAATCTTGCTCCTCTAGTAGTAAGGTTGGGTTTCTTTCTTTCTTTGCACTCTTCGTGGTTGTAGTATGTTTCCGTTTGGCTTACTCAAGCATTTCCGTTTGACTTTGTGTACACTTATAAATACAGAAAAATCACGGCACACATACATACTTACATTTACACTACAATTCACAAGTGTTTTCTTTTTATTCTTCTTTTACTCTTCACAATGTATTCTCTTCCTTCGTTCCCTGATTTTTTTCGCTTGTACATTGCACTACACAAAACGCTTTCTTAAGGCAAGAGAGATGAAATATTATATTGTTTCCGTTGCTTAACTAACTAAAAACAACAAAAACAACAACAACAACAACAACAACTTGTACAATAATAACAAGGACAACAGCAGTAACAGCAATGAAAAAGCAGTGAGGTCAGCAGTTTAAAACCTAAAGTTTTTCCTTTTCTCAAAGATGAGAAAAAAATTTCTTTTAGTTAATATATTTATAAAAGTGTGTGCGTGTGGTTATATAAATATATATATATATATGTTAATATATATGTATACAAGTATGTTAGTGTGGATTTCTTGTACTTTCACAGATGAATTATTTTTGGTAAAAAGTTAGCGTTTTCTTACAGTTATTTGTTTCTATAACCAAAACTGCATCACAATGAATTTGACTCTGTGGCGTTTTACATTGGAAAAAGGATACTTTTCAAGGACCCTACAAAGTTTAGAAGATTCGTTTTGTTGTTCGTTTCCATTTCACAATTAAAAGTTGATATATGATAGAATTTATAGAATTTCCTTTTCGCTTCATTGTTTCGGAGCTAGTGCTGATCATTTGCCTATACGTAGATAGATAAAGTAATTTATACAGAAAACTAAAAAAATCGATCTTTGTGGAATCCTATTGTGAATCAAGAATCGAACGGCCCTCTTCGCAATATGACGTTAACATTCCTAAATTCATCTATGGTTAAAATATGAACTGAGATTGCAGCATCCTATTCGGACCTCAATATTTTTTTTCATTATTTTTTCAGAGCCCAGAGCACACTTAACCTTTATATTTCGATTAAATCTAGAGAATAATATAAACTATTCTCTGACAGTTTATCGTGCTTTTATGGAAATTTGCGTTAATTTTTTATAAGAAAAGACGAACTTCTATGAAAACTCACCTTATATTAAATTTAAAAACAAAATTAAAAAAATTAACATTAAAATAAACGATCTGTAAACTTCCTTTCGTTATAGCAGTTTGAATCGTGTGTCAAAGGGTTTTTTCAGTCGAGTTTGAACCGTCGCTTAATGAGCGAAGTTATTTTAAAAATTGGACATTTAGCTAAACTTTTACCCTTAACCCGATGATGTTTGGAACGCTTAAACTTTTACCTATTTGGATCATTTTTACAATCTCATATTTCAATAGCAAAATTTTTGCCATTTCTTTTCCAAATGTGTAGAACGATCTGCATTAACCTTGTTAAAAATTAAAAGTTTTTTCCCCCTAAATTTTGATTCACAAAAACGCTCTGTAAACGAATGTAAATTAGCTATAAAAAGATTAAGATTTTAAGATTGCATAAAAGTTTAATTTCACTTTCAAACCATTGAAAAATAATTTAGCGACTGTTTCTTTTTCATAATTGTACTGTTCGTTTATAGATGGGCCCTGACCAACTTCAGAATTGTTCTGAGAATTTTTTAATGTTTCTCGTTACAATGCAATAATCGTAATTTATAGGCAACACCTCGCACATTTCCACATACTAACGTAGTATCAATTTTATACGACTTTTGTTTAATAGATAAAGTCCAAGTAGATACTTTGGTAATGTTAAACAGAATAAGTCGTTTTGCCTTGTTCTATCTTTAGAACAAGTAGCTATACGAAGTTTATAGTAAATGAGTGAAAATTATTGACCTCGTTTATCTTATGGTCGATTAATCATTAGATATAATTGCTATAAATTTTATGCTCAAAATATTTTACTATAGATACTGGCACTGGTTTAATTGTTATGAGATTTCCGCATGAAAAATTACAACAAAAACAAAAGCAAAAAAATATGGGAAGGTTTTTAAGCAGCACTCCAACCTAAGCTTATAAAATGAGTGCAACTAAATCTCTACGTAATCTTCTTTTCGGTTTAAAGAAAAAGTTTTATTTAATTGATTTGTTCGGAATTTAATTAATTGATGAGTATATGTTGCCGGTATTTTATAATAAATTTTATAGAAAATTAAAATGGAAACAAGTATTGAAAGGAAGCGAAGAACTATTACTGCGGTTTTATTGGATAGTTCGTATTATACCCTTTCCCTAGAATGCTTTAAGATTTTCCTTATGTTTCAAGAATTTGTGAATTGTTGTGGAATTTTGGTATTTTAATTATTCAAGTTATTTCTAAATACAATAAAAAAAAAGCAATTAAAATTTGTACACTGCGTCGCATAATATTCATAACGATTGACGCACGAACGCACACTCTTGCGTTCTATGTAATCGTTTGGAGATACTCTTGTGGATAAAAATAAATATAAAATTTTTTTGATATTTTTCTCTAATATTATCTCTAGATGAAAAAGCCAACATATTCAACAGGAGTGTTCCTAAAAGAGATGTTTAGGGCCCATCTCTCTGTTAAGCAAATTTTCGAATATTTGATCTTTTTTTAATTTCAGGCCCTTTATTTAGAAAATAAATATGTAAATATATGTTTCAATCCTTTAAAAAATATAAGTATTTTGGAGTAAATTATCATTATCAACATACCGTACCATCTAAATGGAAATGTTTGTCGTACTGGCTAGCCAATCTAAGCGAAGAAATAAGGTTATAGTATGACCGAATCTTCAGAATTAGTTACAAATTCCAACGGATCAAGTAAGTTCACTAAATTTGAAGCTTAGACTGTCCTGTAGTGGAACGTGAAGGTACATATTCAGTGCTCAGTATTTATTTGAATAAAAAAATGCTAGAGACGGGTTTCGCACCATTATAACTAAGAAAATATGTGAGGGTCTGCCTTAGGTGATAGGGCTTTCGAAGCATTACGATTGTCAGGGTTGCTGGCGTATTCACTGAAACTAAGGGAAAATATTCGGGAATTTAATTACTATCGAGTTTATATCGTCAGCTGTTAATTGACTAATTTCTTCTAGAAAATATGCGAAAAAAATATTTTTTAAATAATTTTTAATAATATCTTTTAAATAAGATTGTCTATCATTTATGTCTCTTCTAAAATTAAAGAACTTACGTTTTGGGGAGAGCGAACGGATAAACGAAATGTAAAGCATACTTTCGACTAAGCCACCCAAAACGACATTTTTTTCCGACGAGAAAAAAAAAACAAAAATAATAAGTAAAGCATAATTTTGAACGGGAAGCATATATTAATCTGAATCGTTTCTTTAATGAAATTCGAAAACTCTAACAGAACTTGTTTAATTAATAATCGTTTTCTTTATTTAACAAAAAGTGGCCCAAATTTGTTTACGTTTTGACCACTGGCAAACCGTAAAACCGGCATAGTACTGAATACATATTTACACATGTATGTTTAAATCAATGCAATAGAGAGGCATTAAAAAATACTTTGCTTTTTAACTGCAAAAATAGCTAAACAGAGAACAAAAATTACAAAATACATGAGTTCACATAAATGTAAGCAAACACATATGCATGCATGTGCTTATATGGTTGCAATCGTTTAGCCAGAGAAAAAAAAGCACCAAAAATTTCACAAAGCCACGCATACATGCTCGCATACACTTATGCATGAGTAAACAAACACGCATAAAAATCTACTTTTTCATAATTTCCCTAGCGAGTAAAAATGAATTCCTTTTTATTACTAGCTAGACAAAAACACTATGAACGTGATTATGAAGCAGAGAGAAGGAGAGAGATAGTTTAAGAGACAGAAAGAATGGGGAAGAGAGAGTTAGAGCACATCTATAATGCAGTCATAAAAAACTATGAGATTATGTGTACGGGTTGGGCCTTCGTTAAAAAAAAAGAGAAAAAACATTCGTACATATGTATGTATAAGTGTTTTATCAGCATTTACGTACATGTGCGTGCATAAGCATGTCAATGAATTCATGTGAGTAAGTATTTAGTTAAAAAGAGAAAAAAAAACTAGTGTGCCATTACAATTGTTGCAATAATTATTACTACTGGCGCTTAAATGCAGTTTTATGATTTTATATAGGCAGCGACGACAAAAAGTACTGTTTATATGCCTGTGCATGCTTTAATACTGCATTTTACTATTGTTGTTGCCGCTGCTGCTGTTCTAATAAATGAAAAATATTACAACAAACTTCTCATTATTATTTCTATGGTTGTAAGCAAGTATTGCTTTTGATAATTCAAAAAAAAAAGTAAAGGTTTTAACGGGAAACGATAGCTTCAGCATAACAACACAATAGCTTTAAAACAATAACAATCATAAATGCCAATGAGTAACCATCAAAGTTGATGATGATGATTATGATGATGATATGACACTTGAACAGAACAACTATGTTATGTGAAAGTAAGACTAGCGGAATTAGTATCAGTATTAGTATTACTCATGCTATATATTGTAGCATTAAGCGAAATGAAAAACTTTCAAAATCCATTTTCTATGAATTTTCTTCTACTCTGTTGTTTTAATGAGGAAATATGTTCACAAAAAAAAAAAAAAAAACAATAAAAAAAATATATATTTTTAGTTCACTGATTATAGTTTTCTTACATGTAGCTGCTGGTTCGGTTGTTTGATATTATTACGTTAGGCGCATATTTATGGGAACAGTGCAAGTGCAAGTATGCCGGCATCACTTTACAAATATCACAACTAATGATTACGAATGTGTATGTCTCTCTTTGGATAGGTGTGCGTATGTATGTTTCTCAATTAGCATTCATCGTTTAATTGGCTCTAAGATTTTCTCATTTTATAGAATAGTTTTCTCTATTCTTGCTTCAAATATTAAGTTAAAGTTGCTTTCAACTGTTCAACTGCTATCATCGGATTTCTACTTAGCTTGTTGTTGACGTTATTTAGTTGGAAACTTTGTAATGATTTGCAATTCTATTCGGGTCAAGTGTTAGCAATAATGGCATATGTTTGTTAAGAATCAATCGTAGTTAGTACATAAACACATTCTGTATTCCAAAGCTCGCTCTTCTTTTTTCTCTTTTTCCCTTTTGAAAACTTAGGTTTATAGTTCATTATAACAGAATTCTGCGTGGTGTAAGCGGCAAATTTTAATGTGTAAATATAAAATGTACGTTATGTACAACATAGAATATGTTTCTTATCGTAGAGAAAATTTCACTTAAATGCAACTATGCGAAGTAGATATCAATTACATATAAAACTGAAAAGTGCTAGGTTGCCCAATAAGATTCCGTTTGGCTACTAAGATGATTTAGATGTAATAATACACTACTGTTTATGAGTACACTTGTCTATCAAAGCCCTTAAAGATTAAAGGTTAAGATAATGTCAAAAAAAAAGAAACATGTTACTTTGAAGTGCGGACATTCGAGATAGCAGCCTCGTAAATGGGCTCTACAAAAGTAGATGATTATTGAGAGCTACTAAACGCACGAGCGCCGATGGATCCACGTATGGATAGCCGGACAAACAAATCAAACATTAGTGGAGGTGCCTATAGGACTATAAGCACAAGCCACATGAAAGGCTCAAACCTGGTCGTACATACTTCTGATCGAACTCATATATGATCGGACACACAATTGATTGAACTCACATTTGACTGGACTCCAGCCTTGTCAGACACACGTTGGTCATACGCAGCCCGTGATCACACGCACGCCTGGTCACACGCATTAGTGATTATACTCATGCCTGATCACATGTATGCATTACGATGCGCACGTCTACTCAAACGCACGCCTTGTCGGGCACCTGAACGAAACAACGAATAACTGAAAGAATTCATGTAAATAAGAAAGGATGGATGCAGGCGAGGATTCGCATAAGGGCGAAGTCAGGAGGGTACGTAAGCACTCGTTATGACAAAGTTATCCATTGCTGCCCTCTAAACCGCTAACATAGTCATGTAGAGACGGCTAGCAACCTCCATTAAATCATGAATAATTTCTTCTGCTTATTCCGAAATGCAATTAAGAAAATGTCTAAATTAGTTCAACATTGCCTAATGATGATTATAGAAATACGTTCTCTTAAGCTCTCTTCCTTCTTGGTGCCAAAAAATTGTACGAGTCCACATGTTTTGTTTCAAACATTACTCTACAAAGCTAAAATAGACGAAGATAGAATCTCAAGTTTAAACTGGGCGAATTAGGAAGTGACGTTCCAACGAAATTATGTCTTTCTGATGGTTGATTAGCCTTCACAACGTATTAGAAATCTGAAATCGATTGTTTACGTCTACGTAATCTTTTTAAAATAGATAGTAAACATAATTCATGATTTAGTTTTCCGCAGGTATCCAAAGTTTTAATATTTGTTCAATTTTTATGATCTTGCCGCACATTCATATAATACGTCTTAGCAAAGACACAAACCAGAAATAATATGAATTAAGTTCGTTAGTTCGTTTTCTAGCGAAAACAAAAATGTAGCTTATGTCCGCTGAATTATTTGACGTTAGTCTAAATATGGGGAGTAAGAGAGAGAAAATGTTCCTTTGCTCTTATCTTCAAGTGTTCCACATTATTTTCTCAGTTTTAACGCAAACCTGGAAACCCTCTTGAAAAAAGAAAATGTTTCAAGTAATAGGGAGAATAAGTCACCAAAGTTAGTCAGACAAATGAAATTTCATTTTCAGAACAAATGAACCAAAGGAAATAGAAATTGAATTAAATCCTCGGTTATGGTTAAAATGGTTTCAAACTAAACGCATGCAATTGAGTTGATGGTAAACGGTTCCTTCAATACAATTTGTTTCGCTTATAATTTCGGATAATGTTAACTCCACAAGAGATTTTTGCTTCATTGAATATTTCATTTAATTTTACGTAACAAATTAAATTATTTTGAGAAACCTTTCAATTCGCTTAAGTTAGATTTGAAAAAAAAAATCGCATTTATTTTTCGCTTAAAGCAAAGCAAAAAAAAAAAGTATTTGTTCACTATTTCAATTTTCCAACTAACAATGGAAGAAATAACTGCTTCATATAACTTTAAATGCAATAACAGGCAGTTTTGCTGACAAGAGATGCAAGAGGGAAATAAGAGAATAAAAGCAAAATCTTTGATTTCATTTCTTAAACTTTCGCAAATGAAGGATCCCGTAAATTGCATGTTGTTTGTGTCAGAGCTACAAGCGATGAGATGAACGAAGAACAACAATAATAACAAGTCAAGCAATGAAAATCCTGTTTTATACGCTGACACTGCATTAGGATTTTAACAGCATGGATTGTGACATTTTTGTGGTTTAGACCATCGATTTAAATGGATTTTATATGTTCGTGTGCGGCTTACGCCCTTACCTACATATGTCTGTACGCTTTGAAAAACATATCAGTTAATTTAAGTATGTGTGCTATAAGTGATTTCTTAAGACATTGCATTTAACTACATATTTCAAAAGTGGCATCTGATGGATTTTTAATGGGATTTCTTATCTCCCTTTTATATGTTTTTCCGAAAAAAAAAAAACATGAGATGAACTTAGACTTTATAGTCGTGTTTAGAGAAACTTCCAAAACAAAAAATTGAGGAAGCGTCGAAAAAAATTAAACATTATGTAACCAGAAATGTATGTGTAAGTGTCGACTAATGAAAATTGTTGATTCTTGATTGATTTCAAAAATATTTCTTCTTTCAGATGCCCTTGAACTGCATTTTTCAGTTTTAAAAGTAGAAGAAGGTTACATAGGAGTAATGTCTACAGAATCAAGTTGTCACCGCATAGCACCAAGATTTTAGTTTTATTAATAACTAGTAGAAAATCCAGCAATTCTGGTATACCTTATGTTATAACTCTTTTTTTTTTTGTATTCAAAACGTTAGTAAAAATCATTTGAGGAATTCCCTATTCGGGAAAATATAAACGTTATTTCCGCGCTTAAGCATAAAAGTTGGATATTTCCGTAGTCACCTTAGTACTTTTCTGTATTTAAATGCTTTTCAATGCAAGACTTCGAATGCTCTGAAACAATCGCCGAAAACTTTCAAAAACATCTTGCTTATTCGCCGAATAGTTAAAAAAGCTGTCAGAGGTTATTCTTTGATCATAGTCTGCTTATAATTTCTATACATAATGACTGTGCTGTCAATGAACGAAAACACCATTAATACGTTTAAATGCTATGGTTATACGGTAAATGTTTTATAGGAGTTGCTCCAACTACAGCGAAGCGTTTCTGCAACGTTGGGTTCACGTATTTCGTGATATACTCGACAAGGAAAAGTTTTTGCCAATGATTGTGGAAAATCAGGAAGAATATGAGGCAATGGTGAGCATAATTTGAAAATTCTCGTTGATTTTTGATCGAGTCAGTTGCATTGATCATTGTTCTTGGTATGTTATTTATGATAAATTTTAAAACCTTCGTTGTTAAATAGATTTTCTTTATAAACTATGGCGAGGATTATAAACTTTTCATTTGCCAGCAGGACATATATATTGTATACGAAATAGTTTTCCATTTATTTTTTATTTACTGTATATTTTTAAAATCAATTAAATTATTTTGAAAATATTTGTCTAAACACAAATGACACAAAGTCTAAGAGAGTGACACTGGAAATCATTATAACACATTAAACTCACAGCGGTTTTTATAATGACGACGATAATGATGGTAGAAACAAAATACAGAAAACAAAAAGGGATAGAAAGCGCAAGAGATAGTAAGAGAAAGCGTAAAAATTGTTTGTGGAAAACCGAAAATTTTTGGTTTGTTAACTAACAAGCAACTAAAAGCACAAAAATCGAGCATTTTTGTTTTTGTATGCACGTATGTACATATGAATGTATTTACGTGTGTGTGTGTGTGTGTGTGTGTGTGTACGGGCGTGTATATGTTAGCACGCAGTCTGGCGTTTGCCTAAAGTCTATGTTATTTCCTAATAAACGGAAATAAAACTTTTGTTTACGTGTTTGTGTGTATGTATGTATTTTTTTCTTACATTGCATATAACACCGTATTCATTAGTCTCTGAAACCAAACTACATTTTTACGAATCCATAGCGTCCTCCTTACACTGTGAATTCTGATTGAATAGTTTTCCAAATCAATTGTATTGAAATACTGACATCTTCCTAACTTGCCAAGGACCCCATATATATTAGAAATAGTCAATATGCTGTTCAGTGTCCGTTCGCTCAATTTTCTGAAATTGATTAAAAATTTCCAGTTCTTCCTTCCATTTGCACCTTCTTTTTCCGTAACGATCCATATAGAAGCGAAGTAAGGAGTACGATGAGTTGCTGTGTCGCATTATTTCATTTTTTAGTATTTCTTTAACCTGCCTTTGAATATGCTCTCTGTGGATGTAGGGATATCGTTATGATTTCGTAAAGTTGGGAACGTCATCTAGTGTTCTTATCTTATGCTTAGTTACGGCGATTTTCGCCGTATAGTAAAGGTCAGGAACAGGCAGCAAGGAGTAAGGACCGACAAGCATGTAGCCATAGTTAAGGGAATTCCGCAAAAGAAGTAGACGAAATAGCGATAGAGTTGCATATAAAACCCTCAACAGTGCTATGGAAGCAGATGAATCGGTTAATTATCCAACATAATTTTTGAATTAACTCGATTTGCCAAAGAAGCAGCGGCAGGTACTGCAGTTGAAAATAGGGGAAAGATCGACCAACCAAAGTTTTGCAAGGACACGAGACTGGTAGTAAGCTGTAGAAATTTTTGCAAATGTTGACTTTAAATATTCTCTACTTTATTTGGTATTACTTTCGTTGCCTTAACCATAATAACTTCAAGAACAACGTAATCGAAATGGTAATGATGATGATTAAGTGAGTACATGCTAAGGGTTTTCTTATGTCTGTTGGTAGTTCTTCTCAAATTCAAAAAACAATTACTATATACATGCTTCTCGCTGCTCTCAATTCCAAATCTTCCCTTCAATAGTTTTCACTTTTGTTTATCTTTTTTTTTTTTTATTTTTCAAATTTTGACTTATCTTTGGCAACAATACATACAAAATAAGTAAAAACAACGAAGTTTTAAAAAAAATAAATAAATAAATAAAATAAAAAAAATTGAGAAAATTATCCTCTTCAGTTTATTGTCTAAATACGGTCCTTATACTATGTACTCATTGACTAACTGATTTCCTTGCATTTCTTCATTGTTGTTGTTGGTATGTTTTCCAAAATATACTAATACTTTCGCTGAGTTTTCTGCTCAGTATTCTACTTTTCCTATTCCAATATATCTTCAAGAGTAAACCCTTCCTTGTTCTACTGTAGGCTTCCCCTTTGTCTCGGTCTTTTTTTTTTCTCTGTACTCTTTCAAGCTTAACGACAGTTTCCTTTTATTTTCCTATGCGTGTATGGTTGCGTATATATATTTTTATAAATTTGTATTCCCTTCAAGTTTAATTAGCCTAAGAGCGCCTGCATTGTACTCATTTACATGCGGAATTGTTGTCAATTTTGTAAAAAGGAAGAGAAGAAGTAAAGAAATTTCTTGATATCACACGGTAAGATTTTCTGTGTTAGGTATTGGTCGAATTATTTCGTTTATTATTTGTAAAATTGTTGCTACCTCAGGATCTGTTTTCTCATACTTTAAATAAATAAATAATTTAAAAAAATTGTATATAAAAAAATATAAAAAAAATTTTATTTTATTTTGAAAAAGACTTTTAGATGTTTTGATTACCCCATATAAACACACTTCTAGTCGAAATTGTTATAGGCCATCTATTATTTTCAAACTTTAAGAATTCATTGTACTTTACCCACTAAAAGAAAGATAACAAATTTCAGAACGTATTCGATATCCTTCTACTAATTGTCTTCGTTCTGTTCGTTTATTGACAACTGCCATCTGTTATCTCAGCAGTGCACTTGCTTACTCTTAGTCGCTCCTTTAGTGTGTTTAGTAAAAGTCATTTCTCAGATGAGTAGTCCTTCTACCTACATTTAGTCAGCTACATCTAACTATTTACTACTTAAGATCCCTTGAAAGGAAGTTGAATATTTTAAACGGTTTCAAGTCGTTACAAACAATCTACCAATATTAATATTACTTAAAGTGTTAAGCATAATAAATGTGAAAGAAAATTTTTAGTTGTTTTTTTAAATTAAAAATGCATTTCATTTTCTTGAAAAGAAATTAAAAGTTTTTTCAATCAAGTGTAATTTTATAGATAAGTGGAATAAAAAAAAATGTTATTCTTTCTTCTGTATTCAAATATATCAAGTTAGTGATCCATAGAGAAGAAAAAGCAAAAGAAAATACCATAAACTACAGTACGAAATGATTTTTTTAAATTATACATCCATGTATGCGATTACATCTTCAAGGTATATAGGTATATACTGAACTATGAATTGATCTTAAGGTGCGTTGAAAATGTGAAAATAAAAAATCATTTGACATATTTTTTTCATTCGATCCTTTCTATTTTCTCTATCCCTTTTATTTTTTTAAATTTTTTATTAGTTCGATAATCTGAAAGTATAACATACCTAAGGGCGTGACTTTCGTATTTAAAATAACGTTCTACTTTTAGGAGCCATATTTATTATATGTGTTTAGTGCATTCTTATGGGTGGTGGGTATTTCATATTCGATCTAAAGTCCACAGTATATTTTCTGTTGTCTTTTGCTTAGTTTCCTTTTGTTGATTCCGTTGCAAAACTTCTTTGACATTTTAAAATATACGATATTTTGTTTAAGTATTGCGTACCCAGAATTAACTTCAAATTAAATATTCATTAAGAAAGAAGAAATATATTGTTAAAGTTATTAAGAAAGCAAAAAAGAAACAAATAAATAAAAAAAGAAAAAATGTCAAATGAGTTTATCATCATTTATCTACAAATAATTTGTTTTTCTTCTAAAAAAAATATTCTTTTATAAGTTTGGGTATGAAATTAAAAATTTTATTTATTAAATGAAATGTTTTTAAGCTTTTTTTTTTTTTTTTCATAAAACTCTAGAATTATTGCTGTTGCGCTGTGTACCTCAACAACTTTTCATGTTATTTTTCTCATCGCAGTGAACCACTGAAATAACTAACGTGTCAACTGCATGTATACACATGTCTGTCTATGTATCTCTGAATGTCTGTCTTTTCCATTTGTTTGTGTTAATGTTTATGTAACATTGTGTAAGCAATCTAAAACATATACTCATCCATACATATATACGTATATACATTTATACATACGTACCGACTGGCTGTCTGTTCATATACGTTTAGTTTTGTAAAATGAAAGTTCATCAGTGGATGTCAAATGTTGGTTGTTATTGTTGATGTGGCTTACGGGTTGACAGCAATCAATTGTATTTGCTGGGGGGAATTCTCTACGCTCTATGCGCGGTTTAAATGAAATTTTTAGTAAACTGCACAAAAATAATTGCACTCAACTTAAATCCAAAACTATTTATATAAACTTAAGTAAAATTTGAAATGTAACGAAATAAAACTGCATTAAAATCTATAAAAACAAAATAAATATAATAAGAAAATATATAAAAAATAATGAGTTAACAAAACTCGCTTTAAAAATACTTTTAAATTGAATCCAATTTTCTCTATCCTTTTTAATGGATATTGCTTTTGATCTTTGTCAAAAACTTTTTTCACAAAATAAAAAAAACTGATAAATTACCGCAAAAATTTAAAATACAAGTAAAAAAAAAAATGCTAAAGTTTTTGGAAAGAACTGCAGTGATCTACAGCTAAATAAATGTTTCGTATGAATTAATTGAATTTTGCAAGGAAATATGCAAAACGTATTTATATAATCTTAATCAATATGAAATGAGGAATCGATTTAGTCATATTTATGCCCGTCAACTTCCTGAGTTAACATTTACAATTTTGAAATTTTATCTAGAGGAACTAAGTTCATATCGTGGTATTTAGTATCACACTTTTTTATTGTTTTTTGTTTAAAAAAAGCTTTTAACTTATATAATTTAAGGACTTAATAAAATCTTTGTGTCCTGGTTAAACATCAGCTAAATTGAATCTATGGCACTTTCGCAATTATTGAAGAAGTGTACATAGATCGAGCAAAATATCTTATAGATAATGCATTTCATTTCAGTTCATTTACCAGCTACTAGCTACTATTAAATAATTCTGTTCAAGTCGAATGCAATTACTTTCTTGTGCTTTGTTGATTCCGGACGTTGATGCAGCTGTTGTAAATGCTTTGTAAACATCTGATTGTCTAGAATTGGTATAAAGGAAAGAAGAGTAAACCGTAAGAGACTGATAGTAAAGCATACGGATGAACAAGTTAACAGACAGATGAGTAGAAAGACTGATGAGCAGAAAGATGTAAAAGACAAACTGGATGACGGGCAAACGGGCTAATGGGCAAAGAGGCCGATAATAAACCAGACTAACGATTAGAAGGACTGATAGATATACGAATGGAGAAACGGAGAGTATGACTACCTATTTAGTCTAAAGGTGAAGATAGGCAGATGTTGAGTAGACAGACACTAACGCTATGCGGACAAACAGTCCAGTGTCAAAATCAAAGCAATCTAAACTAATTAATAGCGATATGCTAAAATTAAAGACATATAAACATATCTTAATTATTTTTGGAAGTATTTTTCGATTATTTCTCTGTTAATAAATTTTGTTTTTCTTCTTTTTTAATTTTATCTTGAATTTTTTATTTTCTTTTTTCTTTTTGCTCTAGAGGGAAGGGATCTTTTACTTAATGGTTTCTTTACTTTATTTAAATGGAATCTCTACGTGTTTCTATGTGTGGATGTATATAAATGCGTGTGTGTATGCTTTCTAATTTTCTGCATTGCTAGGCAATGAAATAGTTTTGTTACCTGACGTTTATATATTATTTTGTGTTTACTATTGTAATGGAATTTGGGAATTTCTTCAGTGAAATTGCAGAATTCGACAATAACCTACACTGCAATGCGGTATATACTATTTGACTTTTTCAATATTGTTACGATTTTGCTATTTCCTCATGATTAGTATAGAAAACTTTTTCGTTACGTTTACATACCCTAGTAGTTAGCTCGTATTTCTTAACTCTAGAACTCTTTTCAATATTTAATCATTTATTAACTTATTTTCAATTGAGCTCTGGTGAAGTGTATTCACTTGTCTACTTTTACCACTTAAAATACTTTACACTATTTTCTTATTAAAGTGAATTCTTCTCATACTTTATGTCTCAAAGCTTATGTCCCTGTGGAAATTCTTGCTATTTCTAGTGATATTACTCTCTACTACTCGCTAGGGAAGCATAAAAGGGTTCGATCTCTAAAATGAAAACAAAAAACGGTATGCTATGATTAAACAAAAAAAAAAAAAAACAAAAGAAGACTTTCAAAGTCTAAAGACAAAGGCATGAAAGCCATTCAATACACATTCATTGAACTAGAAATGTAGTAGCAATCGAGCTGCTTTTGCAACACAATGGCGTAAAGCGAAGGGATCATAACCACCGAACTAGTCACATTGTTTGGCAAATACATATTTAAACTAAACATAGAACCAATAAATTACAGTATTGTTTACAGTACCTTTCACTTAACTGCATCGGTTCTAGTCACATTATTTTTTGTTTCGAAGAAAGATCGCTAATGCAGAATTTCTCGGAAAAAATGCAAACCATAATCGGCCGAAGTATAAAAAGGATAACTTTTTGGAACCTAGATTATGTCAGAAAAACACCATTTTAAGGAAGGATTTTTTTCTCGTAAATTTTTCAAAAGGATATTTCTACTTTATGCGACATTGATAATCAGAAAAAAAACGGGGGAACGAGGGCTAAGATGTGGCCGAAGCTTAGGAGTTGTATGCTCTATCATATTTCAATCGCTGTGTTCAGCGAATATTAATCTTTCTAATTTCTATTTGTGTCAAGCGAACACTTACGGCTTGCCGGCTCTGTCTCTAATATCAGAATATCAGAAGATTGCTTTGGTAGGTAGCTTTAAAGGACAAATTGATCTTACGATGCAATATTTATATATGAAAAATAGGTAATAAGAGCAACCACTTATGGTCTGATAATAGAACTTCCAAACGCATTCAATAACTAAACATGGCTTATTAACTAAAAAGTACTGCATATGTATTAATAAGTCAATACCAACTGAATTGTTAGTTAAAATAATAAATTTGCACTTTTAGATAATTGTAATTTACATGTTTTTTTCTTCGATTAATAAAAAAGCTTTACTAATCTTCAAATAACAGAAAGCGAGAGAAGCGTGAAATTAGTTGCATTTTAACCTTGATTTTATGCATTTCGCTAGAAAAGAATCCTTATACATTTATCCATATTGCACTTAGCAAATTGTTACTGAAGGCTGCCACTAATAAACTTATGAACACGATTACCTCTGAAGGTTATTCTAAACATAACGAAACCTAATATTCTCTATGAATTTGAAATCTGATACAAATCTACAATAAATGAAATGCTCCCACACATTAGGTACCGCGATTTTTAGTTTGCAATTGTAATTCTCACTTAAACTAATAAATATTAAACCTTAACACTAGACTTATTAAAAATCTAACTATCATATATAACGTATGAAATAAAACAGATTTTCAACTAGTAGAATAGACTGATAGACAAATGAACGGATATGAATATAATGTTTAAGAAAAAGAAATTTCTTATACTTTATTACCCATCCTCTGGGGGTGCAAAAATAACAAGTTAAAGTTTTTCTCTAACTTGTAATAAATACAGTATATCTCGTCTAAGTTGTTTTTCTTATTACATAAAAGAGAAAAAAAGAGTACTGGGAAAGTTTTAACGTACGCAAAATTTATGTATCTTTATACATAAAATATTTTTCGCAAAGTTTTAAGAAATTTTAAGCCACTTGTTCAACTGAGTTCTTCAATTTCTTTATAATTTCTCTTTCATTAGGCAAAAGAAAAAAATATTTTTATGACTAAAAATAGGCAACATAATATTAATAATTTTCGCTTAAAAGTAAACAATGATTCTATTTTGTTTTTTCTTCTATACCTAATCTCTTCACATAAACATGAAGATTTTCTGATATAATATAAGACGAAATTTTTATAGCCTACACCCTTAAAACTGCGCTTAAGAAAATTAAGCTGTTATTTGTCAAAAAATGTTTAATTTTTAATATTTTATGATGAAAATTAATCCATAATATTAATATATGGTAAATTTTGACCGTCATCAATTTTGGATAATATGGCACTATATTTCAATAGCCTTTTTAAAAAGGAATTTTCATAAAGAAAACGAATTTCAAAACAATAAATGAAAAATTGTATAAGGTGAAGTGATAGAAGGTATATAAGGGTCCTGTCCAACTACAATGTTTCTAGTTGCTATAAAACAAGGTATTAATTATTTAATAAAAAAACAATTTTGAAGTGTTATGTGGTCAAAGACTTTTTTATAGAAATTGTATTTTATTTTTATTTTTTGGGATTAGTAGTTACGTCTACTAAGCGGTTTTTTTGGAGCTCTTTTAGTAGTATAATATTTAGAATTTAAATTTCATTCCTGCCCTAAAGTTGTTTGATCTCATTTTCACTTATTTAATATCCATTAGTCTTTATTCCTAATTTGAATTCAAGTTTTCCATAAACTTGGATAAATGATTATTAAAGAATTTTTTCATTGCTTTTATGAATGAACTTTAATAAACTGTAAAAGTAAGGAACGGTAGTAGTTTTTATAATCTTTTTCCCAGAAAATTATAGCACATGTCGAGGATATGTTCTTTTTTTTGAAAATATTGTAACATAAATACAAGTACACAGTATTTATGGCTACAAGACGTGCTACGGGTATGGACTTAAAGGAAATTATACACTCATGCAAAATGCGAAATTGCGAATATTTACATGAACTCGTATGATGACCGAATACTTTTAAGGATGTTGAACGTGGCAAACGTGCGACTAAACTTAACAACCGGGAAAACTACTAACGTTAACGTTAAAGTTATTGAGTAATCACTGGTTCAGGCTCTCGTGAAGTTGAATAATTTTTTTTTTTTTTTTTTTTTTTTTTTGCTGAACTCAGAAAAGCCCATCCAGCCAGTTGCTTATACATATAAAGATGCCTTTAAAAAATTTTCTATAAACAGAAAATAATAGCAAAACGCGAATTTTGTTTATACGGAATACAAAAACGTTGAGAACAGAGTAAAAGTAAAAAAATGATAAGAACGAATGGATAGTATAAAGTCAGAAAACTGCCAACATAAAACACTCAATGTGTTACATTACAAAATTTAAACATCTACTAGCCATATATAAGCAGCACTGAGAGACTCGCACATTCATAAACGTGTACAAAGTGAAACATGATTATGGCTGACTGAGTTGAGAAATTGTACGAAGTGATGGAAGTCGAAAGCAAGAGAAGGAAAGGTTGTTATGCAGGCACTTATACAATGTATAGCAGGTAAGGTCATACAGCAGAAACACTTGCAAATAATTGCGCGACATATCTTGTTTATGGGGAAATCATGGCAGATGAATGGGTAACAGTTTATGTACATACATAAGCTACATGCAAAAGTTATGGTATTCAACGGTTGTGAAGGGATGGGAAAATTTTTATTTTACTGGTCCAATAGCGTATATGTTTACTTACTGTAACTAACTAGCAACACAAAAGCAGCAGAATTCTTTTAAAGGTTTGTTATTAAACTTTTGTTGTTAGTTAACAAAATGTTAAAAGTCATACGTGTAAGTACACCCATAAACGCAAAAGTTCACATATTCGTATACGCTATGTATGCATACTTGTGCTCACGTGCAGACACAAAGTACTAGGTCAAGCGTATCCGGTTGTTAACAATTAAGCTCGTTCTCATACCCAGAAAGTCTATCAAGCTTTGGATTGCATGGTGAAGAAGAAAATTTTTGAAAAAAAAATATATTGCTTTTAATTCAAATTTTATATAAATTTTGGAAAATTCATTTCAGGTAAAAGAATAAAAATATTTAAATTAATACAAAGTTTACAATTCTTATAAAAAGTTAAGTAAAAAAGAAGTAAAAAATATTATAATTATTTTTATCAAAAACGGGGCCCTGGTTATTGCCTATGTATAAGAACTCCTTTAAAAGATATCATTAAGATTAGATAGACGTTAAAAATTTCAGTCAGAATTGAAAATAATGTCTGTTCCGTAATTGTTGTTGCTTTGTATTTTTCTATAAAACTTATAACACAATGCATAAAATAAATTACGAATTTACCAAAATAAATTCTTTTCTCTTTTTTTTCCTTCAAAATAAAAGAAGAAGACATTGGTAAAATTTGCGAGAGTTCGGTATCTGTGAATACCGTATTATCTCTGACTTAACAATACCACAGTGTATAAATAACTTTTCAGCAATCATTTCATAGAAATCTTAAGGAAATTCTATTTGTCAACCGTATAGTCATTCGTGTATATATGTATTCTGACAATTTTTTTATAATCTACATCAAAGCAACAACAGCAAAATTTACAAAAATATGTATATACTTTGTTAACACTCACTCCTTCATCTATTACAGACGTAAAATATAAAGCATGTTAAGCTTAACATAACGTGCACGCATTGCAAGAAATCATTTCTTACGTTCTCAACAAGCATTTAACTTAATGGACATTTTGAAAGTTCCTGGAGAACTTAATATCAATAACACGCTTGACCTCATTTAAATAATTAGATCAAACGTTTAGTCCATCTTTAAAAAAAATAAAAATAGAGGTGATAGCCTTAATTACTAGTACTCATCGTTTTTTTTATCGTATTTTATTTAACAAATTATTATAATAGTTTTCTTTCTTTGTGGTATGATAATATGAAGCTGAAATTCTACAATTTTTTCCTGGCACTAATGAAGAAAAGGCTTTCGCAAGCTTTATTTTCTCTTTTTATGTTTATCTGTTTATTGCCCGTTGTTATTATCGCTTTATTATCGGGCGACTGAAAGTCGACCATAAGTAAGAGAACTTATAAAATGAATTTTTTAAAAAGTTCTACTTACTTCTAATAAAAGTGTTTTGTTTTTTGAATTATTCAGCAGATATGATCGAAGATGATTAACTTTTAACGTTCAATTGGCATATTATACTATATTATAAATTCATCATGTCCGTAGAGTGGGCATATTTCATAAATGATTTCATAACTGAAAATAGAGCTTCAATACTTCTACTTTAACTGACCACTTTTTCAGATGCTTTACTCTCAAGTAGATACGATACAATATATTCTGTACATTTTTCTGGTTTCTTTCATGCAAATGTTTAGCGATTGCCATACACTAGATAACTTTATAAATATGTATATATGTAAACAAGAAAAAAAAATGCATAAAATCATTTTTCCAATACTACTGTCTATGTAAGATGTGTAAAGATGTGTAAAATATATGAAATTCATTTCTTTTTATTCTCTCTAATATATATATATGCATGTATATATACATAAATATATACATAAATTTTTATCATTTACCATAGAAAATATTCAGACATTTTTATATCGGAAATCTGCATAATATGATCTGATGATGTACGAGTATGTGAGGCAGACAATAAAATATACGTATGAAGAGGAAATGTGTGCATTGCAAAAAAGAAATGATTACTCACACACTCTTATTCACATATATACGCACATATCGCTAGCATTGGCGTAGGAAAAAAGAAATAAGGAAACTGTTGAGACAGATTATTTTCTTTGGCTTGAAATGCAGGCATATTGCTCTTGTTTTCATCTTTCATGTATTCCTGTCTTACTTTTATTTTTGTCTCTTGCAGAAAATAACTATCTTTTGTTGTTAATCAAATTTCAATTCAAAATCAGTTATTATTCTCAACCAGAGATTTAATAGATTTGATTATAAATAAATTTTTCTTCTCGCTCTAATATAAGCTTTAACTGAATTGAATGCATGTTTTTCTTAGATGGAAAAATCATTATAAACGAATTTCCCATAAAGTAACTGATGTTATCCGTTGAATAATAAAATGAAAATTAGTTTTTGAATTGCCACAAAAAAGAAATAATTTTGAATAGCCACCCACTACAGAAAATAAAAATCTTATTAAAACTTCATTTAATTTATTGCAAATGCAAAGTCGCTGGTGACTATCGTAGTTATACATGTTGAGCATTTCCGAAATTTTATATCGTAAAACAAAACGACTCATTTTCTTTTATTGCAACTGATGATGACGTAGAATAGCGAAGGTCTATTTAAATTATACTATGATTAGGAATTAAATTTATTTGGCCTTTAAAAATGATAAAATTCAATCTTTCCTAACTATGGTCGCTTTTACAAGAAAAATGATAAAATTCTATCTTTTCTGACCTCTTTTCTACCCTCACTTTTGCAAGAGCCATCCACTAATTAATTGCTGAATTATGAAAAAAAAAAAAAACAAAACGCAATTGAACAAGAAATATAGTTTACAGTGATTTTCTTAATCTCACAATAATGTACTATAAGTATTGTAAGCGTAACGTGCAATGGAAACGTCAGCATAGAAACTCGTATATTAAGTGAAAGTTGGTATTTGCGCCGATCTTTTAAAAAAGTGTTCAGCGTCTTATTCTTTGTTAAACGAATTGAGCTCGTATATTATCGAAAAATATTTATTTTTCTTTTTTCCCAAAAAAATCAAAGACGTATCTTGTAAACCTAAAGAAAGTTATGAGACGCCTACGGATAAAATCCCATAAGCGCTAGAGATGAGTGTATTTGCGAAATTTTCATGTTCACGATGCTTTTAGCTCCATCTAGATAATCACTAACACACAGACTACACCAAATCTTTATTCGGTAGTCACCATTATTTGATAGGGTATAACTTAACAGACATTTTAGGTTAGACGTATACTGAATTTTGGACCTAAGTGTATTAGATTTGCTGGTGTTCTTAAGAATTTTTTATTCAAATTTCTTCGCACGAATTGTGATTTCTAAGACATTATTTGTAAGCCATTACTGCCGTCGTTTAGCAACCCCAATCGATTCCCATTTACAATCGATAAATTCGAAGATAGGACAAGACTTCAACATTGCTTATCATTGATCATATTTCGAGATAGTTTCGAAAGTTATGTTAATATTTTTCTTTAGGAATTGAGGCATAAATAAAGCTTACAAGTTTTCTTATAGTCCTCACCGTATGTATTAAAGAATTGGCAGAGTTGGTAACGTAGATTTTCTTTGATGTCTAAGTTATTGCTAACGCTCTTCAAAGATTTAGTGCAAATAGGAGAAGAAAAATTTAATAAAAAATTGGTAAAACGAAATCTAAAATAAATAATTAATAGTTGATTTTTTTTTGTTCAATCTCTCCAAAAAATAAAAACTTTTTATTAACACCACTTCATCTGCATACTCGTCGAAGAACTTTACAATGCTATGCTTAACACTTTTATTTTTTGCTTTTTTTTGGCCTGATAACTTATCAACATAAATATTTAAACTTTAATTTTGTCTGACAATCAAATAGATTTTAAAATTCACATTTAAAAGTTTGCTTGACGAAAAGTAAAAAATAGCAAAAAGTTTTAATTTGAATGGTTTTCGAGTATAAAAAGAGAAAATTCATTCGCTTTAGTTGTGTTACGTTTTTTATTTGTACATTTAATTTTTTTTTTTATAACAATTGCGATTATTTCTCCGGTTGATGCATTTGACAGGTTAATTAATTTAATTACCTTTCTAAAAAGTATACTACATTAACCTCTAGTGTTTGATTTACAATGAGAGATATGGATATGGAAGGAAAGCCACAAAATACGTATACGTTTACTACATACAATTCTCATCAGATTTCCTCTATAGACCTTTCGTTTACAGATAAGGAAAAATCTGGCCGAATATATATTTTTTTTATAAAAAGTCAGAGGTATAGCAATATCTCCAACATAGAAATAATTCTAGCAATTTTTGCGTTTAATAATTTTTTCGTAATTATATTTAAGTGCATTACAGGAGAAAATGCTTCTGCGAACAGTACTCGGTAGTATTATATTTTTGCTTACATTTAATTGCTCAGCTCATAGCTTTACTTTTACTCTTTGACTCGCTACATTGAAGTGTGACGCTACATTCTTTTATGTATATTTATATACTCATTATAAACAATTGTGTGTGATATTCTTAGTAAAATCATTTTTAATTCTAGTATTTGCTGGGAAATGACATTTATCTGTCATTTCTGCTGGTTTCTTTAAATGATTAATTTATTTCAAATGATTTACTGCTAATTTGATACTTAAAAAAATTAGTTGCTTTACGTTTCGTGCAATTTTCATATAATTCTGTCTTTGACGTGTTATTATTATATTAATTGAAATGTATCATCAGATACACATTCCGTGTACATAGTACGAACTAAGTTTGGCCAATATATCTTACGGTTATAATAAGTTTAATAATTGAGATAACAAGAAAGTATATCTTGGAAACAATATTTGCATAAATACTTCCCTCCATCACACTCGTATTGTTCTCAACAGTAGTTCTGCATAAACTCCTCAATTCAACTCCTCAATTGATTCACTTTGAGTAATTTGTGCTCAATTATACATTTCATTTACTAAAGGATGATCAAATATAAATGGTTTAGCTATGGTATGGTATATGGTAGTATGGACTTGTAGGTAATTCTTAGTACGGCAGACCATACTTTAATTACGATCGGTAAGCGGTCCTACTTACAGCAAATGATCGATCTGTACAAGTCTAACACTTACCTATCGGGCGTACATCTCCCAAGCCGCGGCCATACTCTATCCACCTTTTCTCACTGCTTTTTCCCTAAGCTTCATCGTATTGACACACCTAAAAGGAACATTCCTTGAGTGACTGGTTATTAAAAACATATAAATAAATTAAGCTGAGTATCAGTCTGCACTTTATACTTAAAAGGGTCGATGAGAAATTTACCTTAAACCTTGTTCCGTTATTTGCACTAGCATTTAGAGTTATTTGAGCAAAATTTGCTTTCACTTATAGTAAATGAAGAGTTCTATTCCTAATTAATTATAGAATCGTAGTAAAAAAATCGCCAACATTTTCATATCGATTTTTGACGTTAATGATTTTATGATTTTTTTTTGTACGCCTAATATGATCGTTATTAAATCAGATCGACAAAAATAAATAACATTTAAGTCGCTAACCAGCTTGGATTTTCTGAAAGGAAAACTAATTCAAAATTATTTACTTTGATTAAGTAAGCAACGGGGTAACAGAGTTTGGTGTTTGTTTTTTTTAATTCGGATACATTCATTGTAAATTTCCCGATATTTTATCCAAAAAAAAGAGAAGAAAAGTTGTATAAATCATGTTTATTTTTAGCAAGCACACACACACACATTTGCGAAATCTTTTTGGTAACTATTTAAAAAGCTAATTAGTTTTACTTAATTGAACTTCATCAGCAGTCAAGTGTTAAAAAATTCATTCATTACCTTCAAAAAAAATCTAGAAAAAACAAAAATATTGAACATATACTAAAAATTCTACGCTTCATTGGTTTTATTAAAAAAAGAAAAAAAAAATTGTTAAAAATCCTTTGAGATTTTTTTAAATAGAAATTTTGTTTTAAAAACTGTAAGGGCTTTTAAGCAAAAACGAAACTCAAAGATATACTAACTTTTTCGATCGATTGCCACACCTACAAGCTATTAAATATTTTTAATCAGTTTAGAATGGAGTCATGGTATGCTTTATAAAGAAGTTCTGAAAAATAATTCATACCATCTTCTTAATGGTATCGATTATTGATGAATGATTCGGCTTTAATTTCGAACTAAAAGAATCCAATTTACTGATAACAATAGCAATCCGTAGGTCTAGTAATTACCATTTCGTCCGACAATCAAGTGTGTTTCCATGATTATTACTTTAACAGAAGACGATTTTATCTTAAACTTGTTTAATGTAACAGTTCGTTTTTACAGGAAAACAGAGCATAAAGTTAATTTAACCTTATAACGTTTCTCAGTTGAGTAAAATAATTTTTTATTCTTTTCAATTTTTCTTTTGTAATCATTTCTTAGCGAGCTACCATAGTGAATGTTTTCCATGTGCAGCTGATACTTACATCATTTTTTTCATTGTACTTATATTGAGCTCATGATTACTATGTTTTTACATCGTATTGTCTACATTATAGCCTTAAAAATATTCTTTATTCGATTGATTATACCGGAAATTGATATAAAAGAAGACATATATATATATATATATTTTTTGTATTCCATAATATGTGACGGATATAATTTAACAAATTTTCTTCAAAAACGTACGAGAAGTTTGTTCAATTTTCGTTGAGTGATATTTTCACACAAAAGGAAATGAAATTTAACTTATTTCACAGATGTGCTTTTGCGATAAGGTGTCAACATTAAATTGATAAAATATTTTCACACTCATGTATTTATGAAAAAAAAAGTTAAAGAAAAAAAAACAAAAAAAACATTAGAAACATGTTTTCAAAACAGACGCTATTAAGCAAATATTCTAAGAAAAATAAATTTTAGTCTTAATGGGATCTAAGGATTTATATAAAAGTGGGGGATTCGCCTGAACTAAGCTACAGTGAGAACATATATTACTTGAGAGTAGAAGCAATTGAAAATGAAATGTGATTACGATACATTTTAAATATTATGTCATGGCACGTATTGTTGCTTGCTTGGTGAACGTCTAACAAAGCGTTGGTGTAATGTTCAGGCAAGACTTTATGTGATTTAATAAGCGTTCGTTTAAGTTACTCTCTGTATTATTTTATCTACAGTTTCTGTTAGGACGAAAAAGCGAAATATACTCCCTTTTTTGTTTAAGGCAACTTTAGACAAACGCCATTTTAAACCTGAACGAAAGAGGGAGAAAACCCTCGCTGTAGGTGAATTATTCCTTTAATGAAATTCAAAATGAATTTTGAGATCCATTTGCAGATTCTATATCATATTCCTTTTTAGATTCTTTTAAAATTCTTGATTACAAGAATCGCTTATGATTTTAAAATACAGTAATTCTTTTTTCTAAATTTCTTTGTATAAGTTCATAGTGTTCTAATGATCTTAATAAGATTGTAACGTTCGCATATAATTATTTTTATTAAATTTGCCCCCAGGCCCCCAGCGACAAAATTAGAAATTTTATGAATGGCTGGTAATTTTTAAATGCTGTAATTGTTTTTTCTAGGTTCCTTTGGATAGGTTCGCAGTGTATCGATCATATTAATAAGAGTGTAACGTTAAGCTAAAATCATTTCTATTTTCATCTAGAAATTTATTGCAAAAGTAGCAAAAATTCCTTTGGATAAGTCCTTATATTATTTATAAAAATATAAAATTAGACTAAAACCATTTTTTTTTTCATTTAGAGATTTGTTACAAAATTTGGAAAAAATGCTTCGCAGGCACTTAGTTACCGATCACAAAAAAGAAACGCAGAAACACATTTAACTCCTGCAAGTAAAGGTAAAGACATTACGCAAGCTTTAAGACAAAAGTTGACTATGAGGTTAAATAAAGCGAAAAAATAGAAAAGGAGTATATAGGAACCAATGAGAGTACCCAACAAAACTTCGAAGAAAAAATCTGCTTCAATAACAACGAAAGCTCTTTTTACATAATTATAGTGCAAAGCATTTAAGCCTTTTTCTAATTTATCTTGGAAATAATTCCGTTGAAATAAAAGCACTCTAAACGTTAAGTCAAATATTCATTACATTAGATTTGAAATGGAAAAATCGAGATTTTGTTCTTTCAATTTTAGTGTATAATTAAAAGGTCAACGTGTTGCAACTGTAGACGAATGATCAGCACTTAGCGATTATTGGACCGTCTCTCTACCGTCTATACTATAAAAATCCTAGTAACATACGAATTTTTAAAATATTAACGCAAAAGCGAATCGTAATGTCCACATCCGTCTATATAGGATATCGAAAGCCAACCATAGAGCGCCTTACATTGAAGACAAATTTAACAAATAACCGAGAGAAAGCATTGACATTTTATGTTATTTATGTTATTTTTTTTTTTGAATTTTGAGAAATTCTTGAATTAATTTAACTAAACAGTATAATTTGCAAGTTTTGCTCTCTTTTACATTATATACTATATATATGAAAATATTAAAAAATTGTTTTATATAAATGTAGCGTATTCAACGATCAGTTTAAATAGTTACTAAAATTTTTGATTGTTATTTTTATTGAGGTCGATTGCCTGCCTTGTTATGTCCTTGAAAATTTTTTGCGTGAAAGCTAATTTTTATTCACGAACATGATTTATGCAAGAAAAAGGAAAAATGATTTTTTTACATTCTTTTGGCCAACATATAAAAATCATTTAAAATTTTCCGAGGCCATATTTATACTTCATTAAGTGTCAATTTCAGATAAATTATAGCTTTTAAATAGAAAAAAAAAAAAAGTAATAATAAGAAAAAATCTACACATACAAAAAAATAAGATGTATATATAGACATAAAAAAGGATGGAAAAAATGGAATCTCTAACAATATGGAGGAGAAACACCCCTAAAGACAAAACAAAAAAAAGTCGGACAACGTAGTGTTATGCCAATAAATTAACCAACGGCGAAAAATGTACAAATAAAAAAATATTAAAAAAAATGGAATGCGACCACGATGACTGTTCAACACCAAACATATAATAAGTAGTTCACAAAACCGGTGGAGAAAAGTGCCTGATATAGATAACCTTTTAAAATGTAGTGGGAGAATAAATATAAAAAAAAAAAGCAAGAGAGAATGGAAGAAACATTATAAATATATTCTAAAGGGGTTGAGGATACTAAACCGGATATGCAAACAAATTATATTCACACTTCTGCACTTACTGCTAAATGTTGAAACATTTTACCCCATGCCTGCCTGTTCGATGCCTTGTGCTTGCTTGCTTGCTTGCTTGCTTGCTTATTTGCCTGACTGCTTATGTATGTTAGTCGGTAAATGCTGGTGTAAATGGGTGAGAGTATTTCTTAACGGATATCGGTCTACTCGAGCAAATAATAGATATATAATACTATTTACGGGAAGAATAACGAATGGGAAAAAAACTGAATAAATGAATGTGAAAATTAAAATAGAAAAAATTACAAAAGCTAGTGAGGAAAAGAGGAAAACTATAAGAAACACACCCTGACCAGGGCAATAAGTGTGACTACAAATCATTATATGCTTGGCATAAAATACGTGAATGCAAGTGCATATGTAACAACGGTAACAGCTTTGAAATTAATCTACTGGTTGAAGTCGTATTTTAAAAGCCTTAAGATATGCTAAAGAAATGAAAGTAAACGAATGCCTTAAAATATGCTGAGAAATAAAAGAGCCAATTCTATGTTTTACGTCATATTAAGATATTAGTGTCAACTTGTCAATTTGCTTTTTATGTAGAATAGAAACAAAAAAGTTTCATTTTATCATAAACGTTTAGTACAAAGTATTATACAAATTTTATTCTTTTTATTTAACTTAATATACTTAATACTTTCACCTGTTTCGTTACCAACGTGTAAAAAATAGTTAACATTTAAATGCTTTTCGATGTTAAATGGCATTTGTTAAATTATGGATAATTAAAAAATGAAATGCCAACCATATCTTAGAAGCTATAAATTTTCTTTTTGTGCATTTGTTAGAAAATCTAGAGAGCTTTAGAAAAAACGTTAAAGTTAAACGATTAATAACATGTAACTCATCATCTTAGATTATTTTTTTGTTCAATAATTAATTATTACTTACTTCTTGGGTATTTCATAACTCAGAATAGGGAAAGATCTAAAGACCACAACAACAAAACCTTAGCTGGAATGGCAAACCCAGCTTGTGATTCTCTCTTTTCTTTTTTTCGAAAAGTAGATAGGCGAGATTAAAAAAATCTTCTTAATCTATCCATAGGTTGTTTCTTTTAACTATTACAAGATAACTGAAAATTAAATATTCACTTACCTGATAAGTTTTCCAATATCTTTATGTTATTCTCGAGCTTCATTATTTATAGATATTAGGTCAGGTTATGGCTTAAAATTATTTTTTATCTTAAAGGAAAGGAAGAACTTGATCTTAGTTTATTAATTTACATCTGTAGGTATGCGCTTCTATGTAAGTATCGTATTCTATATATAATTCTGACACAATTTTTTTTTCCTAGACTTTTAAGTAATTTAATAGTATTTTCAATACATTGAAAACATCTCCCACTAATGATATGTGTTTCTTACATGTGTTTTCACAATTTTGTTATTTTTTCATTATTTTTATATGTTATTTATGGAAGTTTTTTTTTAATCATTATATTTTTTTTATTCATTGTTCATTAGTTTCCCTTTAAAAGTTGCTTAGCTTGAGGCATTATTTTGTAGGATTATTTATAGTAACAAATGAATTAAAAATCATTTATAGATTTTTATCATTTAATGAACATCAAAAAAAAAAAACAAAAAAACAAAAAAGAAAATAACTGACAATCGTAAGTAATGTTTTCAATTCGAACGCTCGCAGCAATTTTTAAAAAAAAAAACATAGATTAATAAATCTCAAATATCGTATGATTTTTTTGTTTAGTTTATAAAAATATAAAAAAGAAGTTCTACTGGGTTTGGTTCGAATTTTTGGATACCTATATCATTTCCTTAATAATGCAGAACAAAGTTCTAAGAACGAGTTATAAGTCCTATACGATATCTCCCACATAACGTGTGCCATTTAAAATTTAAATACAAATTTACTGCAACTTGCCATCACTTTGTAGGTAATTATTTGAATTAAGACTATATTTGCCTATATATCCCCACTTTTATATCAAAGTTGTGATAATTAATTGTTGAAGCCTTTGTGTAATTTGTGCCCTGGTTATCTTAAGCTGAAATTCTTCAATTTTACAGCTTTACTTTGGTAAAATCGGGTAAATTGGATAAATCAGTGGTAAGATTTTCCAACGAGAAAAAATAAAATTTAAAATTAATGCTACAGAGGGCTATACTTATTTAATCCTATATGAAATAATTTTCATACAGATTAAAAATATATATACTATGTTAGCCTTATTATGCGCACGGCAGTGCTTTATAAGAAACATAAAACAAATCTTATACAGCTTCTTTGCTGGACATAAGAAAAGAGCTTGAAAATTCTATTTTTATCAATGAACGACGTTAGCAGACTTCCCGTCTCGTATTTACGATGTAATTACAGTTTTATTTATAAATTTAATGTTAAATTTATTTGCAGTTTTCTTATATTCGCTTTCTCTTTGCATGTATTCAGCATAAATTTTAATCTCTTGTTTGAGCTCTCAGTGAAAGCGTTATGGCCAACACCCCAATGTGTCAATGCATTAATGCTCTGTTCGATAGCATTTAAAGATCAATGAAAAGTAATTAAACAAGAAAAAGTGAAAAGCTGTTGATTACTTTCTTTGCTGATATTAAATAAAAAAAAAAGAAGTAAATATAATTAAATAAATAAATGAAGACAAAATGAAAACGAACTCCTTTTATAATGAGTTTAAACCGAATCTTTCAATATCCAGCACTTCTTTGTTTCCATTTAAAATTTAAAAAAAAAATTTATTTTTAAAATTTTGAAAAATTGCCCCGCAAAAACATATTACTACGTATATAGTAGTATAGCTTAAAAATTTCTGCAATGCGATAGAAAATATAAAAGCACTTTCCGTTAAGTGGCCAACTCTGACTAAATCGATTAACCAACTTAAGCAAAAGATTAAAACCGAATATTATTTATAATACACGAATGGCATTCTTGGTGAATGTAAAACTTGGAAAAAAGTTTATCCAGTGTCTGGGTTCGAATTTTGAAAATATTTTTTTAACCTTTCCTTGAAGTATTTGCTATACAAGCTCAGCTCATTGTAAAATTTTAATAAAAATTTTAGCATTAATAGTTACATTACTTGAATGATCGATATTTTGCAAACTAATGAATATATTAAATGCTCTTATGTGAATTAACTTTTCATAATCCTTTATTTGCGTTTCTAATTTAGTCAGTAATTCTTATTGATAACCGGCGAAGAAGAAGACTCCTTTGATTGCTACACACGTACCCTAAAAATTAATATTATCTCCGATTTATGTAAAGAATCAATGAAAAGCAGTTTAATTAAACATTTTACGAACCTTGTCCAGAGTGTTAACTTAATCCGAATACATGGAAATAAATGCTTTTCTATAATGAAACGTAAGTTCTTTACTTTTATGCAGTCGCGAATGTATCTCTTGTTTTCCTTTTTTCTTCTTTACCAAAGCTAAAGACATGTGTAATTGTGTTTTTCGTTGTTTTCCTGTTTTTTTTTTTCTGTCTTTTTAAGCGAACTTTTTCAGTTATCCAAGAGTAATTAATGTGAATCGATAGGCAAAGTGGCAGAATTTATCTGTTGTATAAACGACAAGATATATAATTTTATAATTAAGACTTGGGTCATGAAACTGAATTTTTGATAAATGATTACTTGATAAGCGAAAAGTTGCTTCATTGAACACCAGCTTTATTCATACTACTTACGCAGATCGAAGTATATCAAAATAAAAAGTAAATTCTATATGAAACAGAAAAAAAAAAAAGAAAAGAAAACTTTAAAAGCCTTTTTAAAGTTAAGCAAAATGACGCAAAAAATGTTTCCGTACCTATACGCTTAATACATAAAATGAAGACTCATCTTATTACAATGCAACCATATAAGTGTTAACTAACGGATATGAGTGCCTTTGATTTCCAAGCATTAAAAATATATTTTGTAAGACAGACCTTGAAGAATATGAACTAAACAGTAAATGCACAAATAGATCTGTACCCGTGATTTTTCAACGAACAGTGACTTTATGACGCACCCTTACGCTGTGTCAAATCGTTGTTAACTAGCATGGTCTCAGTATTTTTGGAAACATAATAAAAAAATAATATCCCGGAAAAGTAAAGCCGCGATTAAGTTTTACATGTTATAGAGTTTCTTCCTTCAAACCCTTTCTCTGGCACAAATAACCAGTAAATGCGTTTTTTATATAAAAAAAATAATTCGTAGGCTAAGTGAATAATTTCTTCTTAATGAATTCTCCTGCTCTACTACTGCTAAATAAGGCCTTTCAAACCTCTCACGGATCTCTCGGATATTGATACCATCAAAAAAAAGCACGTATGAGTTTAAAAAAACCTAAAAGTAGGGAAGGTAAAGTTCGCTTTTTGCTTTAGTTAATAATCTGAAAAGTAGGCAATGTAAAATAAGCAGCTTATATTGATTTTAAATCTATGTAGAAATGTGTAAGTAGATGTACGTTTATGAAGCTCTGTTTCACTGGGAGCAGGATATTAAAATAGAATTAAATCATTAGCATTTATTTTAAGCATTAAACTCTTAAAGCAAAGAAGGATAGGTTTTTAAAAAGTTTGCTTATTTTATGTGGGCGATGAGAAATGAATATATTTCAAAAATCGTAAACGCCAAACAGTCGTTGCTTTCGTTTCGGAAGGAGAAAATCCCTTGAGTTTGTGAGATCAGAAAAGGACTGTGCACTTATGAGCTGCTGAGAGCGAGTGACATTCTCAATATCCAACGCCGGGGATAACGACTGTTCAGTCTGAAACATACATTGCAGAATGGCATGTGTGCTATGCACTTTCGTCATCTAAAATACGATCAAAACACTGAAATAGGCTCTGCACCTGTCCTATTTTTAGTATACATGAGTTGCAAGAAAGATATGTAACCAACAAGGGACGATAATTACGGTTTTTTTTTTATAGTTTTCCGAAATTTAGTTGCATATCTAGCATAATAGATGATCTGCATGGGATTTCCTTACAAAGCCACAGAGTCTTTAACTGACAAAAATGTCGATGTTATTCTTAAAAGATAGTGTGTTCATTTAGAGTGGGTGAGTGTGAAGTTTTCTTGCTAATTTATTATGTAAATATATTTATTACTTATTAAAAATTACGTAATAATTCCTAAGTCAATGCACAGAAATTATGCAAAAACACTTATGCATAAAAAAACTTTTAATTATTTTAAATCCCAACTAAATACACATGTATATCAAAATAAATAAGCCATTAAGAGGTTTTTTTTTTTGCTTATTCCTTTAAACGAAATCATTGACCGCAAACATGTGTTTGTTGCATAAACTCCAACCAGAAATATAAATCAAGAGATTGCATCATCAAATTATTAAAACAATAGTTTTAAGCCAACAATTATCACAATGTGTTTAGCAAATATAATCCTTTTTCACTTATTTTATTGAAAAAAAATTTGTTTTTTTTTCATTTATTAAATTATTAGAAAAAATTGAACAGAATATTAAATTGAAATTTTGCGGTTAAATGGAAGCAAATAAACGCTGTGCGAACATATGCAGAATATTTTACAAAATTGCATTTTTTTAATCAAAAAAATCTTTGTTAAATGTAAATATAAAAATTAGAAATAATTGATTTTTTTATGGAACTCAGCCTAAATCGGTTCGACAGGAACTATTGAAAAACGAAATAAAATTAAAAATTATTTGGAATTCAGCCAATAAGAAGAACTCAGACGAAGGAGCTCATATTTCGACCTTATATTGTTAGCGAATTCATGAGGCATCGCCAGGTGGTTCTTACACTGGACTATACGAACAATTATCAAACCCTTGACGCTTCAAAAATGAACGAAGGTATGGTTGAGGCATTTTCCGCTAAATGTAAACAAGTTATCAAAGTCTCATAAGATGTGCCGCGGAGGACATTTGTGTTCCAAAAATAATGGCACGGTCCGTACAATATACTGGAAAAAAAACTTGACTTAAACACCAATCAGATATGCAATTTTATTTACCCTTATCTACGGAGTCACCCAATGGATAACCCTGTATAAAATAGTATTTGTTTTTGTCGCTCTCTATACAGAATTCCAGATACTCGCCACACCGCAATTGTTATTCAATACTTACAAGTAATTGGTGTGAAGTTAGTCCCCTACATTTTTTGAGGTTTGTGTTTTTGCTAAAAATGTCTTTGCATGGAAAAATAAACAAAACGCTTACAAAAACTAAACAAAAATAGAAAATGCAAACATAAATGAAAATCTAATTCATGCCTTATGTTATAAAAAATACAAAAAAAAAAAGTTATTGTTACTATTCATCAGGAACAGTGAGCTTGCAGTTTGACAAAAATTACAATCCACAAATCGCGTTTTGTAAAAGTTTTTTGGTATATCTTAAAGGCTTCTAAAAGCTATCAGAAAAATCCAACATCATCTTTCTAAGTATTGGGAGGTCATAGTCAAAAGTGAGCATATATGTAGCCTTGCATATTTGTATTCGATATTCTCTCTCCCTTGCTCTCGAGATATAGAAAAAAAATACTAAATTTCGTATAAACGAATTAACCAACACGACAATATATATTCGGCAACTACATTTGTGGTTAGCGTGGTCGGTTCGCGCACATGCATGTTTGGTTTTACAATAGAATAGAAAGAGAAATCAATAAATTTCTCTATCACTAGATTAATTTGCGTAAGAAAAGCATGCGCGAGAGTAGAACAAAAGGTTTCGTAATAGCAAGAGCAATCGAATAATCCTTTCTTGTAGCATTATGCGTAATGCAAATAAAATCCGCCAATGATTGTAATGATTAATAAGATGTCGTCCATTGGCATATCTATTACTATCATCCATTTCTTTTCTTAAGAAAGGGAGCCATGAACTTATTGCGTAGGAAAGTATATTTTCTTTAAAGAAAATTACCTAAAAGGTTGAAGCAAAAGAAGAACCATTGCCGTTTCAAAACTAGTTGTCTAAATAATCTCTTTTTGTTTTTTTTTTTTCGAAAATATCTATTTCATTTCATTTTGCATTTCTTGCTTACGGCGAAGTGCTCTTCCCTAAGTGCTAGTAGTTTAGCTTCTTCTAAACAACGCATATATATAGAATGCAACCCCATTGAGAAATAAAACTTCGTAACTTCGTTGACGGCAATCTCAGTCATTTCTTTTTCTCCGATCTAATATATTTATTTCTTATCACCAGACTATCATATATGGATTTTTTTTGTTTTGCTCCCGAAACGAAAACAATAGACAAACAAATGCTCAAATACAAACAAACTATTATTGTTAAAGTAGAGACTTAACGTGTAAGTCATTTATAAGGTGTATGTGTGCATAGGTATAACTTTATCTAAACTATCTTATAATGAGAAAACTTTCAATGCTCATATAAAGAACCTTAAGATTGTCTTTTTGTTTTATATAAAAGACTGCAATAAAGATTGTTTTTGTCTCAGCAATTGTTAGGCAAATAAATAAACACATATGTCAAGAATGAAGGGAGAAATTTAATAAAAAAAAAAAAAAACAAACAAAAGAATACATTTTAGCATATCTTCTAATAAAAATAAAAAATTGTCGTTTTTTGCTTTTATTAAAGATTGTGAAAAATTAAAGTAAGCAATCGCTTTTTTCATGAAAAATTACATAGAGAGGTACGGGATAAATGAAATTGTGATTTTTGAAAAGTTCAATTTTAAAACAATTCTGAGAAACGTTAATTTGAATTGTTTCTTTGTTTTACAGGTTGTGTGACAGAAGTCCTCATTCTGTGGAAAATACACGTTTTCCAAGTCCATAGAATCAATTTCACAGCAAAAAAACTCGACATCATGCGGTAATGCAATGCCGCTGGTACAAATTTCTTAAGTACTAACGCCGCTAGTACACTACCCAGCGCGTTTTGAAAAACTGTGTCCAATTATACCGTCAGATAACAAACTGGTAATACTAAATTCTCATTGGATAAATGTGCCGTACGAAGCTATTCTACTTCGTGAAAATCAGAATGTTATCAATCAAATTACCTAGAATTTAAACGTTAGATTTCAAGAGCTCTGTGAAACGGTTGAAAAAAGAATTAAATATGGAGAAAACAAACTTGAGACAAAATTTAACCTGCAAGCTGCCATTAAAATAATGGGGACTGACTAGAAATAACGTATAACAGACTTGCTTGGCATTTTAATCCTACGGATACCATCTTATCGGGGTTACCTGGTCAACCTGGGCACTTTTTGACTAATATTAAAATTAAAAAATTACAAAACTTATAATCCTCGCTTATGGATTGTGTAGAAACTAAGTTATTTCATTTGGAGTGACTGTTTGTTTCTTGCATATTATCAATCAATTTAGAAGTCTACCTTCGGCAAAATCTATGACGTTTTCTTCTCCTTTAGCATTGAATTATAATTTAATAAAAAATTATTACTAAAAGTTGATGACTTCACACGAATTTTTACTACCCAACGGTAATCTCTCTCTCTATTCGTGGAAAATTTGCCATAAAAAACTAAAACCTATAAATTTTAAATGATACTGACATTCATTTGGCAAAGAAAAAAAAAGTTTAACTAAAATTTGTTATTATTACCTTTTTTCATAATGTCGACTTTAACCAACCGCTGTAACCAAGTTTGCACCTCTACTTTAAAGCAAAAAACCGGAATAATTATGATTTTAATAAAATTACACTTTTTTTCGATCATAATCTCTTTTTCTTTCGTACAATATTATATTATAGAAACTGCCTTTAGCATAAAATGCGAACACACAAATTTGATGAAAATGAAATAAATTTAAAAGATTTTAAAGTTTAAATTGTTATGAACACTAACATTAATTAATTTCAATTTTATGAAAATGCCTCATGGCACGATACGGGAAAAAAGTATTAAAATTAAAATTAAGCATCAAAATAAAAAAATATAAAAAATATATTTCTCTAATAAATTGAACTGAAAGAGTCAATTTATATCTAAACGGAAAGTACCGTCAATAATAAATAGCGAAAGCAAAAATCGTGATCATAAAATAAAACAATCAGACCTTTTTTCTTAATTTATTTCCATGTTTACTTTGTAACCCCTTGATACGCTTACACAAGTATTTTCATTTAATATATTTAAAGTATAAAAAATATAAAAAAATAAAAATAAAAGAAACGAAAAATATATTCTCAAAAATATCGTATAATTATCTAATAACAGTATTTATTGTACATCTATGAGGTAGATTTAGCCGATTACTTTCATAATTTACCTTTTGAGTAGAAACTATTCCACACATGGAATTTATCCAATTCTGGCAACGGAATATATTCGATTTTATCGGAAATATTTAAACATTTCATATCACCCTCTCGTGTTAAGGGTTCAAATTTCACCTGCTTCAATGATGGACAGTTGGGATCGCCGTTACGTGCAAAACTTGTCCATATATCGATCATTGTCTGCGAAATATGAAATTCGGGTGAATTTTCATTAAGTTTATTTAAGAGTAGGAAACGGAATAAATAGCAGAGATCATCTCCATGACAGGTGCCCTTAATATCCGGTCCACAAAAGAAATCACGCATTGCATTAGCGTAGGGAGAATCATAGTCAAAGCGATACAAATATGTCGAAGCTTTAGCGTTTTCTATTCGGGATCGACAAGTACGATAAATGGGATGCCAAAATTCTCTATAGGACTCCAACTGTCAATGAAAAAAAAAGAGAAATTAAAGAGCGTTTTTTCAGTGTCAAAAAAGTTTTTTCGACTTAAGTATCCCTAAATACGTGAGCTCTCAATAATTACAAATTTACAGTTAAGTTTGAGCCTATCAATCAGCTAAATCCTATGCTGTGATATATATTATTTGCTTTTAATTTTCTGTTGAGGTTATATTAGTTGGCATTTTGAGACACTTATTCTACTCTTTTGAAAAGGTTCTACGTTGAATTTGAGGAAGTTCACGTTTTTAAACAATGGACAGGATTTGGAAATTATTTCGTTTTTGTTTGGAATCTAAATTTTCGGTTAAGTGTATGGGCACTGGCACCAAATTACTTACTCCATAGACCTGTTAAATAGGAAATAGTTAAGTATCTCGTATCTTTACTTAAGACTTTAAAGCACATGAGATAAAAAACAATAAGTAAGGGAAAGATTTAATAAGACAAAGGCAGTTTCGCATGAGTTAGTTAATAATAATATGAATTAACACTACCAGCCGTTCCAAAAAGTTTTATAGTCAGCTCTTTGGAACAAATTTTAAAAACATTAATTTCATTAACATGCGGTTTTTTTTATCAAGATCAGTCAGAGAGATTTATTAAGGGATTTATTAAAAACTAAATTCAGATATTGGGTGGATTTTATATTTATGATTTTTATTCACTCTTTAAATAGTTGTGTGCCTCCGGATTAAGCACGCCCGCTTTTAACTTTGAAAGCAAATGACAGTTTCAACGATAGCCGAGAAACGAAAAGTCGGATAGAGCGTCAAGACCTAATGACAATCTGACACTGATCAGAAGGAAAGGAAAACTATATCTTAGTAAAATCTCTGGATATTATTCAAGTAGCAGACCTACAGATAAATTGCTACAAAAATTTTATAAAATTTTTTTACCTCCAAAAATTTCATAACATTCTTTAAGTTACAGTCTTCGTTACCAAAGTATGTTGATTTCAATTTCGCAGCCATTTCCAATGAATTTTTTGATTTACGTTCCACTTTTAAATCTAAAGGTAAGAGATTCTCACAATTGCCCACTTCATCCAAGGTAGCTTTGCGTCTCATTACTTCTGGATAAAATAGTAAACCTTCAAAGCTAGTACCTCCTATCAATAAAGGTATATCATTATTGCTCCAAGTTTTCTTTAACAGCTCTACCGGATCTTCTGTTATGACACTGTCGGCAGTAGCATAAGGTTCAACGACGGGTCCAAAAGCCATTAATATACGATTATGTTTTTCTTCCTTACGCACAATGGAAGGCACTGCTGCTTGTATAACTGGCGCCGGAATTGTTTGTAAAAATTTATAAATTTTATGGGACTTCTCTTCGCCTTGGTATCCCAAAGCTATGGCCAGACGAAAAGCCCATTGATTTGGTGGTACTAAGGTCCACGGACATAAAACACTTCCCGACATAATAATAGCTTTATGTATTAAACCTTTTGTAGAATCACTTAACATGCATAAATGCGTTGAAGAGCCACCAGCACTTTCACCGAAAAGTGTTACATTATTCGGATCACCACCGAAGCATGATATATTCTGTTGTATCCATTTTAAGGCCATAATTTGGTCTTTAAGACCAGCATTGCCTGGCACCTGAACAGCGGGATCATCTAAACTGAGAAAGCCGAAAGGACCCAAACGATAAGCGATAGTAACTAAAACCACATCTTTTGACATGAAATAATCGGGACTATACATATCACGAGTAGCTTCACCAATTTGAAATCCACCACCAAATATCCAAACCATGACTGGACGTTTCGAATGCGGTACGATCTAGATGATATTTCGTTTCGTTATTATATTTAAATGTAATAAAAAGAAGAAAACTCACATCGTTTGTAAAGACATTTAAATACAAACAATCCTCCGAGCCTTTGTGCTTATGAAAGAACATATTAGCTTGCATGGGTATGGCTGCCGGTCCAGTGCAATCCAGCACTTCCTGCCATGGTTTAACGGGTATCGGGGCACGAAAACGTAAATCACCCAAAGGAGGTTCGGCAAATGGTATGGCTTCAAAACTGTAATAGCTATTCCCCCATACCGTTAAACGTTTAGCACCTTTCACCGGTCCTGTGAGTGTCTTCAATATAACTGTAGCACCCGTGTTCAAACGATGCTGTTGCAATTTATAGTGTAAAGCTCTAAAAAGAGAACAAACATCAAATAAATAATGATTAAAAGTCTAGTTGTCCAGCTCAGGGTTTTTTACAACTTAATTATTGTAATTAAATTATATTATTGTTCGCAATCGTGTTGTAGGAAACTTTGCAGTCTTATTGGCATCTAGAATTTTAATTATTATAGTAACGATTGTTTTTCTATAACTGTAATTGTTATTATTAATGATTAACGAACTAAACTGAACTAAAAGCGGAAAGAAATAAGTAAGAAACTTACATTTGCGTTCGTTTACTTTGTAAACTAACGGAAAATTTATAAGTGGAGCGCTTAGGGTTAACTTTAAACTGAAATTCTAAATGATTTTTGTTAACAATTTCACAGGATGACGTGTTTGTTCTGGTCGTTGATTATTATAACTATCAAATGCTAATCATGAGTATAATTTGAAGTCAATTCATGGATTCAAATTGATCTCCGGGCATCAAGAAGAAATAAATATGAAACAATACGTAGCAATACGTAGCTATTAGAGCTATTATGGTCGCATTTGTAAGAGGATATCGCTGATCTTGAAAACTTAATTTGTGATCGTCAGCTCAGAATATACATCTCTAGCAATAACTTTCTCTCTTAAGTTTTGCGATCGCTATATTTGGAAAAAGAGATGAACTACAAATAGAAATAGATAAAATTGGGCGAATTCGGCTGCATCGTTCTCGAGTCTTACGCTTTATAGGGTTTCCGAAATATACGGCGCGATAGAAATAGTAAACTTACCATGTTGCATGAGTAATGGCGACTCACAAATAAAAACAAAATAATGAAAATGCGGTTAGATTTCGATTTCCATTAAATAATTAAAACTGTTCAAGTCTTCACTATTTAATAGCATAACGTATGCAATTGTGGACTAAAAGCCGGTTATTTTTCTACATTTAAACAGCCGGCTTCTGTTTTCTTTTCATTATTATAAACCTGCACTGCTTACCATAAACACGTGCATAACTATTCCTTATTAAGGAGAGAAAGGAGGAAACTGTACGTGTTATTGTGCAATGCGTTCAACTGGATATGTTTTTGATCACAATAAACTTTCTTATATTATATTTGCTAAGAATGTAGCCATAAATATACTTTGGCAAAAACTGACCTTTAAACGGAATGGGATAAGTTGGTCATCAGACGTTTTGTTAGCCTACGGGATTAGTCGATAGTTAACTAAATAATCTAAACTTTTTCTTAAAGTGCTCGCGTTGTATAGAAAATCATTGATTCGAACAAATATTTCTCAAATACGTAAGTATTTCAAGCGTAAGTGGTTTTTCAATTTTCCAATCAAAACAAGTGATTAAAACAATTTCTGCTGTTGCATACACTACTCTTATGTAATAACTTGATTTTTATGTTACTATTTATGTTTCGAAATTTCACAGTGTGGAGAGGAGATTATTGACAAAGCTTAAGTAAGTAAATAGTAGCAGAGTTTATAAAAGGAAATATAAACATTTAGCCAGAAACCAGGCGATATTCGTTTTATAGAGAATCTAAAGCTAACACATGAAAATTGTTTTTACATTTTATAAGCGAGCGATATTTGGGCGATATGTAAAGCAAATATATGAAAATTGTTTATTTGTTATTTGCAGAAAATATTCGTGAAATTACACAATCGGGAAATTCGTTTCGCTTGGCTTGTGGCATCATCCTGTTCACACCATATATATCATTAACATCCCTATCTTCAACTTCACGCAGAAAAAACAAAGTGGCGATCAGAATTGACAGTTTGTGTCACAATCTCCTCATCAATGGGGATTTGCACTACCACACAAATCTGGCATTTTTCTCGTAACTTTTGAATCTTATCAATTAGAGCATAATCAAATATAATCTCCATTTTTCTTAGACCTCATTTGTATCAGTAAATTTTTTTTAAAAATCATTTCATTGGTTGAAATTGATTAAGCAAATTTTTCAATCAAAAAGCCTAAGTACTTATAAACAGACACAGAGCACTATAAAAAAGAATTTGTATAATATACAGTATTCCGCCGGAACTTAGGTTAGCACAGTTATCATCCTGGGGTAACTTCAAAAACCATGGGTGCGCTTAGCACACGCAGAGATGAATATCTTCAAGGAAATGAGTTTGTTTCTAAAAAAGAAGGCTTCACAAATAAGTTTATCTCTATATTATAACGGGGACTCACTTATCACCAAAAATGAAGCTTGTATCTGGCCTACTTATCGTCCACAAGCAAGTTTGCTTTTAAAAAAAAAAATAATACTGACCTATCGGTCAGGAGTAACTTTGTTTCGAAAATAAACAAGACTTACTTATCAACCCCAGGGGAAGTTATCACTGCATGATTGTTCACTTATCGTCCAAACGCAAGTTTGTCCCCAAAAAAATAAGAGTCACTTATCTCTCACAGGTAAGTTTGTCTCGACAGAAAGGGACTAACTTATCAACCCGTCACCCTTCGTTGCCTTTAAAAAAAAAGTATGGTTTTTTTATTGAAAGGAAAATTTTGTCGTCCGTTTCTATGACGAAAATTACACTTAAAGGAAAAAGCTTATTTTCTGTTAATTTTGTTTCATCTCTTTTTCAATATATGTTTATCTTCTCTATGGGTACTTCGATATTTTTTTCTATGTAACGCGAATAACGTAAAATAATAAATCTTTCAATGTTCAAATGAATCAAATTAGACGAAAACGTAAACGAATTAATTATTAAGTAAATAATGTCTTAGACGTTAATATGTATGCTTCAGTATAAATTTCATGGCCCCTTCCTGAGAAAATGAAACAGATATTTTGTAAGATTTGCAACTCAAGCTAAAGCCCTGGGAGGAAAATAATAATAGATAAACAAAGCAAACAATTTTTTTTCGTAAATTACAGATGTGCAAACATCATGTAGTAAAATAGCTGTCGACTAACTATGTAAGTGTATAAAGAGAACAAAACATTTCAGAGTTTTAAATAAACCTAAATAAATAAAATCCATTTCATTTTCTTTTTTTTTATTCTTACTTCGTAATTAACCTTTTGATTATTGTGTTTATTATTTTTTAATGTTGCAAAAAGAGAAAAAAAGAAAATAAATAAATAAATGAATAACAAAACGTATAAACAAAAAGTCCAGTCACACATATTTGCGACATCATTGTCAAGCAAATATAGAAAAAAAAGTGCAATAAACAGCTAATGTACGCTATTAATAAGTGTAAAATGAACAATGATTTATAGTCAAATAAAAAGAAGCGACAGTAAAACTGCAATATAAAGCAAATAAATAAGAAAGGTGCACAGCGAACCTTGAAAGCTAACTAGCTAGCTAGGATTTGCATTAAAAATTCCTGAGTCATTACTTGATAGCAAATAAACACAAAGATCAATAGATGTGGCAGCAACGGAAAATTATTCATTGAAAACGTTTAAGAAGGGAGAAGAGAATCATCAAAGATTAATAAAAAAGATAAAACGATTTATACAAGGCATTAAATGTAGTCTTTATAACGTTGATTTTATTCCACTTAAGGCAATGGCTCTTTTTTGAAGTTAATGAACATTTTTATGAAAACAATTTATGAATTGAAAAACATCCGACACTAACAGAAAGGTGCCATCAAGAGGCCATAAAGACTGTAAGGTAATCTTAATTAAAGTATTGTCGACCATGCTGCGAAATACATTCGCATACGTCAGCCTGATAATCGAGCTTCTTATCTGTTAACCTAAGTTATGCATCGAACCTTCTTACAGACTTGTCTATCATGGTTGTGACATAATCAAAATCAAAAGCCCCATTCAAGGCTTCCAAGACTTCAATAGAAAATTTCACGTAAATTCTTTGATAACGCTTTCATAAAATGACCAAATACACTTCAGAACGTCTTAATCGCTTGCTCGCCCAATGCAAACTAAAGAGCAAACAAGTGTCTGCAACACTTATATTAGTGCGATTATAAGAAATATAGCGAAAAAGAGACGATATAGAAAATAGCTTGCGTGGATTTCGAAGATTCTCGTTACTTTTTAATCAAAGTTTATTACTTATTATATTAGTAGATATATAGAGATATCATATACACATACAAATATACAAATATACGCTCCAAAGCGCTTTGCAAGCATTTGTTAAATGTTTCTCTATTTAAAAGGTTGCTTTGATTTTTGTTCATTATGATTCCCTTGTTGTGCGAACTTAGCTGCAGAACTGGCGCAATATTAATTCCATAAATATAATTGAACTCTCTATAAATATAGAAGATGGATTTAACAACTGAGCGTGAAGAAAAACATCACATACCTTTACCGTTTTCATATCACCCTATATATCTGATCCATGAGCGTCGCAGTCTTGATTGCTCATGTTCGCTAACATACGGAAATTTAGTAGACGAAGCAGCTTTAAAAGTGGTTAATATGGGACAACAGATCGCCTTTATCGGCGTCCTCCTATTTACGATAATCTAAACGAGACTAATAAAAAGGAATTCCCTTAACCACAACTGTAGTAGTTAAGAAGCACAACTATGCCCGAACTCAATTCGTAGTGCGGTAGATTATATTTTAATTACAATCGTTGTGCGTTCATAGCTATAATCGGGGCATACATCTCTCCTAAAATCATCCACTGTCTTCCTCTGAGTGATTTGTCGAAGAAAGAAAAAAAATCAACTCCCATTAGTTTGTACGAAGCCATCTTAACATGTTAGCGGGAACATTTTTTGCAGTCTATTGAGACTGTAAGCTAAAATGACAGATAATTTACTTTTACACAGATCGATCGTCTTTAAAAGCCAGAGACCTAGCAGCTTTCAACACTGCTTTCAAGCCTATAAGAGGCCCATATATTCTTTTTATGCGGTAACATTATCCCTAGTGTAGCTGTTCAAAATGTTAAATGTTAAATGACGTCTGAAATATTCGGTTATGTAACGCAATGGATATCAGCTTCTTTATAAACCGCATCTAATCTGTCGGTTCGTCACTATTTAGCTTATGGTTGTAGCCTATAATTGATGAACTATCAAAATTGCTGTGGACTTAATACACTGCACGTAATAAATGCGAAAACCTTAATGTATATTGACTTTAATGTTTTCTTTGAAGTTTTTTCCGTTTAATCATAATTTCGCATTGCATGGTAATAAAATGCAGAAAAAATAGTTTGTAATTGCTCTCGTTTTCTTGGTAAACTTACTTAAAAGTATATTTTAGCATATCCCAAACCGTTAGATTGCTCATGATTTCGTTTTCAGTACACGTTTCACGAATTTTGTATATGTTTTTTTTTCGATTATTATTATTATTATTATTTGTAACACGGTAAGCAATTCAAAACACGCACATGCTTCAGACAAACATACAATATTTTTTAAATGGAATGATGGATGAATTAAATGTTGTTTTGATGGTTGCGTAAATTTCAGGTCAAAATTTACTTGTAATCGGTTTATTATTAATAGAATTATATTACGTTTAAAAAAAAAAATTATTTAATTTCCGTTTGCATTGGAACAATTTTATAAAAATTCTTATAATGATAATTTTTCTATTAATAAAGATTTTCTCTTTTCTTTATGCTTTCATTTTGTATCCTAAACAAATAAGCACACAAAAAAGTCAGCATAACATTTATAGAAATGTATTATGGTATGTATAGAAGCATTTCCATATCTTCGACAACTTTGTTATTAATTTTTATTAATTAAAACCCGTTTTAGTTTATGCGCTTCGTTAACTTTATAATTACACCGTTAAAGCGATACTAAAACTCACTTCGCTTAAACTTTAGATTAGAGATTATAAGTAAGACGCCGACTTTCTCTAAACAAAAACAAGGCTAAAAACAAGATCGATCGTCTTACTTAACTATCTATTGTGTTTACGGTGTCGTTTCTTTGTGTATTATGTGCTAACAAAAAAAAAAAAAAAANATCAGCTGTTTACGGTACAATCACTGGTGTTGATAGTAACTTGCTTAGTCAGATGATATACAACATATAGCAGACTGTTATTAACAGAACAAAGTCAGCTAAATTTAACAGCTACCCGAGCTATCATGTAAAGCTTTTTTTTTCACTAAATACATTGAAAAGTGTTTATTGAATTCAAAAAGAAAAATGTTCTCAAATCAATTCGATTAGTAAACTTCTTAGTAAAACATATTTTAATAAAATATGAGTACTGCCAGCCGAATTTGATGAAATTATTTAGCTTATTTGAATAAATAAAATTGTGTTTGTTTTCTACATTGCTAAAAACATAGCATTAGTTTTGTCCGAGATTATGGTTTATATATCATGAAATTATGCAACATAAAATATCATAAAAAAAGCTTTTCATTTCGTGTAAGTATAGTTATCGGGTCTCCTTTCAATTTTCTTTTAACTCCCATTAACGAATGACGTGACAGTTATTATTGCGTTGGTGACAGAAACGCACTATATAGGTCAGGTTCTATCAATTTGATCTTCTCTGTCTGTTTCTGAGTCTATCTATAATATTATTTAGTGTTAGAACACACATCAAAACTTGACATTATTAACATCCATACATCACATTTCCAAATGGAATTGATAAGTTTAGAACCGCATATTTAATAAGTATAATAGTGCAACTTATAGTTCAGAGGATCTAAATTAAATCTTTAGACCTACCATTAAAAATCGAAGTGTCAAAATGATCCTGATCGGCCAAAAGAGAAAAGTCTAACAATTCAAAAACTATTTTTTTTTTTTTAAATTGAATCAAGTTCGCCTTAAAACGATCATAACCTTTTTATAATTTCTAAATGAATGTGTGCTAAGCAACTGATAAACGAATAAGGAGAGAATTTTTTCATTTCAGGACTTATAGAAAAGTATACATCTAAGGTTTTTCTGCAATACCAATAATCTAAGTAGAACAATTTGATGCTGGGATTTTTCCCAAACTTTATATGTAACTAAAGTAATGCTATGAAAATAGAAACTATTCGTCAACTCTTTGCTTAGAAATGCATTATATACCGTACATTGTCTTTCCTTATGTTGTTTGATTGGATTATAGCTTTTAGAAATAAAGAGAAAGAAAAACATACCATAAATACACAAACAAATAAAGATTTCCTTTTAAAGCACTTGATTTCAAATTATCAGTTTAAGTTATTTTTTTAGATAACTGAAATTAATTGAATGGATTAATAAATAATAAATAACGCAATAAATCGTTTTGCTTCTTATTTTAAACAATAACACAGATAGCACGCTCAGTTACACTGAGCGAAAAGGTTATGCAATGAAAGCAAAAAATATAAATATAAATCTTAAGAAAAATCTTTTACACCCAGTAGAGCAAAATATATCAAGTTTTTCTCAAGTTAAGCCTCTATTTCGAAACACTTTTGTTTAACAGATCCCGGGATTGTGCACCATAAGATTAATGTATATTAAGCGCCATCTGTTTTTTGTGAAATTTTCTTGAACAGATGGCGTTGCCACAATTGTTGTTGTCGCAAAGGCTAAAGGAATGCATGAGAAATGAAAAAAAATACTCAAACTGTGCAAGAAATGTTGTTCTCAATTTAAGACTTTTCACAGATGAAATCGTTTAATCACCGTAGGCAACTTTTATGATAAATGAGATCTCGTAATGCATTCCTCGATGGTCTAGAGAATTTTGTTTCGACTATTACTTCTCCTCCATGGTTTTAGGTTTCTAATTTATATTAATATTAAATAATATTAAGTTTAATGTTCAGTTTTTTTGTATTTAGAGAGAGTAGTAAGTATTGCAGCTTTAATAAATAAAAATGCTTCTAATCTAAACTTTCCCTGAATGTGAAAATTAAATTTTTAAAACATACTTTTTATTGTTACTTCAAATATAAAAAATTAATATGTCTCTTGGTGCAAGTGTATTTTAAATCGCTTTGAATAAAATAAATAAGAAAATTTCTTTTGAAATCTTATTCGATAAAATTCTTTAAAATTTATTAAATTTTCATATATCCCAGGATTTTCTATTTCTTTTAATAAACATATGAGATATTTTGTTTGTCTTATTTGAAAAACATACATAAAAGTATTGGTGCATTCTAAAACCGATAGATAGGGTGGGCGAAAAACATAATTTGTAGACAAGTTTTATAATTAAATTTATTTAATTTTTTTTTTCTATTAAAATATCATAAAAGAAACTTTATTCTTAAACATAAAATTTTTTATTTGAAAATAATTTTATACAAAAATGTTTTATTTGGCTATTCTTTATGTATATTATTTGTAATTCTCTTAGTTTTATAACGGAAGGAAATAAACTATTTTTATTTATGATTTATTTACTAAAACATTTGTGGCTCTATATGAGGGGTGGGCAGGTTTTGTTTTTGTTACTTATACATGAATCCACATATAAATTATAAAATATTTATATGTGTATTTATATAGCTGCATATTTGCATATATATATATATATATGTATAGACATATATATATATATGTATATATGTTTATTCAAAAATTTATATGATTTTCTTTCAAAGGTACTTAATGTTTCTCTCGTTTACCTACATTCATATGTACATATTTGACTGTAGGAATAGGTTACTATAAAATTAAGTGGAAGTTATATTTCAATTTGATTGATTCCTTCCTATTAATCTTCTGCAAGTTTGTTTTTTTCTTTAAGTTAAGCTTAATATTTTCTAAACAATTTATTACGCATACAGATTTTCGTATGCAGAACGAATTTTGAAAAATTTTTTATTGTTCTTAATTTTTTGTTTTTTTTCACATATTTGCTTTATAATTAAGGATTTTTATTTAATCGTTTACATTTTATTTTTTCACATTTAATTTATTTTAAATGTGTTTAAAATAGTTTTAAAAAATTTTCTCTTTTGAATTAAGAGTATACTTACGTTTTCTAAAAGAATATTTTAATTTTTATAATAAATAGCTTTTTAAGCCTTTTTGGCTTGATCTTGCATATTTTTAAAGCTTTTCAAAGTGTTATACAATATATATTTAACTTAATCTATAAGCTAGTTTTTATTTTTTGTTTTTTCTTCTGGTTTAAATCTAAGTAGCACAACAAGGAAAGAATACCTAACTTAGGAAGTAGTCTAAGTCATTTCTAAAGGGACAGAGAAAAAGAAATAGCAGGCTGTCATTTCGGGGCTATCGAGTCTTTTTTCAACAAAGAGGAATAGAGCTATTACGAGTCTTCCCCATTTCACCTCGAGTCCAGAAAAATTGAACACTAAAATATTTGGCTAAAAGGAATTCCTTAAAAGGAAAATCAACAAATGAACACTAAAGCTGAATAACTTGCAACCATTCATAAAGGATGCTATGGTGAATTTTATGTAAATTGCTTTTCTCAGTAAATCAGCATAATTATGATGATAAGTACTTATCATTATACTCTAAGCCATATAAGAAAGGATTGTTACAAAAAAAACTAAAAATATGGAATGGTCCAACCGCTTCTGCAGGACTCTTTGTAAAAAATGTATTTTTTTTTGATGCAGTTACAAGCTGTTCAAAAGTTTGGAGATCGGTTACATATTCAGGTTGGAACTGATTTAGAAATTTCTGCATACTTTCACTAGTGAAAGCAGATCTAAAAGCCGGAGGTTTGTTTGTTAGGAGAAGTCGATGGAATACTCTCTTTTCGAATGCTACAGTTTGAATGCTGAAAAATGAAGAGGAGAGACCTGAAAGAGACCAAAGAGTTTTAGGACATTTCTGCATATTCTATAATTACTCTAGTCGCTATATGGTCTCTTCTTTGCTTCGGTTTTTAGATTTATAAAAGCGATCAGTGTGACGGTATCAATGAAAAAGACAGAAAAGACAGTTCAATTCGTACGTATCTCTACCACAGATAACTAGACTTATATTAACTACATTTATATGCTTCTGACCGTTTTTAATCATAGCAATTGATTACTTGTATAAAATCCTTCCCATACTAATAACTTATCCATATCAGGAACTTCTATAATTTTTAAGTCGTCAGCTATATTTAAACACTTCAATTGATGTTTCTCCAAAGAAGCCAGTGTTACTGGCTGCCATAACTCATTTGAATCTTTCTCATAATTCGGATTGCTTGAGGTAGCAAATTGTGTCCACATACCCACTAAACGCTCAATACATTTATATTCTTTAGTATGCTTCTTCAATTTACGTGCAACGGAATTGTAAAATATATACGAAAGATCATCTCCGTGACAAGTGCCACGAATTTTTTTACCACAGCTAATAATACGTAAGTGATTAAAATGCTTAGAATCGAAATCAAAACGATAGAGATAAGTGGATGCCGAACTGGCGTATTCCAAGCGTGATAATACTGTACGGTAAATGGGGAACCAAAAATACTCATGCGATACCATCTAAAATACAAATAAGAAAAAAAATTTTAAAAAAAGTTCAATAGAGATTTAGATAAAATTCTTAAAAGATTTTTATACCAATAAATATTCATCTAAAGTTTCCAAACTGCTTTCCTTATCGCCATAATAGGTTGTCTTTAATTGATAGCCATATTGTTGGCATAGTTCACTATCTCTATCTAGATTTAATTCTAAAGGCACGACATAACGACAGTCACCCAACTCATTCAATAGTTTTGGATTGTTTTTTGTTTCTGAAAATAAAATGTGTTCTGAGAATCTTTTCTTTACCTTTTAAGTTAACTCTTTACCTGTATATAAAAGTAGACCCTCATTGGATACTCCTCCAATAATCATGGGTATTGTGTTACCCCAAGCAGTACGCATCATTTCTATAGGCGGTTTAGGTACGACGCAGTGCTGTGTCAAGTAAGGTTCTATTACGGGTCCGAATGAAAAACCTATGCGCTCTCTTTTCTCCTCATCCGTGCAAAGATCTTCGTTAGCTTTAACTATATCTGCTCCTTTGGCTTGATTTAGGAATTCAAACACCGCAAATTCATTATTTTCTCCTGTATAACCAGCCGCTTTGGCTAAACGATAAGGCCAGTTACGCTGAGGTGTGACAGCCCAAGGCGACAAAACGCAACCTGACATGCAAATGGCTTTATGAAAAAGATTGCAAGTCTGTTCAGTTATCATCATATAGTGAACCGAAGCGGCACCAGCGCTATCACCAAACAATGTAATATTTTCAGAATCACCACCGAATCTTGAGCAATTCGCCTTGACCCAACGCAAAGCCATAACTTGATCTTTAAGGCCAGCGTTACCAGGTACTTCTATGTCGCGGTCCTGAAGACTAAGGAAGCCGAAGGGTCCTACGCGATAAGTAATCGATACAACAACGACATCTTCACGTAATAAATAATCGGGACTGTACAAATCCCGGGTAGCTTCACCAAATTGAAAACCTCCGCCATAAATCCAAACCATAACAGGCAAAGGTTTATCTGGTTCCAACTAAATAAAAATTGAAAAATAAATTAATTATAACAACACGCAGAAATAGAAAATCCTTACATTTTTGGTATAAACATTAAGATACAAACAATCTTCGGACCCTTCAGTCATTTGAAAAACAAAATGCTTTTGTAAGGGTTTCGGCCCAACGGAAGTACAACTTTTTACTTCCGTCCAGGAATCCGGAGGTAAAGGAGCTTTGTACCGCAACTCCCCCAAAGGTGGTTTGGCAAATGGTATTCCCTCGAAACTGTAATACGAATCAATATAAATAGTTTTACGTTTCACACCCTTGATAGGTCCATAGGTCGTGTTGACAATGATTTTTTCACTGGTACGATAACGTCGTTGTTGTACCTTGAAATCAACCATCCTAAAAGAGGAAGGAAAAAAAAATTTATTAATACTCAATGCCAATGACGTAGTGCCGGCGATCGTAGATCAAATGTGTGTTAATGAAAAACTAATAACTTAAATCTATCCTAGAATACCATTACACGATCTCATCATTAGGAAATTTTTCACATAATATAAAGTTAAACTCATGAAGATTAGATGATTAGTTCAAGTATACAAAAACAAAAATTAAAACTTTGTATATACAAAAGTTGTGTTTATAAAAAGTCAATCTCACAAGACAGTCACGTTTATTATTGTCAAGCAAGTACAATCGTCTACACTTACACTACAGAGCGGGTGAGTATTTTATTTTATAGCCCACGCGAGAAGATTAATTTTTTTTTAAATTAGAAATAGATTGACTTTTAATGCCTAATTTATTTTCATTGTCTTAATTAAGTCAATTAAAGTAAATAGCGGCTGAGCAGATATGATTAATATATAAAAAAACTGAAAGTATCGTACAATTGCTGAGCTAAGTATGCATAAAAAAGAAAGATAAGCTGGGTCTCTGCATTTAAAACTTGCCATAGTTCAACTAATAATTAAGATCTACAATTTATATACTTTTGAAAAGCAAATAACAAAAATGAAAACTTTTAGATAAAAATAAAAAATATAATCATTTTCTTATTCGCATGAAACCCAGCAACGTACACCCTTGACATGAAGAAGGCAGAAGGATTGTTGTTTTAATTAAAATTTTAATTTGAAATCATTTCAAAATCTAGTGAAAATCGTCGTTTGTGCTTTTACATTCATTAAGAAATTTTCAAAAGAAAACGAAATGTGCCAAAGAATATGATTCAACCTATTAAGCAGGTTGTCGCATCAGTGGCACTTCATAATAATAAATATACCTTTCTGTAGATCTTTGCATTAAAACGCATTCAATTATTTCTATCATTAAGATCTTTGGGTTTTATATCTTAGATTCCGAAAGTAGATCATTGGTCGTTATGAACTTTCAAATGAATTTAATTCAGCCTCTTAAGGTGTAATATTCAAGATTGCTAAGAAGCCAATGTATGTATAGACTGCAGGTTTTCATTTTTCTGCTTGGTTTAAATTGTAATACTTGTCTGGCATATCCTCTATAACTGCTCGAGATTGGAATTCAATATTTTTTGACGCTAACCGAGTAATTGCCTCCTGAAATTCGAAATACTGTGGCATTTATAAAAGACTTGCGATATTTTATTCAATAATTTGAAATACGTATCGAAAATACCAAAAGATTGGACTGAACTGTTAATGCGTTGATTTGCATTTTTTAATTTTTAAAATTTTTGCTCCTTCCATTTAATTGGTTGGTAACTAAAAAAAATTTTTATAATCATAATGATACTAATAATATTATAGAATGTATAATATATATTATATAATACATAATACATAATATATAATATATCATATATAATATATAATATATAATAAATAATATGTAATATATAATATATAACACATGTTATTGTTGTTATACATCTAGAAAAGTGCATCAGAGAGTTGATGATCCCCCTTTCTTAAAGAAAGTCAAAATATAATATATATCTGAGTTGTCAAAAATTTTGTTGTATAGATTATGAATAAATTGGATCCGATTTCCAAAATATTAAAATATCATCCAAAAAACATCAAATTTTAATAAAAACCCTCTTGTTCAGGACATGGCATAAGATGAATTTATGTTGAATATAAATTTTAAGTAAACTTTACTAAGAGATCTTCATTAGAAGATGCATTGTCATATTTCTTAATACCAAATGATAACTTTTTATTTTTATATCCGTGTACAAGGTTTGTAAGATTGACTACCAGCTTTAATCAGTTTTCATAGCAGATTTTGTTTTTATAAATATTTTTTTGCTTTTTTGCGAAAAACATCAAATTTTCAAAACATATTTTTATGAAATACTAACGTAAACACTATAAACATCAGTTCATATTCCAATTTGTGTAATTTAAAAAAGACAAATATAATAGAAAAAATTGTAATGATGACGAAGCAAATGAACAAATATTTTATAAAGAAATTAAGCAGATTGAACACAACATACTCATGTATAATAAAAATAATTAAGTTTTCTTTTTTTTTGCAAATATAGTAATAATTAAAATTGAATTAATCGATATTAATGTTTTCGTGTATTTACAGAAATTATATCCTTTTACAGGAGGTGGATAGACGAGAAAAAGCGTACGATAAAGCTTTTGTACTTTAACAGATTTCGCTTTGCGAACTGAACTAAGCACACATGAATGAAAAAAGCTTTGACTTTATTTTCTCATATTCTGCAAAAGTCAAATTGTTTGTTGTTGTTTCTTTTTTCATTATTGTTACTCGTTTCAAGGACTTTTACTATATGAAATAGGATAACGAGATGAAAACATAAACGATAATGAAGAAAGCTTTAAATAGTTGAGAATGTATGTTTGATGTTTATCATCTACGATTAATCGAAACGAATAATAAGTGAATTTTTACAAGGCACTGGAGTGGGGCAGTTATGAGTTTTCTTTCACATAACGTACTGATTCTTATCCAATGGCTTGTTTGAAATAATAGATTAAAAATTTTCTATATTTAAAATAGAAAGAGAGATGGAGAGATGGGTATATAACTCGTTTTTCCCTTCTTTCTTCTATATACATAAGTAGGAATAGAATGAAGGGAATGTATTCATTAATTATAATTCCAAAAAAGCTTAATATTTTATGAACTTTTCAATATGAAGACTGAGAGATAAACAAAACAGTTTAATAATCAAGGATCTTTTCTTCGTTTAATTTCTCTAAAAAAATAAAAGAATAATACCCATCTCTCAATTTAGTCTCTTACATATGCGCGGATTTGCGTAAAAGATTCATTTCTTTTCTTTTCTTTTAATTCTAAGTCAATTGCTTATAAACGAAGTAATCATTAGTCGTTTATTGAAAATCCTGTATTTGTATTCATTAAGTATGAAAAAGAAAATCTACTAATTTTATGATACCGTTTGCAACACTTATTAGTATGAATGTTTGCAAGGTTGAATCAGTTTAGTCAAACCCTTCAGTCAACTTGTTTGCTAACATAAAATTTTTAATTAAGGGCGCTACTCATTGAACTACTTTCGTATTCCTTTTCTTCCTAGAAGTACTTTTGTCGGAAAAATACATCTCAGCCAAGTCGTTGATCTTCTAACATATTTAGCATGAGAACATGCATTCATCGCTAGCAATTTCGTGTAAAAAGCTGACAATGTTTCAACATCTCCTTACACTTCTAGATTTTCTGAATAAGAAAACATTGTTTCATGTATAGACTCACTCAACATTACTAATAAAACGCTTAAATGCACCGTTATCAAGGATATTCAATTGGCAATAAATTGATATATTCTTTTGTAGGATCATTCAACGTTTCTTCGCCTATTAAGAAAATTGGAAATCCGTAACTTAGCGCTTAGCTCGTAAACGACAGTTGGTCGCAGATTTTCTTAGAAAATTTAGATAAAATATTTTTAAAGCTGTCAAGTGACTGTGTAGTGAATAGTGATTAATTGCCGATATGACTTATAACCATTCCGAAAACACTGCTCTTCACATCGCTCTGCTATAAACTATTCAAGGTCAAGATTATAAAAACTGTAAAGAAAAGCTCTGAAGCATGTTGCATATATCAGCATACAAAAACAAAGTATGGTGTAGTTAATATTTTAATATGTCGCTCCGTTTGTCACACGTAAATATATGCTTAAGAGACGGCATGAGATATACGTATTGTTGATTGATGTAAGCAATTTGCTTTGATTTAGTTTTGCCCGTCTGTCTATACGTCGATTCGCTTGCTATCTGTTGTTGAAATGTGTATAATTGAAAAATATAGATGAAAATTGTAAAGAGTGTGCTTATACTTTTGGGGTCCAGGTTATAGACTAAGTTTGAAAGTGATCTACCCGCAACAAAAAAAAAACAAAATAATCAAGATATAGCCTTGAAGAAAATATTTACTAGAATCATTTCAAATTTCAAAGCGAGATTGGATGCGGTTCGCCCTTATCTGAAAAACCGGCTTACTTCGCCCCTTGTAAGAAATAAAAATTAACATATCTCCTGAAGCGATCTAAAAATTTACCTTAAAGATTCGGTCGACCTTATTAAAAATAACATCCATATATAAGAAATTATTTTTTGAACATAAATTTGGGATGAAGGGTATTAAAGGTTCGCTTTAAATGAAATACGGTTTTCATGCTCACTTATTATATGATAATCTAGCTAGTGACTGCCAAAACGTTCGGCCTAAGTTGAATGGATGTAGTTCATGTGTGGTTTCCACTTTCTTCTTTTTTTTTAAATTTTTTCTTTTTGTTCTGCCCACACTTATAAAGTATGTATTATGACATAAGGTGTTTATTCTTATGTTTGAATAATGAATTTTATTGTTTTCTGTCTCAAAGTTGATTGCCTATAAGCATTAGACCGGTATGCGAGCATACAAATAAATATACAAATATATTAGTTTGGCAAGAACGAAACTTCAGTAATCAGTCTCCCTTTCTCTCTCTCTCGTTTTTGTTATTGTAATGGAATGAAATGTGCATAAAACATTTTCTATATGTTCAGAATTCACAAATAAAAGATATTAGAAATTTAAAATAAAATAAAAGTAGATAAAAACTAAAACAAAAAATAAATAAATAAATAAAAAACAAACCATATGCAACAAACGAAAAACAGAAAATGTAATAAAAAAGTAGGTAATTAAAACAAAATTTCGGTTGAAGCCGGTTCCCTTATATCTATACTTTTTAAGTCAAGTTGGAATACCAATTTATATTTAATTTTGAGTAAAGCAGACCATATTCACATGTGAGTTTATAATTATAATAAAAATAAAAAATACAAAATAAGAAAATAAAATTTTTCGTAATGGCGACATTTAAATGACTTAGAGTGTAGATATTTAAGTAAATGAAACACAAGAAAAAAAGAATAATAATAAAAAATCGATAGCCATGGAATGTACTCCGTAAATGGACAAAAATGGATATAAAGTAATGATTTATCAGTAAGGGGGTTAAAAGTTTTAATAGCGAGCAAAGATTAACTGATAATAAATGATAATAATGTGCAAGCAATATGGAATAAGTTCATTAGGAAATAACGTGTAACATATCATGGACAGGAAACAGATAACATTAGAAATACAAGATAAATTACGCATTCAGGTCATCAATGCTGGCCACAATAAATGCAGGCTTTTACAAAACCAATTCTCATCTCTTTGCTGAAACTTATTGAAGATATCATTAGATGACTTTGATATTATGATGCGATTATATGAGTCGCAATGCAGACTATCTTAGCGCTTCTTAGCAGATTAAATAAAACCAAGAATATTAAATTTGTTAAATAAATTATGCCACTAACTAATATTAATGATTTAATGTTTGTAATTTATAGCCAGAACTAAGGAGCAAGTAGTAAAACATCTCATTTAAATGTACTTATATACCTGCCTTCAAGGAAACAAAGAAACGTTTAGAACACTCGATGCTTCGAGCAATTCGAAGTCAACTCTACACCCGACTAAAAAGAGTACGCAACAATACAGCTAATTTATATATAGTTGAGGACTTAGATTTGGATACAAATAGATTTAAATCGTGAATAAATCAAATTTATTGAAAAGAAATTCAACGTAAATCGTACACAACGGGAAGTAAGCATTATAGTCAAAAAAGCAAGTTAAAATTTCTATAAAAAATCTTTCTATATTTTTTTTTTTTTGTGTATAAAGTCAAAAAACTCTCGGAACAACTGCTTTCAATAAAAGTGTCTTATATTTGCAGGGAAAAGCAAGTTTTACTTCGAAAGCTATTCATGGATATTGAACTGATTACCTATTGTAATTTAATCAAACGAACAGATAATTCAGACGATTCAGAAACCGTGTCTACAAACGTTGTACAGCAAGTTTAATAGAGCTTAGTAAGTCAAGACCTATTGCAAGTTACTTCTACATATAGGTGAGAAAATAAAAATTTCTAATCCCTTCTCCTAGACTAGTTATATATTGACAACTGTCCTAAAGAAATAATACAGAGAGAGAGTAGCGAGTAGGCAGGAAAACCACTGAATTAAATTTATAACATTTAACTATAGAGAGAGAGAGAGAGAGAGAGTGATCTTTTTAATTACTTAAATCTGTTTTATTTTTAATTCTGCGTACTCTAATCTACGTACTTATTGCTTCTTATCACTATGCGCTCATCAGTGCACGTAGACACATTACGTTTGATTTGATTACTAAAAGTGTAATTAGATTTCCTATTTACGTTACACATATAGTACATGATATCATTTATTTACAGTATGTGTCATTTAATGCTCAAATATAACCGGCACTAAATTGCCGTCGTCAAATTACAAAAAGAAAAAAAATTCACGAAATAAGACCTGATCAATATCAGTAATTCTCCGTAAAAAAAGTAACTGAAAAGTTGTTGTTCTTTTTGTTTTGGGTTTTTGTTATTAATAAATATTGTATATGATTATGAATTAATGATAAACAACAAATGTTTTTGAAATTTATGTCTTTATAACGTTGACCGATCATATTTTATAAACAACAAACACATAGAATTAGTAGTTTAGACTAATTTTAGTAAGAAAATAGAAACATTTAGTCATTTTTGATTGTGCATTCTGACTGTATTATCTCAATACTTGTAAGGAACTTATTGAGGAAGATTACGATTTTTTACGATTTTTTTAATGGACGAAAGGATATGGCTAATTCGATACAAAGATTTGAGTGCATTTGAACTATGCTTACATGGGTTTGGAAAGATGAATCTATCCTTCGGAGACAGAAAGAACAAATATAAAAGAGATCTGCTTTAAAATTATTCTCATTAACTAACTTTCTATTTTTGCTCTTAGCTTTCAAGTGGCTTTTCTATATACTCGACAATGATCCCGATATTACAAATGTTTCTTTTAAAATCGATAGATTATTAAAAGGAAAATTAGTTACAAATTGAAAAAAAAAATTTTTTTAGGTTTTTGCTACTGCAAAATTGTTTGCAGAACGACTGGCGGACGGACAGATAAAAATAACTTACTTGATCCAAAATTTTATTTCTCGACATCTTTTGCCCTTTGCAAGCTCGGAAAATGAGCGAAAGATCGAAACCCGTTCAGTTAAGTTTACAGACGAATGGACGGTCGGACTGACGTTTAGATAAGTCGAAAAATGAAAGGTTTATAGAGAGATCAATGCATATAGATGCTTACGGAATATTGCACTATTCAAAGTTATATTGCTTTTAAAAATATTCCTGGAATTATATTTGAAAGTTACAACTGATATGATAAACCGGAGTTATTGTTATGTGTGGCTAGCTGGTGGGTGTAAGAAAGTTTTTATTTATTACGTACGTGTATACGTACGTTAATTGAGAAAAGTTTTCTTTTAATTTTTATCATCATTTTGTGCACATACTTTCGTTCTCATACTTACTTCAAACCCAATTTAATTTGGTCGATGGTAGGCATAGTCGAACTCATGTTGTTATCGAATAAATTGAAAAAATTGTTTTATATTTGATTATATAAAAAGTTCTTTTCTTTTTTGTTTTTTTATATAAATTCACTATTTAATGCTTAACATCCTTTTTATATTTATATTTATTTCTATTATAAAGTGAGAACTTTGAGATGACATTGAGTTTTAATCACCATAGACCTCGCACGCGTTTATGGTGAAGGAAGAAAAGTGCAGGATATGAGATGAGCTTTTTTCTGTGTTCAGGTATGTGTGCATATATTTGTTGTTATTATTTGTTTGAAATTATCTGCTTTAGCCTTGAAATATCCTTAAGTAATCAGATATGCTCTTGAAAACCAAAAAACGTTTATAAATTATTTGCATTAAAGATATTTGTATTTGTTCGTTATCACATAAAAGCAAGCTTTGCCTTCTTTGGTTTTTAAATAGTCCTTTTAATCTATTAATTTTAAAACTTATTTAAATTTTTTTTTAATTGCAATTTTTTATTACTGTAATTTTCATTTTTATTTTTTATAAAAAATTTTTTATTCTTAAAATTTCTAAATTACTTTTAAATTCACACACTCGCCTTTTCCTAAAGGCAACTCATCACCAACTGCCTGACTGGCTGTGTGCAAGTAGTCAATGCTCTATCTATCTATCATACCACACACACTTGCTTGCTCTGAGATTTACGTTCACAATTTGCAAAAGTTCCCTACCAGTGTAGAAAGCTTTTTAGTATTCATTGATAGTTTCGCGCAAAATATTTTCATCTGCTTCTTTATCTTGTTGTTGATTTTGTTAGTGTTGATGTTACCTCTAATATATGTACATATATAGGTATAATATGTTTATGCTTGTACTTACATACATAATTGGATTATTTAGGCGGCAATTTCAAAGTCACATTTCTGTGTAAAGTTAATTGCTTCATAAATTGATTAAAAATCTCTGCATCATCTTTATATTCTATTATAAGTGACTTGACTTAAGTACATGAACTGAAAAGAATAATTAAATAAAAATACTTTAACTTGTAAGATGATGTAAATTCTTTAAGAGAAACATTTAAAAATTTTAACTAAGCATTTTAGATACGTTTTCATTCTTGCTTTTAACATGCGTCTTGCAAAGAGACTCTAAGGTAAGTCTTCGGCACTGGGGGACTTGTCTCATCAATTAGTTTGCTTGCTCATACTATTCTTTGGAGCAAGTAAAACGTTTTTTTTTTCTTTTTATATATTCGATATATTGGAATAAAACCTATAAATATTTCCATGAAAACTTTCTGATGTTGTTCACATTTTAGCCAATCCGCAGATTAGGCCCTTTTCCTAGGTAAATGACAAAAATTCTGTAAGAATCTAAGTGAAATATTTCAGTTTTTCTAAACTATCTGCATTGTGTTTGAAAGAGATTAAGCATAAAGACGGACGGAAAGAAATATTTAAACTGGCCGTTGCAAACTTGTTGGAGATCTTTCGAAGATTATAAAAGGGAAGTAGTAAATCGATGTGAGTCGATTCGTTTCTTTTGCTGAAGAAAACTACTCCTAATAATAGACATAAAATTATTAAAGCCACAATTCACGGTATTCGTAAATGAATACGTACGAATTTTTAGCTTTAAAAAATCATTCAATATATTTTTGTTTTCCTAACACTAAGTAGTAGTTCGGTTACTGTTCTATCTCTATCACTATAAGTGCTCGCCCTTTATTAATACTTAACGTAGTACTTTTTACTTCTTCTCTCATATTGCTTTCATTTAATAATCGAATATAAGAAAGTATAATGAAATTTTTAATAAATCATTAAAAAAAATTAAATCAAAAATTCATTTACGTTCTTTTTATCAAATGTAAACCGAAATTGCTTTTATATATATCTTAAGATAAAAACGTTTTTTTTAATATCTTTACCTACTGTTAAGATATTTACGTTTGACTATTTACTACGTGTATCTTTACATAGGCTCGTTCCGCAAATCTCAAATGTTGCTTTTTTTTCTCAATTATTATGCAAAGAAATTGAAAACATTTCAAGAAAAACCACTTGTTCTACACTCAAAATTTATACGTATGTATATATTCATATTCTAAATATATCCCCAACGCCAAACACTCGCGGTAATGTATCTGTTACGATTTTTTTTTTCGTTTTTTCTTTCTTTGTATTTTCAAAAATTGTTGAAATTCATTATAATAGCATCTTGGCGAACGCATATTTAACCCAATTTTCATTTGAGGACAATAATCAAAACAAAATGCATAAGAAAAGCGGACAAACACACACACATATCTACATGCATATATATATATAGGTAAATGTAAATCAGCTGATTTTATAAAAGCTTTGGATTTTCTGCTGTCTGCATAATCAAGTCTCATGTAATGCTGTTGTCTACAGAGAGTAAAGCTTTTTTTTCGTTTGAATTTCTTCAAAAGAGTAGAAAAGTTTAAAAATTTCAAAAAATTCAGAATTGCATCAAAAACTTAACTTTTATTTTCCCCCAAGTTTCATTCAAAAATTGTTTTTAATTTTCATTAAAGAGTGTATTGCTTGAAGAAATTTTAAATACGTTAAGTATTGAACGTAAGTTCAGCATTTCTGCTTAACTTTACATTTGCTTTCTATGCTTGAAAAATTTCAAAAAAACAATTTTGTCAACTTTGTTTTCGGGTATAATCACGACTAGTTATTAATTTAAATTCATAAAATTCCAAATCACTTTTTTCTAAAAGATTTCATTTCTAGATTGTGAACAGAAAAAATTCAAGACTATGGTCAATACTTTGATAATAAACAAAAAAAAAAAAAAAATGAATTGAAAATAAATATTTATCTAAAGAAAAGAAAAATTGTATGTTAGCGGATTTCAGAACTTATTCAGTTGATCTTTGAACTCATGTCGATCGCAATAAAAAAAAAAAAAATTCAAGACGAAAATTTTTTGTTCTAGAAAATAATTTCGTGGTTGTCATATCCTTGCATTCCGTTTCTTAAGCCCACTGCTTTAGTTCACCCCTACTGCTAAGTCCTATGCTAAGATAAGATAAAATTTTGAAATGTTTACCGTCATCTTTAATTAAAACTTAATCCTGGTGTTCGTTTCTTTTAGTACTGTCGTGAATAATTAAATTAGTAAGTAACTGATTTCTGTGTAATTGCATTTTCTTTCCCAGATTTGAGTTCGGTTCACTAAAATGCGAAGTAAAAAGTTAATGAGATTCAGATAAATAATCCAACTTTTTTTTTCTAATCTAAACGGATTTAATTAAAGCTAATATCATTTAAGCCAATCTAAAATGATTTAGTTTAACATAAATGAAAAGCAAAACCTAAACCAGTTTACTCCATTACGGTACTTTCCACACTAAATTAACTGGTAGTCTACCAATCTATTGTTAATATCTGTACAGAAATCGTCTCTCAATTCATCTGATTGCTTATTAGCGTGTGTGTCTTTTTATTTTTTCTTTAAGATAAGAACTTTTAGTACATTATTATGACTCCTTTCTATTATGACTACTTTTTCTACTACATCGAAGTATGTGGGTAAACTCATTTAATCAAAAGAATTGCAATCTAGAAAGAAGCTTCAGACACCCAGTAAAATATTTATATTCTTGATCAACAATGAATTTAGAAATGATTTAGGTATGACCATCTGTTCATCTGTCCTTCTGTCTAATGTCTGTAGTTAACATATTATTGTTCGCAAAAATAGACATATTGGCTTCAAATTGCGAAAAACATTGGAAATTCCCGCATGCAGGTTGGTGTTGAAAATGGGTCAAATCAATGAAAGGGTAGGCGCGCAGAACAACATGAACTGTCATAATAAGACAAAAAAATATTATTCTGTTTGTGATAGTCTCTTGTAAACTACAATGGACATAAAATTTGCACGAATATCCTTTAGATAGCTCTTCAATAGCTGTATAAAAATAGAAAAAAGAAATGGACAAAACCCAGCGGTTATTATAGATTATTGAAAATTCAATTTTCTCGATTGCTTCTTTTTTTTTTTTTTTTTAATTTTTGAAACAAAGACAGTCGGAATAAAAAATTCGGCTATAGCCGAATATAATTTTCTTATTTATGTCTTTGCTTTGCTCTTGAAGTAGCTAACGCCCCAAAAACACAAGTGAAGACTACTTTTCAAACCACTTGGTATTTGATATAAACATACAATATTTCGACAAAGAGTGCCAAGAAAGTGATAAGAAATTAAGCAAAAATTAAGCTTGATCTGCTTTAGACACATTATACAGAAATATGTTTACTGCTAAAGAAAATCAACATTTTTGTTTGCTTATAAGTAAGAATTTAGAAAATTGTATTTTTTTTTTTTTGTCACTGAGTAAATTTTTCGAAATTTTTTGCTTTTCTAACCATTTTCATTGGTATCGTAGCAGCGCTTTAATTCATTTATCATAGCGAAAAATCGCTTCTGAGATCATTGGCGAGAATCAAAGTTAATTGTACATGAAATATAGTGCTAGATAAAGGAATATCTGAGAAATAGAACCCATAGAACTTTTTTTAAATCGACGAATGAATTGTTGTATTACTAGTTCGTTTAGCGAAAATGAATAGAACTTGATCGGCATATATTGTACCTGTACGGCAGACTCGACTATTTCCAACAAAAATCACATATTACCGGTTCATCAGTTCACAGAGGATTCTATTATAGCAAGGTCTTAGAAAATTGAATTTTCTTAATGTACTCTAGGCGGGTAAGAAATAAATTTTTTTTTTTTTTTAATTAAATGTCATTTTATTTCTATTTCATCTGTTCATGGGACTCTTTGTCCACTCTACTATCTGTAGATAAAACTATTGTTTGTTCGCGTCTTTATTCGTTCACTTCGTGGGTTTTTTAGATTTCGCTTCGGACTTTTGTTTTCTCTGTTTTTCATTTTTCTTTTGTCTGTCCAGCCGTCTATCTAATAGAAAGCTGACATATATTTTTAATTTCGAGACAAGAGCCGGAGAAAATATGCTGTAAGTTGAAAAACGTTCTTTCAAAATAAAAATATTTTTTTTTTTTCTTTTGGGTTTTTAAGAAAATATTTATTTTCAAAATTCTTTATTCTTTAATTAAATATTACAAAAATATATTTATTAAAACAATGAAATCATTTTCCTAAATTTACTAAAGAGATTTCTTTCAAAAATAGTCTTTTCCATGCAAGAACAAATAGTGAACAATAATTTACTCTTTACTCGAAGGTAAATAAAAAATATATATTTGTATAGAGACAGAATGAAGTGGAAAGAGAGGTAGTGAAAGAAAAATAGGGAAAGTTGAGACAAAGCGTACTGTTAATTTTAAAACAGCAATGATTTATCCTCATACATGTTATCCCATAATTGCAGTTTTTCGGTTTCGGGCAAATCAATCACTTCAAGTTCATCAGAAATATTTAAACATTTGAATGTCGCATCGTCAGGTGAAATGGGCAACCAGTGGTATTGTTGCTGGTGTTGTTTCTTCTTATGTTGTTGTTCGTTTCCGCTAGCACTACTATTGTCAACATCAATAATGTTAACGGTGTCAGGCAATATATCACTAACACAGTCGTTATGAGCTGCGTCACCATCAGCACCGTGACCATCTGTAGTAATATCGATGCCACTGCTACGATTTTCAGCACAGAAATCCTCTTCGTTTCGCTGATGCGGATAATGGTGGTGGTCGTCACTGTTGTCTTTACTCAGCTCTAGTTCGAGCGCACAATTGATAAGGGTGTTATTGTCATTCGGTATATTGGGATCACCGCATTTGGCAAATTGCGCTAAAATTGCTACCATACGTCGTATGGTCTTAAATTCAGCAGTACGATGCTTAAGCTTTTTCGCGCCCGCATGGTAAAATAGATACGATAAATCATCGGCATGACAGGTGCCGCGTATCTTGCGGCCGCACGATATGATACGCATTAAATTAAAATGTTTCGAATCAAAATCGAAACGATACAAATAAGTATCGGCTTGAGGAGCGTAACGTTGGCGAGCCAATATTACACGATGAATAGCATGCCAAAAGTATTTATAAGAAAATATCTGTGAAAAAGAGATTTTTTAAGAAATAAGAAAACAATCCTTTCATTCTTTTACGGTTAAAGGCATACATCACTATATTGTAAAATCGTTTTCCACGAGGGTTCTTTGTCACCAAAATAAACTTCTTTAATTACTTGGGCATATTCTCTACACTTTTCTTCGCTTAAGGCAGCATCATGCGGTGGCAAGTTTTCGAACACTAAATTATTTATAAGATCAGGATATTTACGAGCTTCAGTAAACATTAAGAGGCCTTCGAATGAATTGCCGCCAATTAATAAAGGAATTTCGTTGCTCCAGGCATCGCGAAGCATATGCAAAGGCGGCTTGGGTACAATACAATCAGCCGTTTCATATGGTTCGACGCAAGGACCGAACGTATACATGAATTTTCTTTGATGTCTTTCCTCCAATGTAAGCATTTCATCGGCCTTCTTAAGTATGGTTTGAGGTTTCACGTTACGCAAATGCTGTAACACTAAATAGTCTTCGTTTAAACCCTTATAACCAGTGCCTTTGGCCAATCTGTAAGCCCATTCCATTTTCGATACATTAGCCCAAGAAGCCAAAGCACTGCCAGACATTATAACGGCCTTATGAAATAAACCCTTAGCTTTTTCGGTTAACATCATATAGTGAGTGGAGGCACCGCCAGCACTTTCACCAAAAACCGTAATATTATTAGGATCGCCGCCAAAAAAATGACAATTAGCTTTAACCCATTTTAAAGCTAAAAGTTGATCTTTAAGCCCCGCGTTACCGGGCACTTCACAATTAGGATCGTCAAGACAGAGAAAACCTAGAAAAAATCATTTTCAAAAGCTCAAAAAAAAAAAGAAAAAAATTCGAAGTCAATTGAAAAATATTACCTAAGGCTCCCAATCTATAGGAAATATTTACTAAAACGACATTTTCCATCATTATATAGTCGGGACTGTACAAATTACGTGAAGCTTCTCCCATTTGAAAGCCGCCGCCATAAATCCATACCAACACGGGCAATGGTTTTAAAGGATTTAACTTAATTTTATTTTAAATAAAAAATTATTTTTTCAATTATAAAAAGAAAAATAATAAAATTAAAAGCTTCACCTCTCTGGTATAGACGTTCAAGTATAAACAATCCTCACGACCCTGCATTTGCTTAATTACTATATTATACTGGCACGGTTTCGATTTGATTCGAGTGCAACGTTTTATGCCCATCCAAGGATCTGGTTCAAGTGGCGCTTTAAAACGTAATTCACCTAAAGGAGGCTTTGCAAACGGTATACCCTCGAAACTGTAATAGGTCGAACCGTAGACTGAACGCCATTTTACACCCTTAACCTTGCCATAGACAGTTTCGGCGATAACCTTCTCATCTGTACGTAAACGTTGCTGACGTGTCACAAAACGTAAATAACTATAAAGAAAAGAAGAATTTCTCCGTTATTTGCATAAGAATAGAAAAAATAATCAAAAAAAAAAAAAATTGTTTTCAATATCACTAATCAAGCAAACAGTATATGAGAAGCTTAACAAAAGCTGTTAACAGATACGTTTATTTGCCTACAAATGAAATAATAAAGAGTTGCAGTATATTTGAGATCATATCATTTCATATTTAATATAATATTAATTCCATTAAAAATATTTGCAAATAATCAACTATTACTTGGGACAAATTTATCGAACTCTAGACAGATTTATATTCAGTTTGTAATCTCAATTTCATAGCTGGTCAATGAGATTCTTTCCTTGCTACTGATAATACCGATTTCGTATTTATCGAAAAATTACGGTACACTCAACTTTTCATCACATGAATAACATATCACAGTCACATTAATACTGCATATTAGAATTCGTAAAGAGTACCTACGTTCTTGAGTCAATTTGAAGGCTTCAATCTTTAATAACCGTTTGATCGTTTATCCCACTGCTTGTCGGGCGTACAAATATGATGCTACAAAACTGAAACTTCACTTACGCGCTCCCGCTTGATAGCTACAAATAAAATTTATAAGATGTATTCATTTATATTCTTAGTCGTGGTCAAGTCACACTTTTGCGTCCGTCATTTGAGAATATTTGAGAAAAATCTGAAAGATAGCTAACGTTTGGTCTATAGCCTTCTTATATGATAGTTATAAATTAAGTTTAAAATCGGCTGGTATCCGTCAGTTTTATTCTACTAATTTGCAATCTAATGCAAACATCGATTGAGAATTTTGTTAACTATAATATTGTTTCCAGCATAGGTGCATCTGAAATAAACAGAAAATCTTTGCTTCACTCGTATATTTACTTGAGGTAAGAGGTGCCCAAGAACCGTTTTGAGTTAAACAATATTTTCTCGTTGTTTCGATTTTTTTCTCTTCATTTTGTAACATAACTGATAAGCGTCTGATCTTTATTAAATCTGAACCTTTATAAAGTGACATTTGGCAAAAAAAAAAAAAAACAGAAATTATGTGCGATTATGTTTTTTATATTTATATGAAGCAATGAGGAGAAGAAACTGAACTTTGCATAATGTTAAGTATGTGGCAGATTATTCACTGATATATGGTACGCTATAAATATTTTTGCTTATACTAGGATGAAATTGGCCATTGCAGTCATTTTTTAGATAAGAGATTAATACGAAAATAGCATTAGCATGCATTTCAATTTTATCATTTTGTTTTTGTCTCATTCTTATTATAGAAAAAATTTAATTTTAGTTTTATATTCTTTATGTTTTAATTTTTACCAGCCCTTTTTATAGGGCTTTCTAGCAAAAACGAAACGATTTCTTTAAAAAAAAAAAAAGAAAAAAAACTAAAAATTTAAGAAAAAGCAAATTTTGTTTTTTACTCTTTAATTTATTAGTTTTCCATTTCTTATTATTTGTTAGATATATTACGTAATTGACCAATAGCGTATCGAATTTTGTTTTTTAAATCATGAGTAGATTTCAGCTTGTTGCGTAAGTAGTTCAGAGATGTTCGATCACAGCTTCTTAGAGACCGTTCCATATTGGAATTTTCTAAAATTGTTGTTGCCACAGAACTTATCACGCAATAAAGAGTTGTTCGATCTGCTATGTGAAGCAGATTGCGCAATCCTGTTGCAATCAGATCTTGGACAAAAGAAAATTTCTTTATATCAATTTGTAACGCTTTTAATTCTGATTTCCAAAGAAATAAAGACCAATTATGACCTCAGTCTAAAACCGTCATTTGTATAGATAAGTAAAGTGTGTGTGGATTGGCTTCAGACTGAAAAGAACTATTTTTTTTTATTCACTGAACCATTCATATAATAATAGGACAGGATAATTTCTGGTCCTGGAACATTTTCGTTGTTAAACCTTCCCTGTAACTCGAAGAACTAAAGCGATGATGCTCTACCAAAAGTTACGAAAGCAAGCGGCGACATGTAATTTCTTGTAATATTAATTACTCTGCTGGATGTGTTTTGTTTATCTATTGGCCTATTTCCCTTTTCAACTTTTCGAAAGATTCATTGAAAATATAACAAAGTTATCTAAAATATTTGAAATCATTATGCAGGTCCATAAAGCGTATCTCGATAACAAAGCACAAAAGAAAATATATATCGTCATAATTTACTATTATTATTAGAATTTATTTATAACAAAGAAATAAAATCTTGGTCTACAGTAAGTTGAGCGCTTGACAAATAAGATTATCCGGGTTTGTCTAAAATAAATAAAAAAAAAATAGATAGTTACGTTCCGATTTGTTACACTTACAGTAAAAACGTTCAAGTTCTAAAATGGTATTAAACTTTTCACTGATAAGTTGGCTTTTACGTACATACAATGCTTGGTATTAAAATGGATTAATTTAATTATATTAAGCTTTTATTGGTATTATGAAGTATTCTATACTTCATTTTTATATTTCAAGTGCGTTCTTACTGTTATCGGTCCTCAGATTTTTATATTTTCTTCTATTCTTATATTCCCATAACAGTAATCAAACCACGTAGAGATGACAAAGTTTTGCTTTTTAATGGTAATTTATTTTTATTTATTTGTTAAATTTTTTTTTTTTTTTTTTTTGTTAAGAAGCTCTTCAATCACTTTCATAGCCCCATCGCTTTCCATTGATTGGAACTTACCATAAATTCCTCTGGTAGCTATCATTCGCGGTTAGTTAGATATCGTTTTACGATCTGTTCACATTTCTAGAAAATGTGTTTGCCATTGATCAACGAGATAATCTAAGTTTACTAAAATTTTACCAACGTAAGTATACAGTGATTAGGTAAAGAAAAATGAATAAATTGTTTCAGAAATTTTTTTTAAATAAAAATTTATAGATCTAATAGAATTTCCAACGGACATATATTGATATTTCAAACGGTATATTAGTAAAAATTACAACTATTGATAATGAAAACAAGTAAAAACAACAAGTCAAACCTGACTATTAAATACTCTCCACCACTTTGTCTAATGTTCATTACTTTTCGGAATAAAATTAAAAAAAAAAAATTTCCTATATAAAGGCTTGCCTTTAACAGGGACGATTTCATGCAATTTGAGTTATTCTGAGCGATTTAGCGTCCTGGTTTTTTGTGCTCAAAATTCGTTTTGATAATGGAAGTGACTGACCCAAAGCTCACAGCTTTTAAAAACAGTTTTTTAAAAAAAAGAACTATCTATTACCAGTTATTGATCTAAGTTTGACAACAATTTTGCTAATAAATATTTAACGAGGTCATCAAATAGTGGCTGTGATCTATCAATCTAAAACGTCTACAATGAAAAGAAAACTTATATAATTCTGTGAGCTAATGAATACCGAACATTCACTTTAAGGTAAATAAAGCTTTCTTGCGTATATTTCGCGTACATATTTACGTTCGCCTGGGTTTACGGTCTTCGAATTTACAGTAACAGAAACAGTATTGAAGAATAGTAAGAGATAATTGAGATAAGAATAAAATAAAAAAATAAAAAAGTAAATAAAATCGTTTTATTGCTTTTTTCATTTCATTTTAATTGCAAATTTTTATAAATTAATAGGTGGCAAAAACAGGTTCATGTAATTAAGTTCAAATTATGAATCAATTATCAATTATGAAATTATTTAATTAATCTAATTAAGGCATTCTTATCAAAGTCCAAGGTTAAGCTTTCAGTTTCATCTATGCTACAGACTACTAATACTATCCAGAAAGATGAACCCAAAAGTATAATTACAAGGGAACATACTACTGTGAAAGCGTTTTTTTTTTTTTTAATTTTATTTTCCTGTTCTGATGCATTAAAAATGCTACAAAAGTGCTACAATGATGAATGCTTATCAGGATCGCAAGTTTTTAGTAGTACAAACCATTTAATAGGGAAAGTGAGTTAGTTGAAGACGAACCTCGTTTAGGAAGATCATCAATCTCAACTACTCATAAGCTTGTAATGGACAACTCATCGTCTCTTCATTGTTGTTGCTGTCAAAGTAGTAAAACAAACTCAGATAATATCCGACAGGAGAAGTTTACTTAGTTATATATGAATTTATCGAACGCTATAACGGAGCTTCGCGTAGTCCGTGTTAAGTTTGAATAATGTTTAAATGAAATTTATAGGTTTAATATTTTAAATCAGTTACGAATTTTATAAACGGAATGACTATTTTTATCGTAAAGCTCCTGTCAACAGTACCTTTATGGGGGATGCTTTTCATAATTTGGGTAAACCAAATCTAATCAAAAAAAAAAAAAAAACAAAAATCAATCCTACATATCTGCTAGAACTTATCAGAAAACTTAATTGTTTCGGGATTCGGAATTTTTATTTAATTTACTCTTAATGCACCAATGTCGCCATGGAAGCCACACATCATTTTCACTTACAAAATTCAGCGATGCATTTACGACATATGGCAACAAAAATTGTTCCATTATTTTTACATTTAGTTCGGATCTGACGACAAACTCCGCACCAAGTTGCGTATATGATGGCTTTGATTACTTAATCATTCATTCAATTAAAAACTTCGGTTGCATTACCGATAAGATATTTTTTGCTTTTTAGTTTAGCAAGATCTTCGGTTTAAATATAAAGTTTTACAATCAGAAGTCAAATTCAATTATAGTCTAAAATTTGAAAAAAAAGATTTACAATTTAATAGAAGCAAGGGATTTATTGGTCATTATAAACAGCACATGATTTTAGCAAATATTCGAGAAGCTTAGCAGTCAATTTGAACAACAACAAACAAATTGAAAGTGTATCTAAAATTTCGATATTATGCTTACCACAGAGTTGCATATAGTATATGGAATGATGATATAATAAACGATATCATTAACTAACATATTGTAGAGAAATTTTCTTTTACTAGCGGTGCTTGACTGTTTATATAAATGCTAGAAGTCTTTTGGAGAAAATAGCACACACTTTAAAGGATATAAAATTGAAGAACACGATTGATTTTTAAGATAAACAATGTTTTTCAACAATTAATCTGAGGACTTTCCAGCACTTGATTAAAAAGAGTTTAAAAAAAGTAAAATTTGATTAAAAGACGAAAAAGCAACAAAAATTCAATGTCAATATAACTTAATTGAGAAGATGCTCAGTTTTCATTATAACGACTTAACTCTTTGTTAAAGAAACATTGAAGAAATGTGGACCTTTAAGAAAACAAGTTGCTTCTAAAACAGCACTTATAACTTCAAAAGAAACAGGCAACTTCGTTAGAGGTCAATAAGAGAATTATTTTTTCAATTTTCGGCATTTAATCCTCTCAGCTAATCGGTTGGTTCAGTTGCTTATTTATTTAATGAGTCATTTTCATTAAAAATTTCTGTTGGGGCGGTTTCAGTTTCTTGACATTACTTACTTGACTGCTAGGCGTACTTGTTGCGTTATTGGTATCTCGAAAGCCATGCTTCCTCTATAAAAGATTCTAATTTACCGAGAGTTTTAAGTTTGTTATATATATACACTTATATACAAAAAGAAAATAAGAAATAATTTTACATAAATTTCAATTTTTTTGTTTTTTTTTTTTAAATATATTTTCAAAATAGAAAATAAATAAAGAAACACTTGTGTTCTTGCAATGAATGCGAAACAATTGACGAAACAGTTGTTTAAATTTCCACGTTATTCACACATTTCGAATAATTCACAAATGCGCAGCAATAGCGATAATGTAAGCTACAACTCCAGCTGTCTCCAAATATGTTAAACGCGAACGAAAGCACGCAAAATTTATTGTTATTGCTTTTTAATCAGATTTACTGTCTCTTGTTAGTTATTTATTAAAATTGAATGTTTTTTCTAACTTAGTTAAGGATTTAATTATAAATTTTTTTTTTTTTTTTTTTGATTTTGTGCAAATAATGTTACGTCCTCCAATTGGTTTTAAACTAAATAAAATCTCGTTTGTTATAACACGTGCATAAAGAACGATAACAATAGAAGATTATTTAGTACCTAAACACAAACTTAAATCTCTAAAACAACTTGATTAGTAAGTAGTAAAGTTGATGAGCTTGACTTTTTTTGATTTGTTCTTTTTTTTTTGGTTTTTTTCGTACTAATCATATACCGTTAAATACAAGGGTTGTTTAGCTACTGAACCGTACGCCCGAATGCATACGCTTTACTTGAATGAGTACCCATCCGTATGATACGTTGTTGTTGGTGAATTTTTAAAGTAAAGCTACATGGAAATGTTCTATAAAGTTTAATAAAAAGAATCACATGCTTTCTCTCTCTCTCTCTCCTTCTCTCTTTCGCTTTTCAGCTTAGCATTTATTCTCTTCTCTATGCTCAGATGTCAGAAGCTCTACACACTTTAAATTGATTACAAAATTTATTGCATATAAGCTTAAATGGAATGTTTGTTAAACAGGTTATAGGATATTTTTATACCATTTTAGACCACCGAAGGATGGATGTATACTCAGTTCGTCTAAATCTTTGTAACACACGAAGACAAACTTCAGAAACTCTATAAAGTACACATTGTGTTAATTAATATTTAATTATCAATGGATCCAGGCATGTCTATCTGTCCGCTTGTCTGTCCACCCAACTATCTGTATGTGTGTGTGTGTGTGTGTGCTTGTTGTAAACGTTCTCCCGGTAGCAAAAATTAAGTTACTCATAAACCATAATAACTGCAGCGATAAATATTCCTCTATAAAGTCTATGAGTGATTCTATATCTCTCTGTACAAAAATTAGCAAAATTCATGTCAACAGTTAAGTTGTTTGGAAGATTTAACGTGCTTGGTATAAAAGATTCGGCCATAGCTGAATATAATTTTCTTACTTGTTGTTATTTATTTTATTCAAATTACGAGTCTGTTGCGAATAAAAAGGAAAGTGCTTGCGTGCGTAAGGGTCTGTTAATCATATTTGCTGTCTTCCTTTTAATTGCATTAACTAATGCTTTGCTACATTTAGATCTAGTTATGAAAGTACTTAAAAGAAAATTAATATGAAGAGCAAAATCGCACAGAAAAAAACAATGAAAGATGGGAATAAATTATCTGCTATTCTTTAATTCGTAACGTCCAGGAGTTCATGTTAGAATAGAAGGAATTTTAGAAGAAGAGAACTTAACAAAGATCTGCTTGAGTTCATCACTGAATAAGTCACAAACACTGAATAAGTCATAATCACAACAAAGCAATCGTTCTCGTTTCTAGCAAACTAAAAATGCCCCCATTTTCCACGATACTCAACTTAATTTCTTCATTAATTATGTTAGACTATGTTAGGATAAGTTCGGAATAATAACAATCGTTGCAGGTCAGATGTCGGGGTAGATCTGCTTTTACTTAGATAGGAACTAATTGAAGGAAAGTTTCCCTTTGCGGCTGGAAGGGGAAACGTATTTTTCTTAGGTATCTGAAGCTACCTTCTGGATAATGCAAAAACTTTGACATAATCAAGATATAATACAATATAATATATAATATATAACCTCCACACACCCGGACAAACATAGCTTAATCGATTAAAAATTAATTGCTAATCGAAGAAATATATCTTTTATAAAATATCTAAAGTTTATTTCTGGATAACGAAAAAGTTTTAATAAAATAAACGAAACTCTCGGTAGTCGATATAAATTTTAAAATTATTTAAAATAAAGTAGCTATGACGAGTGAAGTTATGTAATTAAATATATCATATGATAAGTAAATGAAACTTGATGATAACTAATGCCCATTGAATGTATATTAATCTTTTTGTTGCCTTTCTATATGAAAAGCAAGTTCAGCTTATTGTGTAGCATTTTTGTGTTATTTAAAAAGAAAAAAGAAAAGAAAAAAAGAAAACTATTTTATATTTACTTATTTATAAAGTAAAAGAAAAAATGTAAATAAAATAAATGTTACCGGCACGTGCTTAACATCGATTTAATTCTATTCGCATATTTTCTTGCACTACAGGCGTTTGCGTGCATCTGTCACGGTTTAATGTAATATAATTCTTATATTATCTGATATTGTTAAGTGAAGTGTAACCGAAAAACAACCGCAATTTTATAAATAAACATACATGATTTTTTGCTTTTTGTTATTTATTTTATTTTTAACTTTTATTTTTTATTTTTTTCTTACAAATTGTGGTATCTATCATATTAGCATACGAGGAAGTACGTTTTGTACGATACGAAAAATGATAAAGTTCTAAAGCAAAAACAAATAATACAATTATTAAATACTAGTAAAAAACCTGTTGAGCTGACCAAACAATAAAAACATATCTTTGTTCGATAAATCTCAAGCAATTATTCCATCTTTTATTGGAAATTTTGTACATTTTTATGTTGCTTTCTCTTTTATCTCAAAGTCATTCCCTTATTTCACATTATAAGCCTAATGGAAAATCTTCCACTTTGGCTATTGCGTCCAATAGTAGACAAGGAACGTGACTATCGAGTTAGTCGGGCTCAATTTCTGGTACGATAGCCCGTGCGCTAATTCCGATTGTTTTCTGGCCCTTACTGTAGTGAGTGCTCGATCAGTAAAGGCGTAACACTTACCCATCGTGTGTATACTTTCCATCCCGCCGCCACACTATTTCTTTCTCTTCGCTCCACGTCTTTTCAGCCATGACTGTGTTGCACGAACTGCGTTAGGGAATATCTCCTGAAAAAGAGAAAAAAAGCTTCTTCTGACTTGCAAGTAAAAGAAATTCTTTGGTTATTTTATGAGCGTGACAAAAATTTTGGATCGCAACTTTGTTCGTTTTTTTTTTTCTATTGCAGATGTGGGCTTCAGACGATAAGTGGTTGACCGTAGGAAGCTTTCGTTATCATTTTTTGACACAGTTAAGCATCTTAGCAGACTTCTCTCAATTATGAGTTGCTAGTTATTGTCTCACTCTTTCTATAAGTTTTCTCTACAATGTTCGTTATTTTTGATCATTGATTGTTTACTTTTCATAGCAAGTGTAGTGTAAGGCCTTGATCATGGCAATCTACTATTTTAGCTCCATATTGAGAATGAAGGAAATTTCTAGTTCTATACTAAGAAAGCGACAAATTTTTTTTTTCTGTGTGTATGATGTACGTTTAATTACAAATTGTTTACTTTTCATTGGAGGCGTGTTATAGTACGTAATAATCTGATCAAGCGTTTCCAAAATCAGATAATTTTTTAAACGCAATTATTATAGTAATCTAGTTAGGAATTTTGCTTACTTTTAATTTCAAATTCAATTCAGTTCGATTTAGTTTAATCTTGAACTTTGTGACTAGACGTGCAAATATCTATCTATCAAATGAAACATTGTATTTAGAATAAATTTAAAATTGACTCAACGTTGAATAAAAACAAACCCATTGCATGTCTATGAAAATTATTTTTTTTTACAATAAAATTACCAGTAGAGAGAGAATGCCCTCATAATGATAATAATTTTAGTTCATTTCCTTTTTTCATGGCATAATTTAATTGCTCTATGTATGGCGTTGTATTGAACTTTTCGTGTTGCTATGAAATAACGTAGTTTAGGCGAATGCGATTTATTGATGATATACTGCGGAAACTGTTATTTAGTCTCCACAAAATTTCTTCCGGCAACGATTCAGGTAAGGTAACGTGGTTTTGGTTAATTTGAGAGATATCATCTATCAGTGTTAGAAAGTTTTCCTAAATAATTATATTCTGAGTGATTTTTTGTGTTTATTTTCAACTGTAGGTTTATTTCTTGACCTTGTTTGCTTGTAAGTTGCATATATCCAATAAATGACAATTGAAAGAAACGAAAGAAAGCTTTTAAACGAATTGAATAAAACGAATTAAATAATTTATTTGACAAAGGAGGCGATAGAACTTCAACCTATTCACAAATATGGTTCTCCATATACGAGATATTCTATGTGTTTTGCTCAGCCAAATATAAATGAATTTTAAAACTCAAATTTGATTTGCAAATTATCCCACTTCTTTCTGAACATTCCCTTCTTCGTACACATGCAGGGTTTATCCTTTGAGTGATGGATCTTATTTGAAACAAAAACAAAAAACAGAACGAGTTAAAAAGCTGCCAACAGTGACCAGAAAATTCTTCTTTAAGAAGTGCAAACACGACTAGCAGAATGATAAGTACCGGGTAATTAGTATGAGTTTTTTCTTTTCTTATACCTTTATACGAATGTGATGATTCCGTAACGATGCAACAATTTCTGGTAAAAAAATCTAATAAGAAAGGCGATAAGAGTTTCAAGTTCAAGATTAAATACCCGCCTTTTTTTCCTTAATTACTCATAAGCTGCACAAGCCTTTGATTAATTACTTTAACGCCTTTTGTTGCTTACTGTAAACTTTTTAGAGCCATCTTGCCATTCAATACCAGAATTGCTGTCTGTATCACTTGTCTTTGAACGATTCCAGTAGCGTTCGAATATTCTTCACTCTAGTCTCTACACTCGACTAATTCTACAAAAGATCGAATATCATCTTCAAAGCATAAATAATCGAGTTTGCTGCTAAAATTAATTGAGATAATAAGACATAACCATCCCGTCATTAACTTAATAGTAAATCAGCCAAAGTGATAACTTAAGGGATAGCGTTGCCTTTTGTTCAACTGGCTGCAATAGTCCCTCAGATATTTAATAATATATTTAATAATAATATAAAAATACGCACATATGATGCCGATGAAATTTTGGAAGATATAAAAATTCAATTAATCAAAGGCATGTTTTGAGTGGATCCAAACAAAATTATGGATAAAATAAATTTTAAATAAAATTCTCTCACGCCCATAGAAGTATTCAGACGCATTAAATCAATTGACCTACGACCTGTCGCTGTTAAGATAAAGCGAAAATGAAAGCTATCAACGCCTTATTTTATTGTTAAAAAATTTGAAAAAAAAAAAACATTTCACATGTTTTCAGACTTGTGCTTATGTAAAATCACAAAATGTTGAATATTTTTAAAAAATTTTTTGTAAAAACCGACAGATGTATTTTTGGATGCTGGATATCAGGAAGGAGCCTGACGCGTTTGAGTTAAGAAGCCATCTGAAGTTGGAAATTAAAGAAAAGAATATCAAAAACTCCCGGTACTCCCTGAATGATCACAATAAAGTTCATTAGGATATTAACAAAATATTATGCTCGTGGCTTCTTTGAAAGGTTTTATATGCAAAGGAGGCCGGAAAGATTGCTTTGCGATTTCCAAAGGGACAACAAAATCAACAAAGTGAAGCTCTATGAGATAAAAAAAACCCTAATTTCCGTAAATAAGTTCCTTTAAAATTTTGAAAATTATTTCCTGTAATTTATATAACATTTAAAACTGTAGATGTGAAAAGGCTAAATTTAAGAGCAATTTTTTACGCAGTAGTAGATACTTGCTACACGGAATTTTTATTATTATTTCAATAGACAGATTAATAGATAAATATGAAAATATTTCGCTGTTCAGAACAATCATAATTTTATATGTGTACTCTCTACGTTGTCTTCAATATATTTGATCAATATGACGAAGCCGTTTTTTTATTTGCAAACCAGGGGAAAGAACTTTGTGAAGAGCTTTGTTACTTACGATCATGCCACTGTTAAGCACTAATTAACAAAATAGACTAATTGACAAAATAAAGATAAGATATCATGACCGCGCTGTTATATTCAAAATAAACGCTATAATATTTAAACATTTTCTATTTTACATACAAAGAGAGCCAAATTTATTCCTCTATTCACGTTAATTTGAAGTCGGGACATTACGGCTAATTGTGGATAGCCTCGAAAAATCACATATGCTTTCGGTACCTAATTCATATTTTGTCGGAAAGATGAAAAGAATGCGTATCTAGCCACAGAAAGCACCATTAATATAATTAATTATTAAAAAGGTTTTTACAAGGCCCTTAAAATAAGTGCTTTTTTCAAAAAAAAAAGAGGAAAAAAATTGTAAAATAAGCCTTTATAAAGAATCAATTTTTTTGATAGAGATAATGCTTTTGTACGTTTTGTTTAAGAGCTTATATTGAGAAGGAGAAATTATTTTCTAATCATAGTTTTATTTTAAAAAAAAAAATTTTAATCTTTTTATAATAGCCGACATTACGAGGAATCCAAAATATATATATATTTTTCTTTTTTTTTTTGATAAAAATTTACATAAATTATAGAAACAAATCATTATTTACACACTTTTAATAAAAATTGAAAAAAAGCTAAAAAAAAAAATAGTTTTTTATTTTTAAAATAAATTCTTTTGATTTTCATATAAATTTTCCCATTGCTTTAGTTTTTCCATTTCTGGTAGATCCATAAATTTTACTTCATCACTAATATTCAAACATTTATAGATGCTGTCGTTTTTGTTTAAAGGTTCCCATGAAATATCCTCCATAACCTGTATATCCGAATTGTTTGGATTGCCGGTAGTAGCGAATTGAGTCCATATATCAATCATACGTTCAATAGTTTTGTATTCGCGGCTATCTTTTGGCATACGACGGGCTAAAATAGTCGAAAACAAAAAAGTTAAATCATCGGTATGGGAGACGCCTTTTACACCTCGACCCCAACGCATAATGCGACTAGGACAGCTTAATTCTTCCGAATCGAAATCGAAGCGATATAAAAATACAGGCGCACTCGTCGAATGCTGCAAACGTAAATGTAATAAACGATGCATGGGAAACAGGAACATGACGTATGAGTTTATCTGTATTTAAGGGAAATCAGAAAAAAAGGAAAATTCTTGTTGTTTTTGTTTTCTGCTACAATTGTTCGTTCAAACTTACTTCCATGAATTGATCATTAGTAGGCTTTTCATCGATGTTATGAATTTTTTTGATTTTCTTACCCAATTCGACGGTCTCAGGGCTAGAACGCTCTGCATCGGCTAATCCGTCCGGCACGTAGGTAACGCATGTATCCAGCATATCAAGTAATTTTGGAGTTTGCATAAGTTCTTAAAAAAAAAAAAATTGTTACAGTCGACGAAGGTTGACCATTAAATATTCTACGCTATTGTGGCTAATATAATTCTGAATTTGCTTTCCTGATATAATATCAAAAGCTACACCTTTTTTTACATATAAGGGCATGCTTTTCATGGGAGTCGTTATAGACTTGAACCGACGTTGTCCAAGTTTAGCAAATTTAGTTTTTTTGTTAAAGATCTTCTCACTCTCCAAGTATGTCTGTCATAAATCACTAAAAATTACACTTTGTTCCCATATAAAAAAAAAACTTTTTCAAATGGAGCTTAAGTATGCTCCAATCAAATCCATTTTCCATAGCGTTCGTTTTTGGGGCAATAGGAGTGTATCAAATTTCTTCGTAAAAATTTCGGCCTTTAGAGTCAACACAATAAACGTGGACACACATCAGACATATAGACAGACAGACGAAAGTCAAGTCCTTTTCGATGTTACAAACATTCTTACTAACTTGGCATACCTTGTATATTTGTATATATATACTTCGGATTGAATAAAAACGAAGTCTCTTGGCTTTATTTATCTATCCATTTTAGACACCCATGGCTTTAAACATCTACCTATTTTAGACTTCTAAAATAAAACCTATATATCTATTTAATTGTAGCCCTTCGTACGAAAACTATTTAAAACGGGAAAATTCAATCCTTAATTTTCAATTAAGGACTTTCTTTAACGGACTTCGTTTTTAATAATTCGATTCTTTCGCTATATGTGAAACCTGTTCAGCCGTCTTCTGGAATACACATAACAAAGTCAATTTATGGCGTAAATATATCGTAAGCTGATCGCTAAAATGCACGCTTATCCAGAAAACTTCAATAATACATCGGAATATGATTCTATACTTTGTTCACTTCTTTTTCTTACCGAGCCGATTTATTTTTTTTTCATTTGTCGCTATCAACGATATGAAATTAATGCAAAATTAATTTTGATTGTTTGAAAAATTTTGATAACTTATTTGCAAATGTTTTTGCAGCGTGTCCTGGTTCGCGATGGAGAGGTAACGTGAGATAAATTTAACGAGTACATGACGAACACGGAGATCGTGTATTGTTGTTAGCGAAATTGAAGTTGAATCTTGATAAGAACGTTTGATCAATGCTCCGATTAGCCTTGGCTACTTATCGTCGCCTTGCCAAGCCAACCTACCAGTCCAAAGTAAATCGAGAAATTTTACCGTAAATAATTTCATAGCGACGCGAAGCGGAGAATGTTAATATCTTCAATATTTTTTCAAATACGATTATACTAGATGCGATATAGTCGAGGGAAAAAAGAATTTCCTGAAAACGAAGATCGACGAAAAGAGTCGTCAATGAATTATGTACAGTTTATAGTATATGTATCGTTTATTCCCAAGGACTTATTATCGTAACGTTTAAAAATTTATTTATTTACTTACTTGCTCTAAAATATAAACCCTCGTATGAAGTATTACCGAGCATCATTGGTATTGAATTGCCCCAACCAGTTTTTAGAATTTCTCGTAATTCCTTATTCATAAAACATTCGCTAGTGACATATGGTTCCAAAGTAGGTCCAAAAGCGAACATTACATTATTTTTGGAATCATCTTCTGTTAGTACTTTCTCTTGAAATTTGAATAAATCGTACGCTTTGGATTTCAACAAAAAGTCATAGACATCTTTATCGTTAACATCGCCTTTATAACCTAATAACTCAGCCAATTTAAAAGCTCTCTGTTGACATAAAGTGAAAGCCCAGGGACATAGTACATTGCCCGATTGCAAAATAGCACGATGGAAAAGGCCTCTCGTTTGTTCCGACATCATCAGATAGTTGGTGGAAGCAGCACCAGCACTTTCACCGAAAACGGTAATACAATCAGGATTACCACCGAAACGGGAACAATTATTTTTTATCCATTTTAAAGCTAAAACTTGATCTTTCAAACCAGCATTGCCGGGTACATTTAACGATTCTGTATTCAGACTAAGAAAACCTGTAAAAGAGATTAATATTTAATGCGAATTAATTTTATGAAAAGAATGGAAGAGAGACGCTTTGGCCTTATGAGATGGATCTTAAATATACTTGATTCATATGAAAATAATAATTTTTTATATTCATTTATAACCGACTGGAATGGTTCAAACGACTTAAATAAAATAAAAATAAAAAGTTTTAGGACTATAACCGCCATGGCATGCGAGAAAGTTTCCTCCTTCGATTTTTATACCAAACCTAATGGCCCGTTTTCAATAGCGGTGTGTAGGAAGACTTCCAATAAATACTTAATTGAAAATTACACAAGTTTAAATTTTGTTCGCAAATCCATCTCACAATATTCACTTGTACTTATAAGTCAATTTAACTGTAAAATTTCTTCTAGTTAACAAGTAACTGGCAGAATATATAAAAGAAAACGGCTGATAAAGATAATTATATGATCAGTAAAATGAACTAAGAGAATCCTTCACCATAAGCAAAAAAACTAAATCAAAATAAATAAAAATTCAATCCAAATAATCTGACTAACAATTAACAAAAAACATTTGTAAGTGAAAAACAAGCAGTTTAACTTCCAGTTACAAGCATCAGTTCAAAGACTGTTTCTCGGTAAGCATTCAGTTAAACTAATATATTGAAAACGATCGTTAGTTATTATCCGAGAATATCCCTCCTAAGTTTTAAAGGATGGATCGATAAATGCATATCTAATCAAGAACAATTCTAATCAAATGCGTATCTAATCTAGACGTTGATATGGTGTTTGTGGTAATTGAAACGATAAATTTATTGTATAACGTCGGCATATTAGTCGAATTTAAGCGTTGGCGGGAATTTTACTACTCTACTACTGTTGTGTACTTCAAGGTAAGATTCAAATTTTGCATATTTACGCTCAGTACCAAAGGAAAATTTTTCCCTTACATATCCAGCATCCATTCGTCAAGGATGCCATATGGATATATGCTTCATCTCCGAACTCCAAATCGATTTGGCTACATCTCTCTACCCACCCGCCGCTTATCATTAGAACAGTAACAGAAATTAGAACTTGATAAACTAATTGATAAACACAGATTTAAAATGGACGTGATCCGCCTACTGAGCTTAAATCTTATAGATATATTTACGCCGACCATGTCAAAATTGAACGCAAAATTCAGTTAGCAACGTCTGCAATTAACAAAATATTTTGCAAATTTTGTAGTCACATATAACGCCCCATTTAAAAAGTGTCTTTACTTAACAAAAGTCGTCAGACACTATTATTTTGGTATAAAACAAAAATAGAAAATTTGAATCGTGTTTAATGCTCACAATCAATTTTCCTTTTATGCGATAAATAAGTGGCTAATTCCACCTTTTCTACCTTGCGGCATGCTTGAAGACAATTACAAATTAATTGTACATTTGATCTAAACATTGATTCGCGTATTTTAGAGTTTCTATCCTTTCACTATGAAAAACTATACGAAAGACGAGCATCTGGATCAACTCACACTCAGGTATTATTTATGAGTATGAGTAGCTTTCATCACATTCAATCTCTATGTCCTGAATATGAAAAAAAGAATACGAATATTATTTTTTTTTGCTTACCTAATACTCCTAACCGATATTGTATAGTAACCAAAACTACATCTTTTCTCATAAAATAAACCGGACCATACCAATCGTGATTGGCTTCGCCGAATATAAAGCCACCGCCATGTATGAAAACTAAGACCGGCCTTTGGGATTCGGGCGTTAACTAGAAATAAAAAAACAAAAGCTTTTATAAGTTTCGTTAAAGAAATTATACGATTTTACCAGCAACAATAATAACTTACGTTATTCGTGTAGACATTTAAATACAAACAATCCTCGGAACCACATATTTTACTCGTAACAAAATCGTATTGCACCGATTTATCTTTATGCGTAGTGCAATCCTTAATACCCTCCCAGGGTGTAGGACGTTGAGGCGCTTTAAATCTTAACTCTCCTAGAGGTGGTTGAGCATAAGGTATACCCTCGAAACTGTAGTACAAATCCCCATAAATGCTATTACGTTTAATTCCCTTAATTTTGCCATATTCGGTCTCAGCTATCGGGTGCTCATTGGTAGACAAACGATAAGTATGAATTTTATTCTCAAGCGTTCTATTTGCACAAAAATAAATATAGAATGCAATTAATTAGATGTACTTAGAGATAAATATTAAATTAAAAACGGTTTGCACAAGCTAAGCTTTAGCTACGGAATTCAAATAACTCTTATGTATAGAATGCGCGCAGATGAGGAGCATGGATATGCTTAAATAAATTATTATTATTTTGTTTTCTTTTTTTTTTTTTAAATATATGGTATGTACGAATATGCATGATATCATTACTTAAGTCGTTTTATTTAATTTGTATTTTTTAAATATTCTATTAATACGACAATGCACTCTAATAAACTAATTGTAAATTCCATGCATTTGTTTTTTCATAAATTAATGTGACATGAATTTTTAATAAAATTCTTTAGAGCAAATATTCGTACATAGGTTTATAAACACTTTTGAGTAAAAAAAAAGAAAATTAATTAAATATTAATTTTGTTTATTTAAAATTTTCATGTAAGCCAACGAAAAATTAAAGTGTACTAGATTTGTCACTTGTTTTAAGGCATACGAGGTGGATGCCGTAGGGTGCAAATAAAACAAAATAAACTAAAAGTCAAGCAGCGTATGCACTGTGCTTCATGACTTCATACTACTATTTCGTAAAAAGGCTTTGATCTGAATTGAATCGCTGGAAGATAATTTCAAGCAGGCACTCAACCTATCTCGGAAAACGCGTAAAGAAAGGCTTTAATTGGATTGAATTAAGCGTTGACGTAAGTGTATGATTTCACAACTACTCTTCAACTCTTTGACGAGAGAACAAATACCAGCTCTGATTTATTAAAAAAAAATTGTTGTGTGTTGGCATTTCCCTTTTAAGCTTCCAAAAATTCTCAAAAATTAAGAATCAAAATTGGAAATTTTCACTTCACTTAAGGTGTGAATCGTTAAAGTAAATTAAAAAATAATTCCTTTTGCTAAACGGCTGAAAATTTTTAAAACAATTGGAAATAATAACTTTTTATAAATAATAAATTTCGATCCAATCAAAAGCCTTATAAAAGTTTTATGCTTAAAAGCCTTCATCGGCTTAAGGCTTTTGACGCACTTAATAAAAGAAATGCTGACAGGTTGGGCTCCATAAATAATCCTTATTAACTTAATGCCCTTCCTACAATTAGCAGAACAAAAATTATGGTAAATTTATAATTTATATATCACGTCCATCTATTGAGGCATTTTCATTTTCGTTCGTTCCCATTGAGGTTATGCTATGAAAATTATTCCTATCTTTTTCTTAAATTTTCATTTACTGAATCCGCCTTTGAGGAACGTTTGCAAAGTTTTAAAATTTCCGGCGAACTTTATAAGCGTTTAAGTTCAATTCACGGTTAATTCTATACGATCTGGTAAGTGAAAGTATGACGAGCAAACAAAAGAATATTTTGCGGGGAATTTCATGTTAGCGGCTAAGTTTGATAGTATTTTTGCGTCAGCTCAGCATAAAAGTAGAAGGAGACAGGTATGTTATGCAAGAGTTTAGCGAACACTTGTCGCTTTAGAAAATTAGTAGCCAAAGCAGTAGTCCCTGGTATGTTTCTAACACAAATTCGAAAAATGTTCATATCCCGCTAATAAAGTCAGGTTAGTTATTAACATTTGTTAAAATTAATGCTTTTTTAACAAAAAAAAAAAAAAACAGACAGTACACCCGAAACATTAGTTATGAAGTCACTGATGTATATTTCTATGTCTTGCTACCACTTGTCGTAAATCCTAACAATGGACGTGAAAGGAACACTTGACATAGTTCCCAATATTAATTCATTAAAATAATTAATTATTTTATTATAACATAATTATTGAAATAATGGCATTTTAAGTAAAAGAACACACGGACTGTACTTATGAAATCATTTTAGAATTTCTTTTGGATCGGATATATCTATTTTATAGGGCGTTAATGAATGTTACATGCGATATAAGGAAGTTAATACGCATTCCATTGTTGAGTATCAAGATTTGTTAATAATAATTTAATTTAATTTTTTATTTAATTTTTTTAATTTTAATTTGGGTGCGGTTTTGGCAAATTTTCTATTTTATATACAAATGAATAGAATTACATAAACAAGCGGACAGACAGAAAGGCTAAGCAACATACATATGATATGAGATTTACGCACTGCTTTACTCAATACCAAGTATTATTGTAAACATTTTCAATAACTTGTTTCAATATATAAACATTTTCAAAATATTTTATTTGCACACATTTCACCCTAGAATAGAAGTATGTTGATGTTGCTCTCGTATAAGAAAGTGCGCCCATTTTCTAACATAATCAATATAATAATAACAATAATAATGCATTCATAATGAATTATTAACATTTAACCTGCACTTATATAGTATTATTGTGCCAAACAGGTGAAGATCGTTTTGACGGTTTTGTACTTCATCTTTTTATTTTGCTCTGTTCTTCCTTTGCAGTGAGGAAAATTGAAGCGAAAAGAAGTGAGACGCAATAAATACAAAAAAGGAGGTATTTATAAAAAAAAACAAACAAATTAAATAAATGAAAGTGTTTATGTTTTGTCCTTTTTTCTGTATATAATGTGTAGAACGTATTACTTATACCGTGAAATCTATTACAAATTTTGAATTTTCATTAAGAGGGTACATGATTGGGAAAGAATTTCAAGACACTTTTAAGATTTAAGAAAGTTGAAAATTCATACTTTGTTTGCTCGTCCCTTGTCAGTTAAGTTCAATTTTTGCTTAAACTTTGGAATACCAATCACTTTAGATAATTGCATAAAAATTTCAAATCATTTTCTTAAACGCTTAAGAACCGAATGGTGAGAAATGATAGCTTTATTTAATATCCTAAAAAATGTTATATTGTAAGACTATATATAATTTTATTAATTTTATTCTAATCACAACTCAAGCTGTTAAAGGATATCTTTTCTATACGCGATATCACATATGATATGTGAGTTTTATTGAAAATTCTTATATCTACAACAGCGGCTATTAATGAATATCTAATTTATAAATTATATCATATACAGTATATGAGAAATAAGCTACATTTCTTTGAAAGATTTTCAATGGATGTTTTACTCCTAAGCAAAGTCACATGCGATATACGAGCGCTACATTTTAATCATTATAATTCGAGTTCAGCTCAAGTTGTCAAGTTGTTAGTTATAAACGATATAATATGCGATATTTTAATTTTATTAAAAATTCTTCTAGTCACAATTCAAGCAATTAAATAATGTATTCCCTACTTATGAACAATACTAAATTAATTTTTAATCTAAGTTTTTTGTAATTACGACTCAAGTTACTAGCGAATATCGAAAAATTCAATTGAAATCGTTGAATGAACTATTATTGCATGTCTATTTACTCGAAATAGGCTAAAAGGCTTTGAGCCAATATTTAGATAATATAGCACTTGTATCTTTAACTAATAAAAAAGAAAATCTTATAGTCACTCAATTAATTATTTCGTTAAGAGCTCGTTTGTGAATAACATTATATTTAATATAATTAAAATGTTTTTGTCCGATTCTTTTTAATCATTTTTTTTTTCTTTAAAAATGTTTTATGCCAGCAAAAAAAATTAATTTATTTTTCATATTCACATTATCGTCGAATTGTGATGGATCAATGACTTTGCTTTTATTTTTTTGGACAAGTCAGTGGTTATCTAAAAAGGAACTTTCCAAATATTTGCAGCAGAACGTAAATCATAAGTTCTTAACATTCCTTACTGAATAAAAGAGATATATTAAGTATATCATTACGTTTACAGTTAGCGCTAACTGTTCTGCTAAAAATTCTCTAAATGGATTTAAATTTAGCCGTTCAGAGATTTTTATTATAGCAACTCAAAAGCCGCAATATTCTAAAAGAAATGAACACTGAATCGCCTGCAAATCTTATTATAATAGATAAAAAATTATGAAAAAAAAAAATTGAAATTATTGTAATCGTCATAATAATACAAAATTTCTTGTGAAAAAATTATATAACATGTCAAAAAAAGGTTCCTGGATGTTTTTGTAAAGGTAGTGAATACTTATGATTTACTTACTTCTCCTTATACTAACTAAATGAGTGGATGACTGATATTTTATAAATTTATTGACAAACACTACTAGTGCATGAGTGTTTGACTTTTGCAATACATTTTTGTTTATATGCAATTGATAAGAGAGTTTACAAACGACTACTGGGCATCTGACTAATAACAAGTATTATTAGTCATTCAAAATACGAGTGTTAATCACTTACACATTTTCAAAGAAATCTTAAGAACATTTGGTTTTCTTTAAATCTTTGATAAATTGTAAACTGTAAGGGATTTCTTTTTATAGATGTTAACGTTGAAAAACATGCTAAAGGCTGTTGTCAAAGCCTAACCATTGATGTTCTCCAAAATATCGATCTTCAACGATCAAAAATGATTGCGAACAAAGAGTGATAGACCAAAGGGTATTAAATTTCCCATTTCGACTATTGTCGACATATACAAAAACATAAACTGATGCTAGATGTACTTGACTCCGAGAAATTATGATTCGTCTTAAGTTTCTCGTTTATAGTTCTGAGTTTTTAAAGAAGAAAACGCTCGATCCATGACAAATCGATATCTCTTGAAAGTCGCAGACAACTGAATGAAATACGTATAAACATTGTTCACTCTCTTTCTCTTTTTCCCTTTTAATTCTTAAGATTGTTTAGGATTTTTAAGCGCGATTCTAACAGTTCATGACCTTTTTCAAAATTAATGCCTAAAATTGATACAAGACCGGAAGACAAGAAGATTAATACATATAGTTTCAAGCCTTCGACTTCGCATTTGTAACTTTGCGACAGGCACAACCAAATGATGTCGTTTTTGGTTCGAAGTCAATGGACTCTAGCAAAGGGTAATGAACAGACGTACCGATAGACGTACTTAGCTAAATCATACTTTATCTCACAAGTTTCTGCAAGTTTTAGCCTAAACCAGTAAACCAGCTGATCGACTGACAGACAGATATGGGCAAATTCATTTATTTCTCCCCGGGAGGGTATGATCATGTCAAGCAACGGATAAACAATTGGACATATTTAACTAAAAGAACTTATTTCATGCATTCCTGCAACTTTCATCATCAGATTGAAGACGAGAAGATCGACGGACGGATTCTGAATTTCACGATGAGATATAAATTTATATATCTGTGTAGATCTGAATGATGACAAAATTGATAATTATTTTTCATTTGTGGATGGCTTTGATTGCATCATTTCATCTGCTTAAGCAGTGACTTTGAAGAGGTAGACAGACGTGCAGACAGAAGGAGAGACCAACTTAACTAAGGCGGCATTATAATAGTTTTGGCAATTCAATTAATAAAAGATAGGTGAACCGAAAAATGGATTTGACTACGTTGATATGAAAATGCAATGTTGACTAACATGGTCCTGTTTGTGCCAGCCATTATAATCTATTAATTTCCTTAAATACGAATCATAAAAGTTACATAATAGAGAAGTTACATATCAAGAACATTCATTTGTAACTAAATAGTTTTATCTCACTTTCTAAGAAATTTTCTAATTCAAACGTTTTGAGATGGACGTAAAGAAGAACGGGCTCATTGAATTTTTTCTGCTTTTTTTTTTTTTGAAAACTCAAAGCTGATCAAAAGTTTATGTTTATTTTATAAGCCTTAAGATGCACACTTGTGCCATCACTTGCATATTATTAATGAATTGTTACTTAAACGATCCATAGAATGCATTTATCCTGGCAGCTGCAAGTTTTCAAAAAAAAAAAAAAAAATGCACTCAATACCTGTTCATTGATGAAATAATTCGTTCATTAAACTTTTGCGATTGAGGCCGCTTTCTTAATATATATTTTAGGCAATCGGTTTCAACATCCAACTGTGACTCACAACATATTTGTACACATAATCTGTAATACATAATTGCATTTTTCATTAACTTACTTAACCTTCCATCTTAGCTTCTCCACCAATGGGGTATTAAAATTCATTTTTAATTAAATTTAATAAAAAATTTCCTAAATAAAAATAACTGTAAAACAAAACAAAATTTAATTTTTTAAAATTTTTATTTATATTTTGTGGAAGATACTGTGAACTGCACGATACGAATTAAAAACTCGAACTGTATGTGGGTTTTCGAAAAGTTAAACAGCAACAGAGGCAGCAGCAGCAGCAGCAGAGAAGAGCAAAAGCAAGAAAAAAAATATATATGTAAAAAATAAAATAGAAATAAAAAGAAACTAAACTGATATGAAAAATTAAGGCAAAAGTAAAACAACAATATCAACAACAACTAACATTAACAAAATCCAAAAACCGAGAAATAAACAATAAACAGTAAACCATGTTTGTCTATATACTCGTATATGCAAAAAAATATATCTAAAAAAAAAAAAAACAAACAAAATAAAACGCACCAACACACACCCGCTGAGCAATGTGCGGTGTAGTGCGTCTAGCGGCATATTGCGGTGGCGTGCGGTTTTCAAACATTATTAAATAATTATATAAAAACCAACGCACATATCCATCATCTCATGAACTCTTGAATATCGTTTTCAATTTTCAAAAACTGAAAGCGTATGTTTTTATATTAAAATTGAGTAAATGAAAAATTTATTTAATAATAATTAAGCGCAATCGGTCAGAAACGTTAATAACAATAATAATTTCAAAAAAATAAACTAATATTACATCTCTTCATAAAGCTTTGACAATCATTTTGTAATATTTTGTAACAAATCGATGTCATGCTATAAAGGGTTTCGAATTACATTTTTCTCTTTCATTGTTTATATTTCGCGATGATGATCATCTTTATGGTTAGTTAATATCGCTATGATGAGAGTATCTACGTACCTACCCCAACAGCAAAACAAAAATAATGCTAATAACAATAATAACAAATAATGAATAACTAAGAAAGCTATAATCGCCATAAAGCAAATATTGGTTACAAAGTATTAACGCAAGACTGCCTTATTAATTACAGACTATTTTCGTATTGAGCGTTCGAATATCTCTGCCAGATATATTCGGGACTAATTTCGTTCGTTTTCCAACAGAAGAAGTATATAAATTTTACAAAATATTTACAGTGCCTACAAACATTCAAATTATATGTTAAATATACAAAATCAAAATTTCTTTTGTGTGTGACGTTCATAAAAAAAACTTTTATTTCATGGAAAATGTTAAAAGATATCTGATTGAAAGCTTTCCCCCTTTCTAATTACATATTTTTTTACGTCTATCTGATAAAGAATGACTTTCGAATCCAAAAAATATCTCGTTTTTTGAGACTATTCCCAAAAGAACTTCTGTTGTATCCCTAGCGCGATATATCTGATATATTCATAATCAAAGGAATCAATGTTTGCCTACCTACTTATCTGTTGTAACAACTTAAACATTTTACAATCACTCTCTTCAGTTTAGATTTCAAAAGCAGAGAAATTACTCTCAAGTTGTCGGCCTACAGTCAATAGAGTAGCATTTAAAATTATGAAATCAAAATTCTAACATTTGAAATCCTAAGTTTAGATCTTAAATTATTTTTATTTTATGTAACAAAATTCACAAAATATAATTTAAGACCCGCAAATTGGTTACACCTACCGTACCAGTCTTACGGAAATCAAACTAAGTACAGCATTACACGACTCTTTTAGTTTGTACAATCAACTACAAACTGCTTTCAAGTCATAAAAATATACTAAAATTTTTCGATATTAAAAATAATGGCTATTATTAGAAAATTAAGCCGAAAAGGAGTGCTGTGTTTTTCACATTTTTAAATGCAAAAGATATATTTGTTAGGCCAAATACGCCTATTTAAGAACCGAATCTAAACATGCGACTTTCATCCAAACATATATTTGTAATATTGCCGCTTATCTCAAAGTTCATGATAATGAAAGCGTAACAGGCGACTAAATAAATTTAGGAGCACGCCGACCTTCTCTAAATATTTTATATCTTGTGGAAAAACTTTTTAAGCTACCTAATATATAAGCTTCACTCAAAATTTCAGTTAGCCAACGCGAACTATACCGAATAAGACAGCATGAATTTCGTATATGTGTTGGGTATTCAAAGAGAACGCGCTTATATGTGTAGAAAGACTTAGCTAGCTGTGCGGTAGTTACAATCACTCAAAATAAAGAACTAGTAAACTCATTATATAATTTATAATTGTAAGTCATCATCGTTAATGACAATAACATTGAATTATTTTTTTTTTTTTTCGCTCTTTCTCTTTATGTTTAAGCTAAGATGTCACCAATCGCCAATCGTTATTTTTCGTGACCCGCAAAACTCTAGTAGTCCTAAACTATTTTAATAATATCAAGCACTTGGAACAATTACGCAATCATTGTAACTAACAGTTGATTTCGTGACTAAATAAATATATTGAAATCAATTATCGTCTGGCATAAAATAGCTTGATAGGGAATTTTAAAATTAAATTTTTAATGTGACATTTACTTTTCCCTGCTTGAGATAAGATCATATTACAAGATGAAAGTCCAAGCCCAAAACTTGTTTTTAATGAAAAGTTCAAAAAGAGATCGTGATAAGTATGCTAAAAATTTAATTATCTATAAGACCACTAATGGAAGGTAATTTAATACGATCTTTTTATTCTCTCACGTTTAAGTAGTTAACTTGCCTAACCAACCTAGCCGCTGTTTGCTTTTAAAGTAAAGTATCTTTTATATATAATATGTATATGATACTGGTTGTGATCAAAATTGATTTCTGAAGGATGACAATTGCTCTCAACAAACCTTCATTGTCGGTAGGTGAAGGTATATATCTCTTAACAACAGGAGTTTAACAAGCACACAAGAGTTGATGTATTCTTACATTAAACAATTAAATAAAAAGTTATAAAAGTAAAATATTAAAAATGTAAAAAAAAACAATAATTTCTTTTATATAAGATTTTATTGACTTAGGAAGCGCAGTATCTAACTAACTGTTCGAGGAACGGCAAAGAAAATAAATATTAACAAAATAAAATCTGTATGTAGTGCAAAATATGGAAGTAGAAAAGCAGAAATTCTATTGGAAAGAAAATTACATGTAGCAGACAGCTAAGGGAAAGTGCAACTTAAGGGAAAAGACGTTTGCAGAAACGGAAACGCAAACGTCTAGCGAAGCTAACTGCCACTGAAATAGCTGTACACACAGTAAAGAATAAAATCGAAATTGAGTTTCAACGAAGCGAACTTGAGTAGCTTAAGATTTTCAAAAAAAAGAAAAAGAAACGATATTCATAGAGCAAATCCCATTGCAAAGCAATCTCAATCAAGAATAAATCATGGATATTTTGAACACCGCGACTTCTCCAAATTATGCTGTCTGGGTCTTCCATTGTTCACACGATGCCAAACAGTACGGAAAAACTCCGTGTGATGCACTTACGACATAAGATATTTACAACAAATAAAGCATACGCAGCGCTACATCGAATGAAATCGTTAAACGATTTACAAATAGAAGAAATGGACGGTGCAAAGCTCCCTACGGAGACAGCAGAAAAAGATTTTTAAAAAACAGATAATTCGTATTGTACCCGTCAAAAAAAGAAAGAAATAAATTTTATAAAAAAAAAGTTTTTTTTAATAAGCTTTTAAGTGTTTTTTTTTCTTTTTAATTATTATAGCATTATTTTGCAATCTATCAAAAAGATAATAAGTAAATGTTATGGAAAGGTTAGAAAAATAACAGGTTATTGTCCCGCCAATGGGAACAATATAAAAATAAAGATATAATATATAAATAAATTAAAATGAGCGTTATAAACTAAGAAGATACATCAAATAATTAATAAACAAAAAGTATAAATCAATAAATGGATCTTCTATTTAGTAATTAATTTATAAGATTTTTATTGAAATGAAAAGTAAAAAAAAAAACATTTTGTTTAAGTCACTTCTACGTGGCTTGAATTTCTCGCAAATTAAAATATTGAACACCCCAAGTATTTAAGTACGTGAGTCACATAAAATTGACTGAAACTAAAATTTATTTTTCATTTTTTAGTTCACTTAAATAAAATTTTATTTAAAAAAATTTTGTTTATATAATTTTTTATAATTTATCGTTATCACAGAACTGATGTTTACATGTTTGCTAATCATCTAAATTTTATATGAAAATTCACACCTGTCACTTTTCGTATATGAGCGTTAATATGTATTCGATAAAGTAACAATTAAAAATCTAGTGTAAAAATTTATCAGCTTTGCATAATATTCTGGTTCTAAGAGGCAACGAAATGCAAGGACTGAAGGCTGCAAGCTGTCCCAAGCAGAGGTTGTTAATGATAATTTTGCGAAATTGTTCTTGGAAGAAATAAACTCCTCTATAGCGAAAGTCCAGCGCGTCGTACACTCCCATTGGAATAACATATTTATACATCACCATTTCCGTTAAGATATTCTTGATGAAAATCCTTTTATATTCACCCTTATGTTGATTTATGTGTTTGATACTTTCTTTATAGGTATTTCGCCAAGTAAATGTCTACGGCGCCCTTGACCAAGTTACAGTTGGTTATCAATAGATGTGCAGATATGTTTTTAATAAACGACAGATTTTGGATACCAGTCCTTCTTCGTTTCTTAACATGAGATATGTGATCCTTATTCGCAAACTCATTTCTACCGGTATGCCAAGGTATCTACCTGAAAAGGTTTGATCTAGACGTACAATGAATTTGATTCTCCCGGAAATCTTCAAGGCTATTTTTTGTTAACGCAGCCAGGTTATGGAGCACGCTGCCGCTTAATATTAAGGCTATGGTAGATATGAACAGGTTTAGAACAGCGATCAGAGCTTTTTGCAATAACCAGAATTTTTCTTAATAATTGTTGTAATAATTAATTATTTATGTTCATCTCCTTCTTTTCCTTCTTTATGCATTTAATTTACGTCGGTATATTCTTTTACTCTTTCTTCATTCTTCATTTTTCTTTATTACTTTTTCTAATTTTTTCGAGCCGGATGAGACGTGAGGTCTTATTGTTTGTTATATAATATTAATAATATAATGTGTTTGCATTTATATTTATATTAATTATAATTATAATAATAAATTGTGAATTGTGTAGATTATTTATAAAATTAAATTTAATTAAATTAAAATTATTGATTACGGAAACAAATTAAATTTTTATGCTCAACATCAAAAAAACGAAATCCCCTTCGATTTTATCTTCCAAGTAAATAATTCGATTAATTAATTTTTAATATTAATAAGTGTTTTTTTTTTCTTAGTCAGGTTGTCGACCAAATGTTCCTCATAATTTTCGTTTTTATTTATTTCAATTATTTCCATTTCATTAAATCGTTACACTCAATTTTCTATTATTTTATACAAATTTGTTACTCTATTAAGCGGGATCCGTATAAATTGTTCCAAATTTGAAATTTTTCCTGAACATCTGATGGCATGTCGATGAAACGCAATTCACAGGCAATGTTCATCCATTTAGATAGGCCCGATGTTTCAATTTCATCCCAAGTGCATACATATTCACAATTTGGATTTGAATTCTTAGCGAATGTGGTCCATATTTTAATCATACGTTTTATCATAAAGTATTCCTGAACATTTGTCCCCAGTACAGACGAATAATAAGAATAGAAAAGATATGATAAATCATCGCCATGAGCAACGCCTCTAACGGAATCAGTACCAAGATACATTGCGCGATGATGATTAAAAGTGGGTGAATCATAATCAAAACGATACAAGTAGGTGGGTGCTTTTCCGTATTTGCAACGAGCTTGTAGTAACCGGTAAAGTCCATGCCAGAACAGACGATAGGAATAGTACTAAAATAAAAAGGAAAATGATTTTAAGGAAAATGTTCATCTCTGAACTGAACCCAAAACAAAAAAAAAGCAGAAAGTTTTAAGTAAAATTTTACTTACATCCAAGAAGGGTAACAGGTCTTCTTCGGATATCTGATCTTCACGAAAATGAGCCTTAAGTAAATCTTCTGTCAAGTTCATATAATCACAACCGCAAGGGATATCATTAGGCAGAAGTCTTTCACGTTTTTTTCTAAGTCTTTCTAAAAGTTCCGGGATCTTTTTTAATATCGGATACATATATAAACCTTCGAACGATGTACCGCCAATCATAAGCGGTATACTGTTACCCCAACCCGTTTTAATTAAATCCCATACCGATTTTGTTATAATGGAATCCGCACTTTCGTACGGTTCTACAGAAGGCAAAAAGGCATATAAGTAACCTTTGTACCGACCTAAAACATCGAGATCATCTATATCAACTAATACTTCGGCTGGTACTGATTGCAGAAACTCCAAGATACATTTATCATTCTCTTTTGGACCCTTATAGCCTTTTCGGCAAGCAAGAAGATAAGACAATTGAATGGCATCGTAACTTAGGGCCCATTCATGTAAAAAGCAACCAGATTGAATAATTGCCTTCTGAAATAAATCACGTGTATGATCCGTGCTTAGCAAATAATGAACTGAAGCGGCACCGGCATCCTGTCCAAATACAGTAATGTTTTCAGCATTACCCCCAAAACAGCTAATGTTCTCCTTTACCCATTGTATGGCTAATACCTGATCCTTCAAACCGGCGTTGCCCGGTACTTGTACAGAAGGATCGCAAAGACTGAGAAATCCTAAGATAAGTAATGAAATAAGGAATCACTAATGCGAACAGCCACGAAAGGAATTTACCGAACATTGATAAACGATAATTGAAAGTAATTAAGACCACGTTTTCCATCATGAAATAATCAGGACCACAAATATAATCACGGATGCCGCTTCCCGTGGTAAATCCCCCACCATGTATCCATACTAACACCGGCAATTTTTCTGTACTATGTATCTGAAAATACAAAAGAAAATTGATTTAAAAATCCTTAAAAGCATCAATTTCATACATTTTTGCTGTACACGTTCAAATAGAGACAATCTTCTGTGCCTTCTATTGCTCCCTGTTGATTCTTCTGGATAGCTTTACACTTAAATTCGCTGCAGTCCCTAACACCACCCCATTTCCTAGCTGGAACGGGAGACTTGAAACGTAAGGAACCTACCGGAGGTTCAGCGTATGGTATCCCTTCAAAGCTGTAGTATTCGTCACCATACACAGATTCCAATTTCAGACCTCTGACAACCCCTCGAGTTGTCCTCATGGACACAAAACTTTCTCCAAAAAAAGGAGAGAATTTCAAGTCTATATTTGTATTATTTATTCAATTTTTATAGCTAATACTTATTCGTAGGACAATCTCTGCTTCCTAAACCAAGATATTCTGAAATTTTGTGTGCCGCGGAAGTTAACATTTTAAAAAACAATAAATAAATAATTATATTAAGAAAACTTGCAGATTTTATTGTGAGTGATATGAAATCAAACTAACCAAAAAAGAAGAAAATAAAAAATAAAAACAAAAGTGACACTTACCGTTTTCGAAAACAGAATGGCAGAATATAATAATTAAAACCTTTCAACTTTGCAATGTGTTTCAATCGCAACTATACTTAAATAGCTTCAAATAATGAGTTCGGAAAGTTTTGACTTTAACAACTTAAGAATTTGTGCTGATGTGAACAACAGATCGTCTAGACTACAATGCACTTTGTATCTGGCATAGAAACTTGGGAAATGCATTCGGCTATGTTTGGGATAGATCATTAAAAAATAAATTAATTTATAAACACAAATTTTGGAGTGTAGGGACGCCGTCTTAAATTTTTACAAAAGTAATTAAAATCGGGTGTTTACGTATGCAAAGTTCCCTAATGAACTTCATGTTCACTAATGCCATTAGTTCTGCGATTAGATGATTTCTAACGTGAAACTTTAAAAGCCTGAAAGCCCCAAATACGATGAACCAATTTCTCATGTAATCTACGTTTCTTCGTTACTTTCTCAATCAAATTTTCAACCAAAACAAAATTCATCTTTTTTATGTTTCTCTTTTTGTTTCTTTTGTTTTTCAAATTCAATTTCATTATAATGTTTCTCATATTATTACCCAACTAAACATTGTCCGTATAAATTATCCCAAACCAGAAATTTTTCCTGTGAATCTGCTGGTATCTCAACGAATGACCAATCAGCACCCATATTTAACCATCTTAAGACGCCAGCTTCGCAGATATTATGCCAATTACATATATATTCACAATTTGGATTTGAAGTTTTAGCGAATGATGTCAACATCTTCATCATACGCCGAATCATGAAATATTCGCTCGTCTCAGCTTTCGCTTTAACCGTATAGTAGGAATAGAAAAGATACGACAAATCGTCTCCGTGAGCAGAGCCCGAACTGACGTCATTACCGCAGTATAGTATGCGATGATGATTAAAGTTGGGTGTATCGTAATCAAAGTGGTACTGATATGTGGGCGCCGTAGCGTACTTGCAGCGTGCTAACACAAAACGATGAATTCCATGCCAGAATAAGCGATAAGAGTAGTACTAAAAAGAAAAGAATGATTTTAAGAAAGACGAATATTCTGTAATCAATGATAGCCAACTCTAGGGAAAATTTCAACAACAAAATTAGTAAAAAGAATTTTCGAAGAATATTTAAACCGACCTGCAAATAATTAATCTCTGAACTATTACTTTTTAAATATAATGCATTTAAGTATGTCATGCAATATATGATATTATTACTACGTTTTTAAATATGCGCCGATATTGAAGTCTTTTTGAAAAAGCATTGCGAAAAGCATTCTTTTTGAAAAGGCAGCTTTGTAATACGAACGAATCACCGTAGCATATATGATAAAAATACTAAACGATTTTTTACTTTCGATAGATCTGAAGCCTCTTTAAACTAACGACTCTCTTTATATTGTGAGACGTATAACCATTGCTCGAAAAACGATCATACTTACGTCCAAAAGAGAGCACATATTTTCTCTGCTAATATTACCATCAATGCAATGCTTTGCCATTAAGATTTCTATCATTTTCGTCTGATCAGTACTGGCAGGTACATCATTAGGCAAAAGTCTTTCCCATTTGTTTTTAAGTCTCTCTAAAAGTTCCGGTATTTTTTTCAATATCGGATACATATATAAACCTTCAAATGAAGTTCCACCGACAATAAGCGGTATACCATTACCCCAAGCGCCGCTAATTTGTTCCCAAACTGGTTTTGCTATAATTGAATCATCGGTTTCGTACGGTTCAATTGAAGGCATAAAGGCGTAAAAGTAGCCCTTATAACGTCCTACAGTATCTAGATCGTCTATATCAACCAATTTTTCGGCTGGAACTGATTGCAAAAATTTCAAAATACTATTATCATCATCTCTGCAACCTTTGTATCCCTTTCTGCAAGCAAGAAGATAAGACATTTCGATTGCATCGTGACTTAAGGCCCAGTCGTGTAACATAGAGCCAGATTGGCATACTGCTTTGTGGAATAAATTACGAGCGCTTTCTGTGGTAAGCATAAAATGAACTGAAGCTGCTCCCGCATTCTGTCCAAGTAGAGTAATATTAGAAGGATCGCCTCCAAATTGAGAGATGTTACACTTAATCCATTTTAATACTAATACTTGATCCTTTAAACCGGCATTACCCGGAACATTCAAGCTTGGATCGCAAAGACTGAGGAAACCTGGGAGGTAAAGACATATAAAAGAAAAGAAGGACAATACGCTTAACAGAGCATAATTGTGAAAAGTATTTACCGAACATTGATAAACGGTAATTGAAAGTAACTAGGACTATGTTTTCTAACATAAAATAGTCGGGACCGCAAATATACTCCCTGATGCAGCTTCCCGTGCTAAATCCTCCACCATGTATCCACACCATTACCGGCAGTTTTGTTTTACTATGTACCTGAAAATTTATTAATTAATGATTTACGAAACCCTTAAACATTTCTCTCATCCGTACATCTTTGCTGAACACATTCAAATAGAGACAATCTTCAGAGCCCTCTATTGTGCCCTGTTGATTCTTTTGCATAGGTTTGCGCTTGAAATAACGACAATCCTTAACGCCAGTCCAGGACTTAATAGGTACGGGAGACTTAAAGCGCAAGGTTCCCAATGGTGGTTCAGCATATGGTATCCCTTCAAAGCTGTAGTATTTATGTCCGTACACGGATACCAGTTTTAAACCTCTTACTGAGCCTGAAGGCGTCATTATGACCTCGGTCTCTCTTGTAGAAAAATAATTAAAATTTTACATTTTCACTATAAATGAGGTTTTCTATTTAATTCGTAGTATTTATATACCCAGATTCATCATCCATATCCAATGTGTCAGGGTCACAAGGATCGGGGCAATCATTGCATTCTTTCGCTAAACCGAAAAACTTTAACATTTTTCTCAGCACTTATCATATGAAAAACCAATAAAAAAATGCTTATATGTAGAAAACTTGCGGATTTTATTGTGAGTGATATCAAATCGAACTAACTAAAAAGAAAATGTCAATTATCGTGTTCGAAGACAAATGACATATGCGAGTTCTAAAAAATTTCAAATTTGAAATATGTTTCAATCGTAACTTTATTTAAATTATTTTACTTAATGAGTTTTGAAATTGCTCTACATATAAAAATTAAAGATTTAGATTGATGTGCCTTAAAGAATGGCATGGAAACTTGAAAATCAATGATTTTATAATTTGGAAAGAACTACGGTAAAAACCTCAAAAACGTTATAAACGTTAGTATTTATTGAAGCATCCTTAAAACTCTTCACACAGGAATCTACTGTTTCTTGTGGATATCATATATATGCATCACAATTAATATTCGTTCAGAGAAACCGATCAGTTTCGCTAGCCTTTCTTCAGGTTACATCGTGAGCGTTGTTTTCTTTTGCCGTGATAGTTCGACTTATGAAATAGGAGACAAATTTTAAAATCCACATAAGTGGACGAATTGAAGAAAATGCATTAGAAGTTGGGATTATGGCTCGAACTTTTCGTTTTCGAGGAACACTGTCCAGCTTATGGACCACTACACGAACAAATTAAAGAAATAGAAATTTTTTACGGTATAACAGCAATACGCTATGACCTGAATCTTTTTTTATTTGTTTTTTAAATTTGTTCGGTTACTTAGAGAATAATACCTTATATGTATACAAAGAATTTGATGATATAGGGTGTGGTTTCGGGCATAAGTTGTCCCTGCAGTAAGCACAGAACGAATTTTTGATACAAATAAAAGGAATCACTTGCCATGAGGATTCAAGAAAATTTCGATTCACGTCGACGACAAAAAATGGAGTTAAACCTATGGGTTCAGCTTATTGACAGTTGATATACATAAGGCAACGGAATTTTTATTATTATTTTATACAACGTGGACTGCAAGGCATCACAAATCGAACCAGATATGCCGGTTTGAAAGTTGGGCTGCCTAACCACTTTTGACTAAACGATAGCAATTTGCTTAAAAACAAAACATAACCTAAGATAATGCTGATCCGAACTTCTAATCAGTTCTTCAACTAAACATTTTTCGATTTTTCTTTTTTTTTTTCAATTTATTTAAATTATTTTTCCAATGTGCACACACATCCGTTTAGTTATTGTTCAATTTTCCAACATGTTTTTTTTTAAATAAGTTTATTACTCTATTAAACAATCACCGTATGTATCATTCCAAACTTTTAATTTCTCTATTACTTGTTTTGGCATCTCAATGAAACGCAATTCACAGGCAATATTCATCCATTTACAAACACCCGCCGTTTTAATATCATGCCAACTGCATATATATTCACAATTTGGATTTGATGTCTTGGCAAATGCTGTCCACATCTTGATCATACGTCGTATCATAAAGTATTCTTGACAATATGTATCGAGTTTAGACGAATAATAGGAATAAAAGAGATACGACAAATCATCGCCATGAGCAACGCCTTCGGTAAAATCACCACCAGAAAGTATTTCACGATGATGATTGAAGATGGGTGAATTAAAGTCAAAACAGTACTGATAAGTGGGTGCCTTCGCATACTTCAGACGAGCTAACAGGAATCGGTGAAGGCCATGCCAGAACATACGATAAGAATAATACTTAAAATAAAAAAAAAAACATTTTTGCTCTTGTTAAAGCTGCTTATTTTATAGCCGATAAAAATATTCTATTAATGAAGATTTATGCTTCAAATTTAATATTGTAGTTTATTAGTAGATGTTTCTTTAAATTATTATGCTTAAGAAAATTTTTATGCAGAATAAAAAATCCGAATCAAATGATTTTATGAATTTTTTATGAAAATTTTATTTTAATTATAATTTTGGAACTTCCTTAAAAAACGATCTTATAAATTTCTTAAACGAAAGGCTTTCATAAGCAAAAGCAAGCCCAAAGGCTTCACTAAATTTATAAAAATAAACTTTGTTTCGTTTAATACGAGTTTTCTTCTAAAACCCTATTACAGTACTAGGGCATATAATTTAAGTTTTAAAAGAAAATTTTCAGTATATACTTACATCCAGAAGCGGACAAATATTATCTGAGGTTATCTGTTTATCACCGAAATGCAATTTAGCTAAAGTCTTTGCCATACTTGTGCACTCAATTGGGAAGTCGTTAGGAAGAAGTTTGATCCGTTTATTCCGTAATCTTTCCACGATTTCCGGTAATTTTTTCAATATCGGATACATAGAAAGACCTTCAAATGAAGTGCCACCAACAATAAGCGGTATATTATTACCCCAACCGCATTTAATTAATTCCCAAGCAGGTTTTGTTATAATAGAATCATCAGTTTCGTATGGTTCGATTGAAGGCATAAAAGCATATAAATAACCTTTATAGCGACCTACAGTATCAAGATCATCTATATCGATCAATTTTTCGGCTGGCACTGATTGTAAAAATTCTAAGATGCATTTATCATTATTCCTGGGACCTTTGTATCCTTTTCTGCACGCAAGAAGATAAGATAATTCGATGGCATCGTGACTTATAGCCCAGTCGTGTAGCATGCAGCCAGATTGGCATATTGCTTTGTGAAATAAATTGCGAGCACGATCTGTGCTAAGCAAATAATGAACCGAAGCTCCTCCGGCATTCTGTCCGAATAGGGTAACATTATTGGCATCGCCTCCAAAGAAACCGACATTGCCTTTAATCCATTTTAAAGCTAAAACTTGATCCTTCAAACCGGCGTTGCCTGGTACTTCCACAGAAGGATCACAAAGACTAAGGAAACCTAATGATGTATAGATGTATATATATATAGACGAATGAAAAAAATATGTCCAACATAAAATATATAGCAGTTCACCAATCATTGACAACCGATAGTTGAAAGTAACTAAAACTACATCTTCCATCATGAAATAGTCCGGGCCACAAATATAATCTCTGATGCAGCCACCAGTACCAAATCCTCCTCCATATATCCACACTAATACCGGCAACTTTTTCTCACTAAATATCTGGAATATTTTTCAAAATTATTATTGATTACGATTACTTTTTTGATTATCAAATTTTCGCGTACATCTTTACTAAAAACGTTTAAATACAGGCAATCTTCGGAGCCTTCTATTTCCCCATTTTCGTTCTTCTGTAACGGTTTATGCTTGAATTCGAAGCAATCTTTGATGCCATTCCAACTGCCAACGGGTTGCGGAGATTTAAAACGTAAATGCCCCAACGGAGGCTCAGCAAACGGTATGCCTTCAAAACTGTAATAACAATCCCCATACACTGATCGTACCTTCAAGCCCCGGATACAGCCTTGAGATATTTTCAAAGTTTCATAATGTTTACTTAAAAACGATTTGAAAATATAAATTCATTTAATTTATTTGATTTTTTGCCGGTCATTTGTAATGTTTACATACCCAGAACTGTCTTCTTTTGCTAAACCAAATACATTTAAAAATTTTGTGACCCCGGAAGTTAGCATTTTAAAAATAAATAAATGCTTATAGACAGAAAATTTGTTTTGCGCGAATGATATCAAATCAAACTAAACAAAAAAAAAATAACAGTCATCCGTTTGAACGGAGAATGACAAAATCCATCAAACTTTATAGTTAAAAAATTTCAAAGTTGAAATATTTTTCAATTAAAATTTTATTTTAATATTATTTAATTTTTTATTAACGCAATTCCCTAATTGGATTTCAATATCATTTTACTAACAAGAATATCCCAACTAAATATTATACAATAAGGCATTCAGAACTATTTTTACAGGCATTTGTCAACGAAGAAAATGAGAAATTAGTATTTAGGTATTTACTTCAATCTAATTTGTTTAAAAAAGGGTTTGATGGTGTTTGTTTTCAAATAAAAAAGCGGTTTAGTTTTAATTAATTTTGTTCCTGGAATATTAAACTCAAAGCTCTAACCACGATATACAAAGCAATTAAATGACATTTTTGTTGAAAGGCTTACAGCGATACAAATCTAAAATACGGGGCATTTATATATTTAGCTTCAAGCTCCGAATTATATATTAAAATAGAGCTTAACCACGCCTAAAATATTATCTAAACATTGTTCTAATCAGCCAAAATTTGAGTTAATTCTTTTGATTGGAACGCCAGAATAGACAGAAATGATCGCACTACCAATATTTGAATGCCTCCAAATCAAAGAAGACCTACTTCTAATCGTCTGTAAATTGACATAAAAGGATGCAGTCATCAACCTATATGTGCTCATTTCTGTTACTTCGTACATAAGCCTTATCTCTTGCAGGCCTAATTCATGCTTAAATCTATAAACCGGTAGAAAAAATGCTTAAAAGTTTAAAAAAGAATTCTTTTCATATATATTAAATTTTATTTTTTAATCAAATTTATAAAACTAAACATTTACCATATAAATTATTCCAAACTTCAAATTTTTCTTTCACTTTTGCCGGCATATCAACGAATTTCAAATCATGCCCAATGTTTAACCATTTATATTCACCCGCTTCCGCAACATTCTCCCAATCGTTTACATATTCACAATTCGGGTTTGACGTCTTAGCAAATGTTGTCCATATTTTGATCATGCGTTGAATCGTTAAAAATTCGATCGATTTGGGATCCAGTCTTCTCCCAGAATAAAACGAGTAGAAGAGATAGCACAAATCGTCAGCATGGGCCACACCTTCCGTGATGTCGCCGCCGGATAATAACTCACGATGTTGATTAAAATCTTTAGAGTCGACATTAAATATGTACTGGTAAGTGGCCACATCGTTCGCATACTTCAAACGAGCTAATATAAATCGATGAAGGCCGTGCCAGAATAAGCGGTAAGAAAAATACTTAAAAAGAAAAAAAAATATATATTTAACAACTATATATTTTACAGTCAATAATAATAATACTAAGAAAAAAATGATTTTAAATAACATTTTCATTCCGAATAATAATTTTAAGAGAGAAAATTTCCTAGCGAATGAACTGATGAATAAATAAACGAAACATAATAATGTTTGTATTGCTTGGTACACTTTTTAACCGTTGATAAGAGTATTAGTTCTAAGATCGAGGAAAATATTTTAAAATAAAGCACACTTACGTCCAAAACAGGCAAAATGTTTTCTCTTCCTACTATCTTGTTAGCAAAATGCGCTTTAGTTAGAGTTTTTGACAGCTCTTCACAACGTTCAGCATACTGCTTTTCCTCGCAGTTAATCGGAATGTCATTAGGCAAAAGCTTTACGGGATTTTTTACAATGTAGTCCAAAAAGTCCGGTAATGTTTTCAATATTGGGTACGCATATATACCTTCGAATCCACAGCCACCAATCATAAGTGGTATTTTGTTACCCCAAGCATTTTTTAAGAATTCCCACACTGGTTTGGCTATAATTGTGTCATCGCTTTCGTACGGTTCGATTGAAGGCAAGAATGCATATAAATAGCCTTTGTATTTTCCCACGATATCCAGATCATCTACATCAATCAATTTTTCGGCTGGCACTGATTGTAAAAATTTTAGTATGAGTTTATCATTGTCCCTAGGACCTCTGTATCCTTTTCTGCAGGCAAGAAAATATGACATCTCGATGTTATGATAGCCTACGGTCCAATTATGTAAAAAGCAACCTGATTGGCAAATAGCCTTTTGAAACATATTTTGAGTTTGTTCTGTGCTAAGCATATAATGAACAGAAGCCCCTCCGGCACTTTCACCAAACACGCAAATATTTCGATCATCGCCTCCAAAAAGTTCGATATTAGCCTTGACCCATTTTAAGGCCAACACTTGATCCTTCAAACCGGCATTGCCCGGTACTTGTACAGAGGGATCACAAAGGCTTAGAAAACCTAGAAATCAGATAACTAAAAATATGTTTTCTAATGCAAATAAAAAGGACGATGGTCTTACCGAGCATTGATAAACGATAGTTAAGAGTAACTAAAACTACGTCTTCCATCATGAAATAATCGGGGCCATAAATATATTCCTTGGGGCAACCTCCTAAAGTAAATCCTCCACCAGGTATCCACACCATTACGGGTAATTTTTTCACAGGATGCATCTAGAAGTTTTTAATATAAGAAACTACATACTACTCGTTCGTAAATCTCATACGTTTTTACTGAAAACGTTCAGATAGAGGCAATCTTCTGAGCCTTCTATATTGCCCCATTCATTCTTTTGCAAAGGTTTATTACCAAATTCTAAGCAATCCTTAACGCCAGACCACTTTTTTACGGGTACCGGAGATTTAAAACGTAAAGATCTCACGGGCGGCTCTGCATAAGGTATGCCTTCAAAGCTATAATAGCAATCGCCGTACAAACCTTGCGCTTTGTAACCTCTGATGCGACCTTGGGGTAGTTCCAAGATGACAAACTCTTTTCTGTAAAACCATTCGATATGTTCTTTATGTTATTTATTGGATTTTTTGAAAGTGTTCGCAATAACATTGTTTACCCTGTATGGCAGTAATTTCGGCCACCCAGTGCTTTAATACCTTCGCAATGCTTTGCTACAGAAGAAACGTCAAATCGAAGGATCTTTAAAGCCGCTGAACTTAACAGGCGCGACATAATTGGCACCAAAGAAAGTCCGTTTGCACTCCTCGATCTTAATTTGTAATAAAACAATTTAAAAAAATTGGCTCTTATTGTGCTTGGAAAACTACAACGGAATAATAAAATATATTAATCTCAATAATGAAAGACATCAAAACTGAAATATGTTTCAATTGTAGCTTAATTAAACAAAAATTATTCTTAAAATGTGTTGAAAATAATTTAGATATGGCAATAACAAGTATTGCACTCGGAGCTAGCCTGCAGCTAATAATACCTGCGTTAGATGCATAGAAAAAAATGAATTTCTATACTCTGTTAAAATGGGCAGACGTGGCTAATTTTTTCCAATTTTTCTGTACGATTATCCATGCAATATTCGTGCAAGTTTTTATGGTTGTATCTATTGTATTTTTTGCGTTTATCAGTAACAAGTAAAAAACTCAATTGTTTTTACTTCCAAAAACAGAGGTGTTCCCAGTTTACGTTACACCGATTTGGCCCATTTTTAATACAAACCTAAATGTAAGAGCTAATAATGTTTCTGCCAATTGGGAAGCCGATAGCTTCATTTACATATTTTATTATTATTATATAGACGGACATGCTTACATCGATTCTAAATCAAGACCACTTTACGGTGTCTCAGAAACTTCTTTCAGAATGTTCTAAACAAAGTAACAAAACCAATATAACCCATACTTCGGAGGTGGATATAAAAAGTGTGTTACTGGCCAGCAGCATATTTACGCATCTTTGGGTATGTATATCCCATTGTTTAGCCTGCAGTCCTTACTTCCCTCGCGTAACTATCTTTAGCGTATTTAACTTCACCCTTTCCTACCCTTGTAAAACCAGTAGAATCGAAATTTTAATCATGTCGCATTCACTGTACAGTAATGATTCTTTTGCCATCCAGAGAAGAAATTAAATATCACAAGTAATTCATTGGCAAGCGAAAAAATATTGGATTTTTTTTTTTGCAATAATAAAGGGTTAAAGCGATTTAATCTTAATATCAGGAATATCCGGACGTGGGTGTTACTAGTTAACTAAAAATTATACCATTAAGTAGAACGTCGTCACCTTATTTCGCTTCTGATTACGGTAATTATGATGCATTTGAATGTTTAAGTAAATTTCATAAACGCGTAACATTTGTTTTGGATGATGTTTTGTTCTTTTAAACTTCTTCTATGCATGTGCAATTAATTAACTAAATTCCGACTAAAAAAAGCTTTATTTTCTTTTCGTAAAAATAAAATGCATTATTAAAACCATATCGCACTTGCTTTCCTAATCTCTTTTATGTGAGAAAATAAGATCAATATTATTTTTTGTTTTGTAACCGCATAGTTTGACAATTGATATATTATATAAAACATTATTAAATCTCAAGTCAAAGAAAAAATATTCCAATAATGAATATAACTGATTTTTCCACCGTCGATCTAGATTTTTCTCAACTCGTCATTTATTATTCTATTAAATGTTCACCGTATAAGTTATTCCAAACATCAAATTTTTTTTTAATACTCTTTGGCATATCAACAAATTTCAATTCATTTCCAATGTTCAACCATTTGTATATGCCTGCTTTTCTGATATCTTCCCAATCGCTGACATATTCGCAGTTTGGATTTGAAGTCCTAGCAAATGTTATCCACATTTTTATCATACGCTGTATCGTCAAAAACTCGATTGAATTGTGATCCAATTTTTTTGAATAAAATGAATAGAAGAGATAGGATAAATCATCAGCATGGGACACGCCTTTTGTTATATCACCACCACAGAAGAGCTCACGATGATGATTAAAGGTGGGTGAATCAAAATCGAAAACGTATTGATAAGTCGGCTTTGTAGCGTATTTTAATCGAACACGTAGAAAACGATGAAGACCGTGCCAAAGTAGGCGATATGAAAAGTACTTCAAATATAGAAAGAAAATTTTTAATTTAATGAAATTATTCATTTAAAAATACTTTTCATTTCAAATTTTTTTTTAAAATAGATAGTGTCCGAACTTATGCAGATTTATTTTAACTTCGTTTACTTAAATTCAAATAAAGCATTTGGCATCGAATTTTTAACTGGGTAATCCGTACTTAGAAAGTTTTTTGGACAGATTTGGTTTCGCTATTTTCTAATGTTTTTAAGTAAAATTTAGAAAGTTTTGTCAGTCGAGTACAATAGAAAAACACTTTTGACAAACAGGCAATAGGCGTAGATCGAACACTAGGTTTAAAATATTTTAAAGTTTCTGCATTTAAGAACATAAGAACTTACATCAAGAATAGGCAAAATATTTTCTCTGTCTACTTTCATGTCGCCGAAATGTTCTTTCGTTAAAGTTGTAGATAGCTTTTCCAGAAGCGTTGCGGATTTCTTTTTATTGTCCTCCAGTGGAACGTCGTTAGGTAAAAGCTTTCCCGGTTTTCTTAAAAATCTTTCCAAAATATCTGGATATTTTTTCAATATCGGATACATATATAAACCTTCGAACGATGTACCGCCAATGATAAGCGGTATGTCGTTACCCCAAGCTGCCCTAATAAATTCCCACAATGGTTTTGTAATAATGGAATCTTCACTTTCGTACGGTTCGATCGTAGGCACAGATGCAAATACGTAACCTTTGTGCCGCGCCACAACATCCAGCTCATCTATTTCGACTAACTTTTCAGCTGGTAACGATTGCAAAAATTTCAATATGACTTTATCATTACCCTTAGGGCCTTTATATCCTTTCCTGCATGCAAGAAGATAAGACAATTCAATGGCATCTTGACTTAGTGCCCATTCATGTAGAAAGCTACCAGATTGACAAATTGCCTTATGAAACAAATTTCGAGTACGTTCTGTACTAAGCATATAATGAACAGAAGCCCCTCCCGCACTCTCACCAAATACACAAATGTTATTGGAATCTCCTCCGAAAAGTTCGATATTAGCCTTGACCCATTTTAAGGCCAGCACTTGATCCTTCAAACCGGCATTGCCAGGTACTTGCACAGAAGGATCACAAAGGCTAAGGAACCCTAAGATAAATCCATAAATTAATGTGATCCCTACGCAATTATTATATAGAATTTACCGATCATTGATATACGGTAATTAAAAGTAACTAAAACTACGTCTTCCATCATGAAATAGTCTGGCCCATATATGTACTCCCTAATACAACCACCTGCAACAAATCCTCCACCTTGTATCCATACTAATACCGGCAATTTTTTACAACTATATATCTAAAAAAAAAAATAAGATTTACAAATGTTTTTAATATTCAATTCCGCACATCTTTACTGAAGACATTCAAATAGAGACAGTCTTCTGAGCCCTCTATTACGCCCCAGTCATTTTTCTGCAAAGGCTTTTGCTTGAATTCCAAACAATCTCTAACGCCAGACCATCCCTTGGCCATTACGGGAGATTTAAAACGTAAAGGTCCTAAAGGAGGCTCTGCAAAGGGTATGCCTTCAAAACTGTAGTAGCAGTCACCGTATAAAGCTGGCATTTTATATCCCCTAATGCAGCCTTGAAGTATTTCCAAGCTCGCAAACTCTTTTCTGAAAAACCGTTCGATATATTGCTTTTTTTAATTTACTAAATTTTCAAAACTATAATTTGAAATATTTTTATTTACCCAGATTTACAATAATATCGACGGAAGATATTATCAATAGCTTTTAAAGTTACTCGGAAGTTTCTAAACGTCAGTAAATGTGGCATAATCGATAACAAGCGCAAAAAGTTCTTTGTGCGCAGAAGATTGACTTCTTTTCACTTATTCTTCGTAACTGATATCGTATCAAAACGATTTTAAAAAAATTCCACTAATTGTGCTTGAAATTCTCGGATTGAATGAAAAAATCTATTTAAAGTCATTAACGAAATATTTAAAAATTGAAATATGATTCGGTTGTAGCTTTGGTAAGAAAAATTATTTCAAAAATATATCGAAAGTTATTTACAACAGTCGCGCATAAAGCATTCCTTAAGATGAAAACATTATATAATATTTTATAGTGTATCACGAAAACAAACAAACAATTGCATTAGCTAAAATGGTGTAAGATGTTTAATAATCCACCTTGCCCGACTCTAATATCTTAACTTATTTCGACATTATTATATTTTCCCGCTTTGTTGTTGCAGCTGGTCTCCTTACCTCTTAACTTTTTTAAGCTTCAATCTCTTTTTATAATTAGTATTAAGCTGGTTAATATACAAAACTTATTGTAAGTCGCACTTTAGAAGCTTTTATAATTATTATTATTATTATATTTCTTACATTAATGAAGCGAATTCTTAAACTAAAGAAAAGCAAAATCGGCCATCAGCTATTTTTTTTTTTAAAGTTTAGATACTAAGCTAAGCATTTTTAACGAAGTAATATGTTAAATTGATATTGATAAATAAATAAAAGAAACTGGGGGGCCATCACGTAACTAGTGTTGCTTTTAAAAAGTAATACTATTGTTTTGAAAAAAGACTTACAATACTAAATTTCATTAGGATGATATAACAATAAAGTAGGGGAAATTTTCCAATATAAAGAGTGAGCCGTAAAAAATGAGATATAAACTGACGTTTGTTTGTTTTGTATAAACAAACTATATATGGTTCAAAAATAAAAAGCATGCAAAATAAAATCAGAAAAACATTTTATAAAAAATGTAATCTTCAAATTTCGATTTTCTTAAATAAATTTCTTGTTTTTTATACATAAATATATTTTATTTCTTATATATAAATGTATTTATATTATTATTATTATTTTTATAATTCCTTGACTAACGAAAGGAGTTCTTAGGCCAGAGAAATGAATTGAGCACTAGCAACATAGGCTATCGACTCTTTTTTTAAAAAGCGAAGATTAGATACTAAGCCTAGTAGTTTTAATAAAGTAATACATCAAATTGATATTGTATTCGGCAGCTGATTTTAGGATGTCCAACATATTAGTTAATCCAAATGCAATTCTTCTAATAAGATGCAGTCGCAAAGAAGATGTCTTAATGTACGAATTTAACCACAACTGCAGATTAGAGCGGAAGATTTCTTAAATATCCATTGGTATGGACTTTGTGAATAATAAGAGAATCAAAAGTGTTATTGTCACTGATAGCCTGTCTATATTAAAAGCTATCCAAAATCCCTTAATTTTCAGCTGGATCACCGTTAACAAATTAAATGCCGTAGCAACACCCGGAGATAAGATTAAAATATTGGGAAATAAGCAAGCTGATCGAGACGCGAAATCTGCTGCCTCTGCACCTATAATTATGGGCGATCTCTTGGAAAATTTGGACCTTCAAAGATACTTTGAAGAAAAATGAAAAAGAAAATCATGGAAGCTTATCAACAATACCATCATCAGTACTATTCTTCTGTTAATCCGGACCTTGTTCCTCCAATATATTCAAGTAATAATGACAAAGTGAAGATTAGAACATTTGCTAGAATTCGCCTTGGCCATACCATTGCAACACACCAATGGATATTTAAGAAATCTTCTGCTTCAATCTGCAGTTGTGGTTAAATTCTTACAGTAAAACACTTTTTTCCGACTGCCTCTTATTAGAAGAGTTGAGTTTAGTATTTATTTTTACACCCGTCGCTTAGGGGACTTTCAACTAAAGTTACACTCACTTGAGCACAATTCTGAACTTTAAAGCATATCGTCCGAACGGTAGAGAGGGATAAATTAGAGATTATGAGATCTGCCAAAGGTTAAAAAGATTATTATAAATTTATAAAGTTTTTTGTAGTTAACATACCATCTGATATTTTCGGAAGGAATTTGATTAGCGGCTAGTACAAAATTATCTTGAAATACTTTTTTAGTCTGCTTAAAACTGCGACTGCGCGAACGATTTATTTTCTTGCGCTAGCTACGTAGGTTACGCATTAGATATCGTATACGGAAAAAAATTTCTTTACAATTATTTAACGTTGCAACGATTGACGAAAAACTTGTGAAGTGTTGTCAACTAGAGCACTACGCAAAACGAATGCGTTCACATGGCACTTCATCGGGGAGCACTAAACAGCAAGAGGACAAATAATAGAAATAACGCTGTTAATCAGTCACTTAATTGCTTGCTCTTTCAATTGCACTATTTGTGTGGCCAAAAATTATAACATCAGAGTGTATCAAACGTTTACAAAGTAAATTCATACCACATAATAATTTGTTTTTAAGTATATGCTATGATGCATATATGCTTGTATATGTATGAAAGTAATAGAAAATATACAGCCGCATTCTGATATGAAACATCTGTTAAGCGTGATTAGACCAACGATTGCGTTTTTTTGTGATCTGTTTTGAGAGGCTCTCTCAAATTTGGTATTCTGGCGCAAGCCTTCAAAAAAACGAAAACTATAAACCAAATTTTGCGCTAAAACAGAGTTGTTATATAATATATTATTTTAATGTAATAATTTAATATATTATTCTGCATGTATCTGATCGTACAAAAACTAGCAAAAGGAGCAGCAAAGATCAATTGCATTATCATGCGGCGTTTGCCAAAAAACGCCCAGAATTAAAAAAAAAAAAATGAAATCGAAGAAATTCACAGCAAATGAAAAATTTGTGGGAAGAATTGGTCCAGAAATATCAGAAGCGCGCATTGGAAGTTTGGAAGATGTAAGTGACCTAATGGAAAAGCATTATTTTTAAGCTTGGTTAAATGTACGTTTTGAAATTAATCTTTTTATGAAGTTTCTTTTCACTTTTTATATACAGTGAAATAAATTTTCACTTATACACATATTTAAACATATTTAAATAATTAGATCTCGATTTTTTTCTTCTCTTTAGATCATACTCAACATATTTTTGAGGTCCATTTTTCGTTACTCAATGAAAAGCGAATTTTCTCAAATCCCATTAATCTGCAAATGGACTTTACAGGTCTTGAAAATGAAAGTGAGTGAAAGTAACCGCATACTACTATCGTACGCCTTTGATGTTGTCGATGAGTCAAAAAGAGTAATATTGAAGGAAACTATATTAAAAATCTTTTTAAAAAGAATGCTTGATTGTTACCCAAATTCCAAAAGGCAAGGAGGTTCTCTATTTTTCAGTGAATAGTAAATCCTTCATAACATTTCATAATAAGATCTTAGGAAATATAAAAAAATTCCTTGAACGGGAAATTACTTCAAAAGAGTTTTTTAAATTCCTTCCACAATACAATTTATTGAAAATGTTACACCATTTTACTCTATTAAATTCTCTCCATATAAATTATTCCAAACTTGAAATTTATCTTTGACGTCCGATGGCATATTACCGAATATCAAATCAGAGCCAATATTTAACCATTTATATGTACCGGCTGTTTTAACCTCTTCCCAGTTATGAATGCAAACACAATTTGGATTCGAGGTTTTAGCAAATGTTGTCCATATTTTAATCATGCGCAGTATCGTTAAATACTCCATTGAATCATTGTTTAGCGGCCAAGAATAGTAGGAATAAAAGAGGTAGGATAAGTCGTCAGCATGAGCTACACCTTCAGTTATATCATTACCGCAGAACGTTACACGGTGATGATTAAAGGTGGGCGAATCGAAATCGAAACAATACTGATAAGTAGGTGCCGCAGCATATTTCAAACGGGCGCCAACGAAACGTTGAAACGGATGCCAAAATAAGCGATACGAGAAATACTTAAAAGAAAAACAAGAACAAAATATTGAATTAAACGATCTCGTTACACATTCCTGTCACGTTTTCAGCACATTTTTTTTTTTGCTTATTTTAAAGGCAATTTGAGCCAACAACAGCGGATAAGTGATTGCTAGTTCGACTTGGGAAATGCTAGCGATATACTAAGCGATCTTATTATACCCATTATCCGCATACTCCTTGATTAGCTGAAGGTAGCAAGTTTTGAACAAGTTTGGAATGAACAACCGCTCGCCACTTGCGACAACCATTCCCTGGTGTGATTAATTAAAAACTAATCCGTGCAACTGGATGAGCAATCGGTTATTCAAACCGAAACAAACTAAATTTGAAAGCATTTCGTGATCCGATTAACTCGTGTTTTAAATTATTATAATAATTTATAAAAAAGAAGTTAAAACGACTCCTTCCGAGAAACTTTGAAAATGTACAAAAATCTACCCAAAGAAATTATCTTTGTAAAAATATAATACTGATAAGCAAATAGAAAACTCATATAATAGCATAAATTAATGACATTAAAGTTACTCTATTACAAGAGACTTAGAAAAATAATTTAAAATAAATGCACATACTTACGTCGAGAAAAAGTAAAATGTTTTCCTCGTTCATCTCTTTATCACCAAAGTGAGCCTCCTTTAAAGTTTTGGACAAATGTTTGATATCTTTTGTTTGCAAACTTAAGGGTAGATCTGTAGGCAGAATTTTTTCCGGCTGTTGGGCAAGTTTATGTATGATTTCTGGTTTCTTTTTTAATCTTGGATACATAATTAAGCCTTCGAACGATGTACCACCGATAATAATCGGTATTTCATTACCCCAAGACGTTTTAATTGATTCCCACAATGGTCGAGTTATAATGGAATCTTCGCTCTCATATAATTCAAGTGAAGGCATAAAAGCATACAGATAGCCTTTTGCCCGAACCTGGTCGTTAACATCTTCTAAATCGATCAATTCATTAGCTGGCAACTCTTGTAAGAATTCTAAAATAAGTTTCTCGTCGTCTTTCGGACCTTTATAGCCTTTAGAGCAGGCAACGAGCACAGACAAAGCAGGTGCATCGTCACTAAATGCCCAGTTATTTAACATGCAACCCGACATACATATTGCCTTATGAAACATATGACGCGTACGTTCAGTACTAAGTAAGTAATGAATTGAAGCTGCCCCAGCGCTTTCACCAAATAGAGTAATATTATTAGGATCGCCTCCGAAATAGATGATATTTTGCTTTACCCATTTTAAAGCCAATAATTGGTCTTTTAACCCGGCATTTCCAGGTACTTGCAAAGAAGGATCACATAGGCTAAGGAAACCTAACAGAAAAAATAAATAGGAAAAACAATAGGAAAAAAAGAAAAAGGAAAGAGTTATTACAAGAATTTACCTAACACTGAGAGGCGATAATTAAAAGCAACTAGAACCACCTCTTCATGCATAAGATAATCAGGTCCGAATTTATCTTTAATGCATGATCCAGTTGAAAAACCTCCGCCATATATCCAAACCATTACCGGTAACGCTTGCAAACTTTTTATCTGGAAATTAAACAAAAAGAACGTCTCCTTTAATTCCCTTTAAATTCTCAATTCTTTATTATTCACATCTTTGCTGTACACGTTCAAATAGAGGCAGTCTTCTGAACCTTCAATTGCGCCTAGGTAATTCTTTTGCATAGGTTTCACTTTGAATTCCGTGCAATTCCTAACGCCAGACCATCCTTTGGCTTTTACGGGAGATTTAAAGCGCAAGCTTCCCATTGGAGGTTCGCCATAAGGAATACCTTCAAAACTATAGTAAATTTGACCATATAAAGACGTACATTTTAGACCTTTGATTAACCCTTGAGGGATTTTCAAGATTTCATCGGCAGTTCTGAAAAAGAGGCGAAATACTACCTTTCAAAATTACATTAAGAAAAAAAAAAAAAGTTCAGTTATATTTAATTTTATTATGATTAGCTTTTATGAGAGAGATTTTATGATTTGACTTTTTGCAACTAATTTACAACGCTTTGTTTACCCAGATTCCATTACTAAGTCCGTTGCTCTGTTAGAATTTTTTAAGTGCAAATATCTGATAGCAGTCTTTAAATGTTGTACTAAAGAGTAAGCATTCAACTGAACGACTCTTAAGTTTTCAAAATATAAAAAGCTTACTGTCAAATGGCGTGACATTTTAAAAATCAAAAGTTTTACAGTTAAGGCATGACATATAAGTACTTTGTTAAAATAATGATTTTATTATTCAAATAATTTATTCCAAACTGAAAGAATATCTTTTTCGGGTATCTCATCCAATTTCATATTGCGATCGATTAACAAAGCCAAATAGTTATCAGAAGAATCTAAAGGTTTCCATTTTGTCGACTGTAGAGCAAAACAATTAGGGTCTGATGTTTGACAAAAGCTAGTAAAGATATCAACCATTGTTTTGATTATTCTAAACTCCAATGTATTTTTATCCAGTTTCCAAGAAGCTGAAGAAAACCAAAGGTACGACAATTCTTCAGCATGAGCGACTCCTTTTTTTAAATCTTTACCGCAAAAGAGAGTACGAAAATGATTAAAAGTGGGAGAATCAAAAGCAAATCGATAGCGATATGTCGGTGCTTTTGAATAAGTTAAGCGGGAAGTAATAAATCGTTGTATACCCCAATGAAATAAATAATAGCCGTAAAACTGAAAATATGTGAAATAAAGTTTTAATATTGATAGACATTCTCCTCCTTTCTTACCTTTATGAATTCTTCTAAGATATTTTCTGTAGGACCTTTAAGGTCGAAATGCGTTTCAATTAACTTCTTATATAACTCAGTGTTTTTTCCTTTTATAATTCGCCGTATAAACCATTCGGGTTCTTTTTGAAAAACCTTTAATTTCTCTGGTTGATTCTTCAAAGCGTTATACATTATGAGACCTTCATCAGCCACTGATCCGACTATTAAAGGTATTCGATTACCCCAAGCTGTGGCCATCATTGCTTCAGGTTCTTTGTCTATAATGCAATGATCACTACGATATGGTTCTATGGTGGGAGTGAAAACCAACTCTTCTCCGAAATTCGTCTCCTGGACAAGGTCATGTAATACGAGCTTTTCAGCATCCAAACTTTTAAGAAATTCTAAAACTAAACGATCATTATTTTCATGTTGATATCCGCAAAATTTAGCCAAACGATAAGCATTATCTTTGGAAGATTGGCAAGCCCAAATATTGAGTGCGCTACCAGACATGCAGACAGCTTTCTGAAAAAGATTTTCGGTACGAGGTGTGGACATGAGGAAATGAGTGCTACCAGCTCCAGCACTGCTACCGAATACTGTAATATTTTCATTATTGCCGTTGAAATATTTAATATATTGTTTCACCCATTTTAAGGCCAAAACTTGATCTTTTAAACCGGCATTACCCGGAACTTGAAGCTCGCTATCTTTTAAACTAAGAAAACCTAAAATTGTTTTTTAAAGATATGTCCTTTTAACCCAAGAATACACTGTATATATAATACTTATTATGATTTACCCAATGAATCCAGACGATAATTGAATGTAACAACCACTACATTGGCAAGCATTAAGTAGTCTGGACTGTAGAGGTAACGAGTAGCTTCGCCCTTATTAAACCCACCACCGTATATATAAAACATAACCGGCAAGAGTTCTAAAGACTTAAGCTAAAAGTAAAAATATTTAAAGAAATAAATCGTAAGAGAGGTATGAAAAGCTTTCGCTCTTCCTCTCTTTTTCTCTATTGCTTACCTGTTTTACGTAAACGTTCAAATACAAACAATCTTCTGATCCTATAGCTAAACCGGTATTGGGATCTTTTTGTATTGGTTTTACTTGGAAGTCAGTACAATCCCTTATACCTGTCCACGGATTTGCTGGCAAAGGTGCTTTAAAGCGTAATTCTCCTATCGGTGGTTGAGCATATGGTATTCCTTCAAAACTATAATAATCATCGTTGTAGATTGTTTGCCGTTTAATTCCGCGTATTTGCCCAACTGGTAGGTAAATAATTTCAGAATCACTGTGAGAAAAAGAAACGCAGAAAAGTTTAAACAAATTATTGTAGATTTGATTTAAAGTCTTACTTCGCAGACATTTTTGATGCCAATTCTACATGCATTGATGTAACACTAAAATAAGTTACATAAATTATTCTTTATATATATTAAAATTCAATTAATACAACCTCATTAGTTTATCTGTAGGAAACGAATACTTGATATCCGCGGGTTATCTCGGGAAAGCTTAAATTTTATCAATTGCTTTTATTATAACTGTTGCGCTTTTTCTAAATGACTCTATTACGATTTCCCGAACAATTCAAATCGTTGAAAGCTAACATTGGTGAAAGTCAGTTGTCCGTTAAATCTAAACTTTATCTGCAATTCTTGATTTTCTACTCTCGATAGGAAAGGATCAGTGAAGGAGTTTGTCAGTAGAGTATTACGAGCTATAAATAATAGACAATGATTTCTGAATTTTCTTTAAGGTGCAATTCATTCAATCGACAAAGATGGCAAGGTCGACTATTAAATACTCTACACCATTTGATTCTTCTATGTATACTTTCCAGATAAAATCACAAAAATTCTTTGTTTTCAGGTAGATGTATGGTTTTCATGGAAGACCTTATAGGGAACTTAAAGTGAACTGACGAGATCCAAAGTTAGCAAATTTATCTGTTCTGTCAAAGATCTTTGTATTGTGCTACTATTTGTGACATAAAGTGCTGAAAATTGGACCATGTTGTCATATATGGCGTCACTTTTCATGAGAGCCCTTACAAGTGATGGTACCCAAACAAATAGATCTATTTGATCCAAACTTAATTTTTATGTCAACTTACTACTAGGGATACGTTTTAATCATAAAATATCAATAAGATGTTTTTGTCGGTTTACTTTCCGTAGAAATAGAAGTGATCCAAATATAGACCCATTTGATCCAAATGTCTCTTATTTATTTTCTATGCCAAAATAGCTATAGGTGTCATAATAAGTTAAAAATTACGAATCGTTGTGAAAGAACGGTAAATTACAATTTGTTCAAACCATGGTTCTTCACTAGCTGCTACTTCTTTTATCTTTTAGTCAAAATATAAATTTCGTAAGGGAAAGACAGCTGGTCTTTTGAAATTGTGCACAAAAAGTCTCTTGTCCGATGTGGTTGTCAGAATGGGAGCACCAATCGAACATATAACAAGTAGTATTAATCAAAGCTTCATTATAATAGTAACGGAGCGGGCAGCACATTTCAGCTAAGTGCAACTAAAATTTTTTGGACGTCGATTCAAGTTCGATAATTATTGTTGGTAGCGTTTTCTAAAAATGCTTCTATTTGGTTCAAAACCATAATACACCACACCCGCTTGACTCTACGTTTCATGGGAATGATTCGCCTAGTGTACAGAATGGGTATTTGTGCTTTGGGTATCCTAACGTAGCTATCGTTCAGCGTTCAGTCTCAACAACGTTCGTCCTTAAGCCAAAACGCATCAAAAAGACAGAAGGACAGGCATGCTTAAATCAATTTTGGAAATGACGTTCAATACATGGGTATTTCTTTTTTATAAAAGCTTATAAAATGTATTACTACATGAATCGGTGCAATGATTTATTCATTATAGAGACTCAGCCAGAATTTCAATTTCTCTGCTTCCGGTAACTCATTTAACATTTGCACTTCATTGCTTATATTAAGTCCTGCGAATGGCTCTTTATCATTCACGCACGTCCATAGAGATGACTGAATTTCCTTGCAATTAGGATCAGAGGTACTGGCGAACGAAGTCCACATACCGATCATACGTCGTATGGTCAAATATTCTTCACTATCAAGGGGCAATTTCCAAGCTCGTCGGCAATAAAATAAATAGGAAACGTCGTCGGCGTGAGCTGCACCACTTACCCCGGGACCACAATATTTTATACGATATAAATTAAAAGTAGGGGAATCGAAGTCGAAACGATACATGTAAGTAGGGGAAAGCGTAGCATAACGTAAACGTTGAAAAATAGTTGATTGAAATCCTATCCAGTAACGGGTATAAGAGAGAATCTAAAAAAAAAAAAAACAAATTAGCCTAAAAATCTTCCTCATATTCCGTTGGATACAATCACCTCTAAATAGTTTAACACATTTTCAATATTTAGATCTTTGTTACCGAAATACATTTTCAAGATTTGTTTGCCTAGCCTTTTAGATTCTTCTGACGTATGTTTTAAACGTATATCTTGAGGAACGATTAATTCTGGCTTCTCGCTTAATATCTCTATACGTCGGGGCCTTTTCTTAACGCTTGGTAATTTAAGTAGACCCTCAAACGATGTACCACCCAGAATCAGTGGAATTTCATTAGACCAACTGCTGATAAGCAATTTGTCTAAGCTGCAGGTTATTAAAGCAGAAGCACTTTCATAAGGTTCTACTATAGGGCCCCACACAAAGGCAATATCATTAAATATCTCTTCTTCACTCAATATATCAACACTCATTAGCTGACTAGGTGATACTTGTTGCAAATGGTTTAGTACTAATGAGTCGAGATCTTCTCCTTGATAACCAGTAGCTTTAGCTAAACGATAACCATAATTTCCCGATGGTACGCATGCCCATTTATTATGCAATGTACCCGACATCAATATAGCTTTATGAAAAAGTCCTCTTGTTTTTTCACTCATCATCAACAAATGAGCCGCTGCCGAGCCGGCACTTTCACCAAACAAGGTTATATTATTAGGATCACCATTGAAATTGAGACAATTTTCCTTAAACCATTTTATGGCCATTAGTTGATCTTTTAAACCAGCGTTACCAGGGATATCCAGAGCAGCATCTTTGAAACTAAGAAATCCTAGATGTATTTTTATATAAAAAAAAAATTGTATACATATAATTATATCTAAAAAACAAAAAATATATATATGTATATACCTAATGGTCCTAGCCTGTAATTCATCGTAACCAGTATAACGTTTTCCATCATAAAGTAGTCGGGTCCCAAATTGTTTGTTGTCGCATCCCCCAATTCAAAAGCTCCTCCATATAAATAAATCATAACCGGTAAACGTTTCGGGCTATTTAGCTTAAAAATAAGGTAAAAAAATGTAATTTGAAAAGAAACAAAAAGTCTTCTACCTGTTTGACATAAACATTCAAATATAAGCAATCCTCGGAACCTTCAATAGTCTTTTTAAAGTAATTTTGTTGCAATGGCTTGACATCTAATTGAAAGCACTCTCGCACTTCTGTCCAAGGAGTTATAGGTTGCGGTGCTTTGAAGCGTAAATTATTTATAGGCGGATGAGCATACGGTATTTTCTCGAAACTGTAGTAACTATCATTATAAACCGAACACTTTAAGAGCCCTTTGACACAACCAGTTGTGGTTGTTATGATTGGATGACAGCTGTAAAAATGTTTTAATAAAATTTTTTATCTATTAGTTAATGATATTTTGCATACTCGGTCATATTTTAAATGTTTGCTTAATAAAAGTTAATAATGTTTGCAAAACCGTTTCTTTGAAGTATTTAAAACTTTTGCTTTCTTTTAACAAATTAAGACTGTAGTGCTTTGCTGACTGATTACTATAAAACGTTTATTATCAATTCGTAAACAAATGTTTTTCTCATTCTATTTTACATAATTTATTATTATTTAAAGAGAAGAATTTTTAAAATTTGCTCTTCGAAGAGACACTATACAGTAAATATGTTCATAAAGCTTTTAAAAGAATTTCTCTGAAAATATAAAACAATAATCTGATATAAGTACAAACAACAGGTGGAAGGAAGGTTTTCACTGTTGTCCAAATGGTAGTCATATTAATCTTTGAATGATACAATGTTCTCTTTACTCTAATAAAGCTTCATCCAAGAAATAACTTTCAAAGAATTGTATTATCTGCTCATTATATATATATATATATATATACTTATAACTATGAAACGATGTTATCTTTCTTGGGAATAATATCAACATGTGAATTTTTATGGCATAAGCTTTTGATCTTTACGGTTCTTTTTGTCTAAGGCTGTCGACAAATGATGCTTTGATACTATTATTACGATAATTATACCTGAATACATTAAAATTTGTTAATTTATGGGAGAAGAATGACAAAAATTATTTCATTATGATAGATTGTAGTTGATCGGAGTAAAATCATATAATGGTATAGCTTTGTCCGCCTGTCCTTAACGACCTCAAAAAATTAATGAAATGAAAAATGAAATAGTCCGAGTAAAATTATATATTGGTTTAGCCTTGTCTTAATTATCTCGAAAAGTACACAACTAGTTGGACCGACTAAAATTATGTATCGGTTTAGCATTGTTTGCCTGTCTTTACGATGATTTTCTTTTTCATCTTTTAGCCTATTGGATATTGAGATTGAAAGTTGACACTTGACAAATGCATTCGTGTACAGTTGATGATAATAAATTAATTTGCGAAATTGCCATGAACCGCCTCTAAAGTAACTAAAAAGAACTAAGGAAATGAAAAACAAGGAAAATGCGTAAATATTCAGTAACTTGTAGTATATATCGATCTAAAATATATGACATGAAAGACAAGCGCACGTGTAGCACCTCAATTAAACAATCATTTTCTCTGTAGTAAGCAGAGAAAGTCACCAAAATGACAATTTCATTTTCAATGCTATGATAGTTTTTGTTTTGTTTATCAGGTACGTGAACATGAAACCGGAAAAATGCATGTTTATTGTAGGAATATGATAAAAAAAATTTTAATCAAAAGCTTCTTCTTCGTTAGTTACATACATTTTTGTATCTGCCAGGACAAAAAACTATGGGTTTTTTAAGGCAAACCATATATTTTCGTCCTAATTAAAGTTACTCGGCAAGCGCATGAGCCATCAGTGCAATTAAGTTGTGTTTAGCCCAACAATTTTCTATAAATATCGAATTTTGTTTCGAACAAAGTCAAGGAAAGTCTTGAGGTAAAGAAATTAAGTTTTCTTATTTACTTCGAATTTTACCGAGGAAGAACGGCAATTCAAATTGATAATTTCATCACTTTAGCTTTTATCGAGCAGCTGTGTTTACCTCATGAAAGAGCTTAAGAGTAACCGTTTGTCTCGAAGCGAAAAATGGGCAAAGTGGTCGTACGTGTTGCTACCTGTTGAGAAAAAAATAGTTGGACTGTGCACTCCATTGACTTTGGACGATAATAATACGAGGATAAATAAGTTTTATTATTAGGAAATTTTAGTTGTCTTCAATTCGTCTTTGATTCAACCGATATTGTTGTTAGCCCCGACAATGTTATAAATATCGTTATCAGTATGTGTTTGCAAATGTTCGACCTTTATTTCATGTACTTTTTTTAAAGCAATTTATCAGAAAGAAAGAATAATTAAAGTTTAAAAACACAGAGTGTGCGTTATTTTTAACTGCCTTGTTACTGAGACACTTGTGTTTTTATTTGTTCTCTCAATAAATCACAGTTGGCTTTTATTTATATGCATATATATTATTAAAAAAAAAAAAAGAAAAAGATTAATCCGACTACTCCTGTGCTTAGTAAAACTATTTTACATTTTGGTATAGACTTTCCCAAGTCTGGAGCTTTGCCATTTCAGGCAAATCAATCAATTCCAATTGATTGGCAATATTTAAACATTTTATTGTACCGTTAGCGTTGCTTTCATCAATTGCAACTGGTAACCATGATTGTGTTATCTCATCGCCGTTCTTTACGTTATCAGTACAGCAAAAAGGACGTGAGCATTGGGCAAAGCTTGTCCAAATGTCAATCATGCGTTTAATGGTTTTGTACTCTGGTGTTTCGGTAGATAATTTCGAAGAGAAATTACCGAAGAATAAATACGAATGATCATCGACATGGGCTACACCGCGCAACTGTTTGCCGCAATATTTGATACGTTGATGATTGAAATGCGGTGAATCGAAATCGAAACGATACAAATAACTGTCAGCTCCAACGCTAGTAGCAGAAGTAGCAACAGCTTTTTTTGATTTACAATTAAGGCGAGCATGCAAAGAACGTAAAATTGGATGCCAAATAACTTTGTAGGAAGCGTACTGTGAATATAAACATTAATTGAAAATAATTGCAAATTGAATGCATTTCTACTAACCTCGCAATAATATAAAATGCTTTCCAAACCGAACGGCTTATCACCAAAATGCAATTTTTTAATTCTTTTGGCCAAATCCTTTTGCAAACTGATTGAATAATTTTCTTTTAAAGCGAAGGGTAGCAAATGTTGAGGATTATCTTCTAATTCGTTAATCAAAAACGGAGCCAAATGAACGCGACCGTACATCATAAGACCTTCAAATGACGTACCACTCACTAGTATCGGAATTTCATTACCCCACGGTTCCGCTAATAATTCTTCGGGATATTTATCTATTATGCAAGTCTCTGTACGATATGTTTCTATGCTGGGGCCATATGTAAATAGAAAATCATTCATGTTTTCTTCTTTGCTGTTTAAGTAAGGCTTTAAGAGATTTTCGCCAGGTTGTTGCTGTAAAAATTCTAGTATACTTTTCTCGTCTTCATCCGCACCTTCATACCCTAAAGTCTTAGCCAAACGTAAAGGAATATTTTTGAGCGGAGAATAAGCCCAGGAACATAGTACAGTGCCTGACATAAGTATAGCTTTATGGAAAAGACCACGAGCCAAAGGACAACACATTAGATAATGAGCCGAGGCAGCACCAGCGCTTTCACCAGCTAAAGTCACATTATCGCTATCACCATTAAAATGATGAACATTTGCTTTAATCCACTGTAAGGCTAAAAGTTGATCCTTCAAGCCGGTGTTACCGGGAATACCCAAAGATGGATCTTTAAAGCTTAAAAAGCCTAGATAAATATTTAAAGAAAGCATATAAACAAATTCAAAATTAAAAATGAATTTACCGAAAGGACCCAAACGATAACTTAGAGTGATCAAGATAACTGATTTCATCATAAAATAATCGGGACCATGTAGATCTCTGGAGGGATCACCACGTTCAAAACCACCGCCAAACAGAAATACAATAACCGGTAAAGGTTTTGATGTTTTCAGCTAAAGGCCATAAATGAGAAAAAGTTTACATTGAAAACATTTCTTGTTCTTTTTCCCTTTAAACTTATTTCCACTTGCCTCTTTACAATACACGTTTATGTACAAACAATCTTCATTGCCTTCTATTTGCTGAGTTAATAAATTTTTTTGCATCGGCTTCGGTGGCTTTTCAGTGCAATCCAGCAGTTCAGTCCAGGGTTTTTTAGCAACAGGAGGATGGAAACGCAACGATCCGAGAGGTTTCTCAGCAAACGGTATCTTTTCAAAGCTATAATAAACATCATCGTATACACCAGTACATTGCTGGCCTTTAACCGGTCCCAAGGTGGTGTTGACCACAAGTAATCTATAAAATTAAACAATAAAAAAATAGAAATTCTTATAAATCAAAAAAATCAAAATTACAGAAACTTACTCTTCGGCCATCAAGTTTGTTTGTTTAACTATAGTTGGTCGTCGATTTTATACGCTGAAGTCAATAAAAGATAAATTGACTTAACAAAGTGAGGGCATTGCGTTGAATAGATAAGTTGCTGCCAGTTTATTAATGTTTTTGTTATTCTTCACGCATAAAATCTTACTAACGAAACAAAAGAAGAATTTAATAATCATAAAAGAGAGATACTTTTTAATAAAATTAAAGCTTTCAGATCTCTTTGCTGCTTTCTTTTCCATTTCTCTTCTCTAATGTGATCAAAATAAAATGATTTTTATATTTTTCTTTTAACTTTACCTTCGTATATAGACAATGTTATCGGTTGAAATAACGTAAATGCAACTAACAGAAAAAGCTCTTTATAACATTTTCTTAAGCTTTCTGCTATCATAATTTATACTAGTCGCGGTTGAGTATATTCAGTTTGTGAGAATGTACATAATATCTAGAATGACTTTATACAACTAACAGCATGTATCTTTACATATTTTCCTATTAGAAGTATGAAAATTATATTCGGCTATGCCGAATCCTTTATGCCCATCACCTCTATCTTTAAAAAAAGAAAAAAAAAACTACATTTTAATATGTGGGCGTAGCAGATCTTTTCTATTTTTATGGAATACCGTGAAATTTTTATTTTGCAGTCTATGCGCTCTGAACAAAACAGCCAGTAAACAACGTGTTTTTAATAAATTTTATAGTGTAGGAGTGAACTGTGGTCGATTTGGTCCATTTTCAATAGTCGCGGATGTGAAAGAACAGCACAAATTTTTCTGCCAAATTTGAAGTCGGTGTCTTCATTTTTGCGGTGAGAAAAATGTTCACACAGATATTACATAGTGAAGCAGACAGACAGATGGACAGACGGACCTTCTGGTGGATTCCGAATTTTATACTGATCAAGAATATATACATTTTATGTGGTTCCAGAATTCAATGCAATAAAAATTCATAAAAAATACAAAAAATCTGTTATGCTCGCTTACTAAAATATAATTTTTTCCCCATTTTTTTAGGATAAAGTTGGTGGATATAAAAGATTCTGGATACTTGAGTATACTTTTTTTACTTTATCTAGGTTAATTTAGCCAAATCTGTCCATCTGTCCGATTTTTGTTTAGGCTCAAGCACTAATTTTGTTAAACCCTATATCATTTTTAAAACCATTTTTCATATAAGGCCTGGTTTGGAAAACGCGTTGACGCAAAAGTTTTACGTATGATTTTGTGCATGTGTAAAATTTATGTGTAGAGTCAATATGAAGTTACTAAACTTACTCACTAGCGTAAAAGTCTACAAAATGTATTAAAGCATTAAAAACATGAGTATTTTAAGGCAAAAGACCCGTAAAAGAAAATACTTTCCGGCAGAGAGAACGATGCTCGACCGCAGTTATCAAAAAGGATTAAGGATGAACAGTTCCTTAATAGTTGTTATGTGCATGCAGCATATACAGAAATAATATAAATCATAAATCTTTTTTCATATTTGTGTATAAGAAATGCTTTTTTATATGATCCTAATAAACCGTTGAAATATTTATGTTATATAGCCTGATTCCGCAACCATATTTTACATTATGATAATTATTTTGTCCAAACATAATGATTTGCTTTTCTAATTGTATTTAAAATTTATTTTAAGGTATGAACACATGAAGATCAATATTATACTCGATGAACACAGCGAGTGTAAATGTATGCTTTTCGCCTTAGGCAACTTTTTGTTTTTTTTCTGTAAATGATTTTCGTTTTTTCATATAACTTTTTCTCTCTACAGCGTTTGTGTTTGTAAGTGAAGTCGAAAGTTTATTTTCATTTATTGGGTATGGGAAACACTCACTCATTTACGCATACGAAAGTCTATTTTTCATGTTTACGCCTGTACATGTTTGTACCGTATATATACATATTTATTTATATATATGTATATCACGCACATTGTTTATTTACAATCGCAAAACTTTTCACAAAATAAAATAAAGAGCAACATTTCAACTGTATAATTACAAGAAATTTTATTTTTCGGTTTTGCGGTCATTGCTTAGGTGAGCAGTGCGGGCTTATAAAGACATCAGAAACCTTTTTGTCGGCCGAGATCAGTAAGAGCGCCGGCCGTTTCCTCAGTAAGCTTTTACTAACTTATGACCATTAGGAATCTTGATTTTAGGTTGATCGATCGACTTAGTTCTCCCAGTGTAAAACAAAAAGACCTCTCGTCGTTTTGGCTTCCCTTGCCTTAGCAAGCCGCTAAGCCTCCAATCAAATCGAACTTCCATTTGCCGACGGGCGATAAATGTGCTCATTTTAAACACACGCAAAAAAGTAATGGTTGGTAATTTATAATCACAGCGAGCTGATTGATTAATATCATCTAATCTGATGTCCCATGTTGTCGATAGTTTTGGTTGTTTTGTATGGTTATATAAACGTGATCGCAATTATATTTTAATTAATCAACCTTAGATATCCTACCAAAAGTTGTCTATATGTATGCCTGATGAAACTGAATCGCGTTAAAACCTCATAGAAAAATCTCTTTATCCAAATTGGAATAAGGAAGTCTTTCTGTACCATAACGCATACATTAATTTCAATCAACAAGCCGATGCTAAGCGGAAATGGAATCGGGTTTGACAAATAATTATGAAAATGATAAGCGAAGTGGGTAATAGAGTCTAAAAAAAGGTTCCCAAACTCCCACTAATACGAGCGGCCCACTAGAATGGACATTTAGTTTATTTCTGCAGAATAGCCGAAAAAACATTATATAGATTAAATTTATTAATTCAAAACTTATAGCCGCACTTTGTTTAAATGTTTCTCATGCTTCCGATACATCAAGGAATAATAGCAATCGTTAATCTTTTTTCAGAACCCCTTTTATATGTTTATTTACTCTTGGTATAATAAGTTCCGTTATTCCGTTGAAAATTTTAGCCCTTCTTGCCGTAATTATTCTAGGTATTGACAATTTTCTCGTCCGAATATATGGTTTAGATTCACAATTACAAATAGAGTGATTTTGTTTAATCAATATTTAGAAAA
>KK351116.1:337391-385989 GCA_000671755.1 Glossina brevipalpis
CATAGTAAAACTGATCATATATAGTTTTACGTTTGACACCTTTCACTCGGCCATAATTCGTGTTAATTATTTCATATTCATTAGTAGTCAGATAATATTGTTGCAATCTATGAGAGATAAATCTGATAAAGAGAAGAAAGATTGAGAATCAATTCGCAAATTATTTAATTATTTAATTGCAAAACGTGCGCGCATAATCACTTACAATAAATACAATTATATTTTAGTTTAGCTCTGGTTTGCTAATAAATATATTTCGAGTTAAAGCAAGTACATTCGATTGAGAATGTGCGACAGCGTTGTAATTGTAAGCGCAAGCATTCTACGTTCAACTTAAATAATATAAACTTCATGTACGGATTCGTAACTCCGGTCGCAAGGGGTATGTTACTTTTGCAAAAAGATTCCGAAGCAAGCGACTTTAACAAAGGGTGTAGGGGAAATCCTAGCGATAATTTGACGAGTGAAAGCAGCGAATTATAAGAAAAATTATTTTTTAGATTTCCATCGATATCTAATTTTCATAGAATTGCAGATGGATTTATGAACCGATTAATAAGGCTTTGTACTTAATACGGTTAACCTAAAAATTCAAAGAGAAAAGAACCTAAATTTGAGGAGATATTTTTTCTTATGTCGATCTGTCACGAAAGAAAAGCGCGCTTTGGCAAATATTTTGGATTTGTAAAGTTTGCGATACATGCTATGAAGTTAACTAGACTCCTCCATAAAATTACAATTCTTTTCGAGAAGAAATATTCCATTGATATCATAACTTCGTTTGACCTTCTTGTTTGTTGCAAGAAAGCATAAAATTCACACGCTATAAGTGAAAGAAGAGCAACACAAAACTGATGGCAACTAGAATTCTCTCAGAACTGTTATATGTCGAAGCCATTATCGCTACATACGTTGAAAATTTTAAAAGTAATTCAAAATTTATTCTATTGATGTACTTAAGACTAGCGTGCTGATTAAATGTAGGTTTAAGATTAAGACTTACATTAAATAAAGATTTAGAGTCGAGATAAAATAAAGCCTAAGCCCTAAGTCAACTTAGGGTTAATTCTAAAGATTAAATCAAACGTAACGCTCAATTTGGAGTTACGATTAAAGATAAATTTACCAAACTTCTAAACTTACGGTTCAAGCTAAATTTGAACTTGAGGTTAGGGTTAAGGTTATAGTTGATTTTCAAGTTAATATGTAGGTTCTGATTTAAGTAATAATAAAATTAAAATTAAGATTAAAGTTTAATTTAGAAATCAAATAAACTTAGGCTTGAAGTTAAAGTTGAACATAAAATTGACGTTAAAGTCATTGTTAAGAATCAAATTTAACCTGATTGCTTGAAACTACCAGTACAATAATGTTTCTATTCTAATATGCTCTTCTGTTTTTTTACGTTAATTGTGTTATAAGTAGATTCTAACATGCTATACTAGGAGGCCTTATATCTTCGAAACGAAACTATTCTGGTTTACTATGTCATGTAAGAAAGCTTGTAATGAATATCAAAATATTCGACCTCAGCTAGAATTAATTTCTTTCTTTTTTCCTTTTCGTTTTTTGTTATTACTTACTTGATTCCTAATTTAATTAAATCAAACCCACTAGTAGTTACATCCATTTTAGCATGCAAATGCCTAAGTAATTCAGTGGTTTAATTTTTTTTTATTCACTTTCTATTATATATTTATTAGTGATTTTATTAAGCACATATCACACAATATCAAAAGGTGGCAAATATTTAAAGGTCATTAAATTGTTTTACTGCGATAAGTTATAAAAAAAAAATATTTAGCATTTAAAGTCCACGTTGTTAAGTTTTAATATATTAATATTCTGTTTTTAAATATTTTTCGTTTGAAGGCAGGAATAGTCTGTGATGAACAAAAGGAAAAATTTCATCAAAACGTAAGTAAAAGTTATTGTTTATCAGAACATATATATGCAAGCACGCGAATATCAAACTATTGTTTCCGTACAAAGTCAAGTAAATCACTTATTATTTCTATTTTTATACTTTTAGAATTTTTATACTAAAGTTATATCAGTACGTTCCGATGTACATTTATGAACTGATTAAACTCAAGAATTTTGCTATAGAATAGTATGGGGAACTTTGCTTAGACTCTCACTAAACAAGTGCGCGACATGTGTATATGCATTTAATGATCTATATGGTATTTTGTAGCGAGCGAGTGATACTAATTGAACGATAAGGGTGTTGTGAGCAAATGTGTAATTTTTCGTACAAACTTTCTTTGCATTTTTTGCTTTTGTTTTCTCATTTTATTTATTTATTTCTTTTTTTTTTAATGTGCAAAAGGCTTTAATTTTCTCTTACTCTGGATCGTTCTTTGTACAGGCGCTGTATGTGTGTATCACATACATTTTTTTACACAATAAAATCACAATATATGGTTTAGATTCACAATTACAAATGGAGTGATTTTGTTTAATCAATATTTAGAAAACGTATGGATCCTCTTGCTTGTTTTTGTCTAATTTCCAATGCCTTAAATTTGAAACTTCTTCCTATTTCGATGGAAATACTTTCAAAATTTTTTATAGAATGTAAATCATATAATCGGACAGACATACTAGTGTATGTTAGTATTTTATATTAATCCTACTTTCTCATAAAATTTATCCCATAATTTAAGCTGATTGTAATCAGGTAATTCTATGAATTCCAGCTCTTCATTAATATTTAGACATTTATAAAGTTCTGAATCTTTTTGCACTGTTTCCCATTTAATTGGCTGTATTTCCGGACAATTAGGATCCGAATTTAAAGCAAAATTGTACCACATTCCTACCATGCGCTGAATGGTTCTATATTCATTAGAGCCGGTATCCAAAACCTTTGCAATCATATTATAGAAGAGATAGGAAAGATCATCGGCATGACAAACTCCTCGTTCCCTGGGACCACATTTTAGCAGTCGCACATGATTGAAAAATTTCGAATCAAAATCGAAACGATAACAATAAGTGGCGGCAGTTGGAGCATATTTACGACGTGCTAATATAACGCGATGTATACCGTGCCAGAAACTTCGGTGGGATAACAGATGCAAATATTCATATAAGTTTTGATCAAGACACAATTTCGTATTTTTGAAATAGTTGGTTTTAAGTTCTAGAGCCATTTTTTGGATTTCTTGTGGAGTTTGTGAAGTTTTCGTTTCCGGCATTAACAATGACGAGCAATTGTCTAATTCTTCGATTAGGAAAGGATACAGATGAACGACATTTTTATATAAAAGACCTTCATAAGAAGTACCGCCAATCACCACAGGTATTTGGTTACTCCAAGTTTCTTGCAGACAATCTTTATAAGGCTTACTAATGATACACTGAGAGGTTTCATAAGGTTCCACTACGGGAACAAATATAGTTAATATCTGATTCAGGCGTTCCGACTTATTCAAGAGAGGGGTGTTCGGATCGGCCAAACGTTTCGCTCTTAGTTTGCTTAGAAATCTATGGATATCCAGGTCATTGTTATTACCCCTATAGCCAAGAGTACGGGCCAAACGGTAATTTCTATCGACCAATGCTGTAGTTAAATAAGTATTTAAAGCACAGCCAGATTGCAAAATGGCTTTGTGGAATAGCCCTCGAGCCTGTTCGCTTAACATGAGCAAGTGCGCAGAAACCGCGCCAGAACTTATTCCGAATACCGTTGTATTATTAGGATCTCCACTAAAATTATGTATGTTATCCTTGACCCAGCGTAAAGCCATAACTTGGTCTTTAAGACCAGCATTACCAGGTATATCCAAATCGGGATCGTTAAAACTTAAGAAGCCTTTAACAAAACAACACCATTTAACATAATTTGGAAATGAAATCTTATTCAGATGAACTTACCAAAAACTCCAAGACGATAATTAAAAGTAACCAACACCACATCCTTAACCATAAAGTAATCCGGCGCATATATATCGCAGGTTGCTTCTCCTATTTGAAAGCCACCACCGTAAACCCAAACCATTACTGGCAAAGGTTTTTCACTATTCAACTGCAAATTTAATTAACTTATTTGTGAAATGAATTTTCTAACTAAAGTCTGAGGTATATTTTTACCTTGTTGGTATAAACGTTAAGATATAGGCAATCTTCTGAGCCCTCAACAAATTTTAATAAAAAATTCTTCTGCATCGGTTTACTGCGGCGACTACTGCAGTTCAAAACATGTTTCCACGGTTCGGGAGGTTGAGGTGCACGAAATCGCAATTCTCCTATTGGAGGCTTAGCGTACGGTATACCTTCAAAAGCATAGTAAAACTGATCATATATAGTTTTACGTTTGACACCTTTCACTCGGCCATAATTCGTGTTAATTATTTCATATTCATTAGTAGTCAGATAACATTGTTTCAATCTATGGGAGATGAATCTGGTAGAGGGAAGAAAGATTGAGAGTCAATTGGCAAATGATTTAACTATTTTGTTATTTTTTTTAATGATTTCCGTGAAAAATTTTAAAAAATTACAAACTTTTATGGTTTATAAAGTATGTGTATATGGATGAACTCTGTGAATAGTAAGGCTTATATATTCAGTAAGGTGGTGATTACTTAAGCATTTTCTCAATTAAAATAAAGATAAAAGTTTCACACGAACAAGAAATGCGATTTTTATGCAAGCACTTAGAGTTACCAATGGCAGACAGTTATGTCCATTTTGGCATTAAAACCAGAAGAATGAAAACCAAGCTTCGGCCGATAAGAACTTAGAGAGAATAAAAAATTTATAAAAAGTAAAAAAAAAAATTAAATGTAAAAAAAAGCACAACTAGATGAAAGTTAGATTTAAATGGAGAAGTCTTCAATCTTGATAAAGACTGTTAGCTGCTTGAGATGAGTTTTGTCGCGAGCACGAAGAGTATCATACAAATTGTTATAAATATTGCAGATATTAAAAGATTGTTTGATGTGATCGAGTTTTTCACATGTGCTCATCTGATTCAATAAAATGCGATTTCTCATAAGTACCAGATGAGACCACTCTGATCATCTTAATGTAAACCTTGTCATAAGAATGATTGCACATAAGTCTGCTGAGCACCTTAATCTTCCATGTGGTGAAAATCGTGTCGGATAGAGATTCAAATATTAGAAAGTGAAAAAAGTGAATCTTGAAAAAGAGACGATTTTCATTCGATCTTGCAGTAACGCGATTTTTTCCTTGCAGGCTTGCCAAATGATATTCCGAAAAAGATGGAAAGAGGAGTGGTCTTGATGGACAGAATATATCCAGCAAACCGAGCTTCACAAACGCGTAGATCAGCCTTGGCTTTTAGGTGAAAACCATAGTGACCAGGAATCCAGATCCGGTGACAAATCTTAAACCTGGAGTCATTCATTATATATTGTGAGGATCTTTTTTCTTGAAAAGGGTCAGAGCTGATTTCCTCTCAGAAAAGACTACAAGTTTTCTGATGCCATTAGCTTTACCCAAAAAACTGCTCGGCTAATGGCCAGGGACTTTTTTACAGAGGAAAAAACTAAACGTCCTCCCTTAGGATTGCCAAGCGTATAATCATTTATCATAATTAAAATTGTAATTTAGTGTAGACTGAATTTTGCATTATACATATTTGTGACAAATCATATATATATAGAATATATATTTACGTGATTTCCCCTTCTTGCCATTTAAAAATAGTGAAGAATAACAATTCTTAGTTAGCGTGAAAGTAATATCAGGCGAAGTTTCATTGGGACTAATTTGTATCACGTACAAAACATGCCTGGGATAGGATAGGATAGAATTGCATCTATATCATTTGCATATGTTGCAGTTAGAATATTGTCAGCGATTGAAAATTCTATAGTGAAAATTGTGTGGACTATTGGACTTAAAACATTTCCTTGTGGCACTCCAAGTTTTCCATTTAGTACTATTGAGTTACTCAGTGCACACAGATCCTAATCATTAAACGCTTTGCTGTCAATTTAGAAGCATCAGCAAGATGCAGCATTTAAAGAGCTGTTAAAATCTGGAATCGAATGGAACAGCTAAAAAATTATTAATTTTTTCATTTCTTATCTCCTTTTATCTGAAGGACTTATATTCTTTTGCCTTCTTTGTATCCTCTTATTTCTGATTATTTGAATTATGTGAAGGCGAACATAATTATTGTTATATCTAGGCTTGACCGAATTTCTGGGAGTAAATATAAAACCACAATAAATAAAGTTAGTAAAACCTTCTACCGCATTATCAATTTTAGAAGAGAATCTGTCACGCCTACCCAATATTACAAAGTATCGAAGCTACGTTTTTCTTGATAAAGGTGGTGGGTTTAACAGATTCGAAACTTAATACAGGCAGGCAATGTATTATACAAGGAAGACTTACGTCTTTGAAACGAAACGCATTACGTTGTTTATTCGATCTCAACTAATAATAATATCTTCTGTTTTGTTTTTGGTTATTACTTACTTGATGCTTGTTTTAATTATATCAAACATACTAAGAGTTATATCCATTTCAGTTCTCAAAATTAATTTATTTATTAATCTTTTTTGTTCACGTTCTATTATTTATTAACAATTTTATTAGGCATGTGCTTATTGTAATACCCAAAATTGGATTTTATTTAAAGTTTACTAAATTATTTTATTAAAAAAAATATATTTAATATTTAGGGTCAATGTAATTAAATTTTAATATTAATCTTTTATTTTTAAATACTTTAAATATTTATTTAATTAAAATAAATATTTAAAATAAATATTTAAATTAAATAAATGAGCACATTGTTCTTTACAATCACAAAACTTTTCGTACTGTATAATTACAAGAAATTTTATTCGATAAGCAGCGCGGGTCTATAAAGACAGCGTAAACCTTTTTGTCGGTCGAGATCAGTAAGAGCGCGGGCCGTTCCCTCAGTAAGCTTTTACTAAGTTATGATCATTAGGAATCTTGACTTTAGGTTGATCGACCGATTTAGTTCTCCTAGTGTAAAAGAAAAATACCTATAGTCGTTTTGGGTTCCCTTGCCATAGCAAGTCGTCAAGCCGCAAACAAAACCCACTTCCATTTACCGACGAGCGATAGAGCTTCTGATTCTAGACACACGCAAAAAAGTAATGGTTGGTAATTTATAAACACAGTTGCGAGTTGATTGATTAATATCATCTTTTGGTTTTTTTGCATGGTTAAATAAATATAATCACAATTATATTTCAATTAATCTAACTCAGATATCTTATTAAAAGTTGTCTTTTTGCATGCCTGCTGAATATTAAGTGTGGCTGGGTCAATGGACGCTTGCGCGTTAACTTTAATTTAATGGCCTTCAGTTAATTGCGTAAAACATATAAATTTGCATCTAATTTATAGTATTTCGTAAGTGGCTTTATCTTACAATATCAGGATTTGGACTGTGGTTGCTTTGGAAAGCTTTAATATTTAATAGAAAAATTTTTTTTAAATGTTTTGTTTTCACATTTGGACCTTTGTGCGGATTAGAACAAAAAATTCTGTCTACCTTATAATTTATATTAATATGAAAATCACTTAATGAAAAAGAAAAGTATGGAAACCTTTGCTTCTGCTGCGTAGTCGTATATGAACAACAGATAAAATGATTTGCAAAGCTGCGCCGTGAAATCCAGCAAATTGGAGTATTACCAGCTATAGCAGAATAAGATGCTGAATTGTAATTTTCGAATATAAACAGACGAATGAGTTCAGACAAAGTTAGTTGAATATATTAATATTCGATGTAAACGAGCATCAAAATTAAAAATTAGTTTCTGTAAATAATTTAATTTTAAGTAATCCTTTCAAGAATTGTGAATTATTTATAGTACGTATGGTATTACTGAAATTGCTTTTCTCAGCAATCTGTAAAAGTCTTTCTATATTATTACCTACAGAACCATCTGTGGCATATATTTCAAAGAAGTTATTGCGATAGTGTTCAAGCCTCTGATTGCAAAGGGTCTTTAGTGTGGAAGAAAGCAGATTACCTTTGGCTGTAGATAAGGAAGTTAACATGTTAAGATCAACAAGATAATTTTTGCAGTCAAACTCCCGGACATGAAACGGATCTATGTTCTCAAAGATGTGACGAAACCTTCTGTAACGAAAAATGTAAATCGACGTGATCACCTCACTTAGAACAACAATCTTCGTGAAGGGGAATGGTCTACGCCATCAGCTTCACCAAATCTTTTGCAGTAAGTAGCAGGGCTCTCTCAGCTACCGGTGTGGAGGGAGATCAGTGCATATTCTTAGATGTTTATTTTCAAAGATCTGAATTTTCTTTATCGTGAAGTCTGGCAGGTTGCACGTAGTTGAGTGTGCAAATTGTATTTTAGACCGGATTAACGACTAACAGATTTGGAGTGTTTTATTTGAAGATAGACCTGCATGTTTCCGGGTTAGGAGATTGATAACATTTGGACCGGATTGACGCTATTTGAATGCATTTTGATAGTGAAAGTGAAAGGAAAGATTTGAGTTTGATTTACCCCTACTTCATTAATTGTAATATTTATGATTTTTTTGGAACCTTTGGTAAAGTAAATTGCTTTGGTTTTGCTAGGATTAAACGACAAATCAATTGAACATATTGTTCACTGAATCCTTATAAGGCATGCCCACCGAGACTATAAGAAAATCATCAGCGTATTGAAAGATTTGTATGTTGCAATCTTGAAGTTGGTGCAAATCTGCCGTCTACTGATTAAAAAGAATGGGGCTCAGGCAACAGAGTTCGGCCCAATAACCAGATAGCGCTTTGACAGGAAATTCTCAGGTGAAGAGTGATCTTGAATCTCATTAGAATAGTTGCTAAAATTTTAAAATTAATACAATCATAAGTCTTGCTGATGTCAAGCGCCATTAAGGTTTCCTTCCCACCAGAACTTTTTCCACTTTTAATGAGAAGAGCAAGCTCACATTGATATATTTGACTTAAGTTTTTGATAAGCAAAGGAGCGCGGAGGAAGGACATTAATGGCAACTGATCTTTCTTTGACCATCAAGTTAGTAATTTGGAGAAATCTGTCTGAAGTTGGCAAGATCGTTATAATCTTTACCAGGTTTATGAATGGGGACATTTTTAATCCGCCTCCATTCTTCTGGTAACGAGTTGGTAGGTGTTGATGGCATCAAATAGGGTCATTTGGCTATTTGTCGAAAGAGATCATATCGTACGTGTTTTCTCATCATAGGCATTCAAAAATGGTGAAGGGATTCGATCTCAGCTGAAAATAAAATCTTTCGTTTTTATTTTTTATTATAACTTACTTGCTGCCTAATTTAATTACATCGAATACACTAAGAGTTACATAAATTTCAGCTTTCAAAATTAATTTATTTCTTAATTTTTTTTGTTCACCTTCTATTATTTATTAATGATTTTATTAAGCATATGCTAATAATGATAATAATAATAATAATTAAGAATATGCTATAATAAAAAAAAAATATATTTAATATTTAGGGTCAATGTAATTAAATTTTAATATTAATCTTTTATTTTTAAATATTTTTCATTTGATTGCTGCCATAATCTGAGGTGAACGAAATGAAGAGACGATCCAAGAGTAATCTTTAGTAGAATACGGAAAATTTATGAATCTTCATCTAAGCGTAAGTAACAATTACTGTTTATCAGAACAATTTGTATAACGTACATATACAAGCACGTGAATATCAAACTTTTGCACGCGTATAGAGTCAAGCAAATCACTTATTATTTGTAATTCCGATCAACTCCTTTCTTTTTTTGGACTTTTAAAATTTGTATACTAAAGCGGTATCAATACGTTCCGATGTACATTTATGAACTGATTAAATCCAAAAACTTTTCTTAGACTCTCACTAAGCAAATGCGGGATATGCGTGTATATGCATTTGATGATCTGTATAGTATTTAGTAAATAGAACGAATGATAGTAATTGGATGATAAGGGTATTGTGAGCAAATGTGTAATTTTTCATTTCTACAAATTCTTTGTGAATTTCGATTTTGTTTTTTCTTTTCATTTTGTTTCATTTTCTTTTAATTTTGTTTGCTCTTTTTACTCGCACTTTTATTGTGGGTTTTATGAAAACTTTGTGTTTATTTGCTTTTATTAGGATCCGTAAAAGTTTAATGATTCACGCTTATAACAGTTTGTTTCTCACTATTCCTTTCAATTTTACAGTTATTTATTTATAGTTTATTAATAGTTTTCCCTTTTTTTCCTTTTCTTATTTTAATAAATTGTCCTCTGTTAAGCGTTGTGCTTGTGCGTTGTATGTCATTTACCTGCACAAGCAACCACTGTTAACTTCACCTCTATTAATAAATTTGATCGGGATATTGATAATTCATTAAGGAATTTTCAGTTTATTCGATCGCACATATCATGTATTTTACTTTCAATTTAATATATTTTCTAAACATCGTGATATATCAGCTGTCTGTAAAGTTGATCGTGTTTACATCACGAGCAAGCTGTACTTTGGAATCTAAAAAAAGCAATACAACGAGAAGGATTCCGGAAGTCGCTATTTGGAACTTAAGTTTGGAGTTTCAGGTGAGCCATTATAAATCCACATCCCATTCAGATTGAGCACAGCGTCCAATAAATCATCCCTTTCAGTGCCGTACTCATCGAAAATCATAGGAGTATTCCCAAGCCTTTTCTACTTTTGTTTATCGGATAATAACTTAGATATCCTAAGACCTTTCTAAAAGCAAAGTGATCTTTAGTGATATTTTGTAGGCATTCTTTTGACTTGGCGAACTTACCCGAAGATAATAAAATCGAAATAACTGGATTTGGAGATCCTACCCTTTTTAGTTGCTTCACGGTTACTGTAACAATTTCTTCCGTTTGGAAACCCTGGTATGGCACGGATATCGTACATAGCTTGTGTTTTACTACTCCTAAGTTTGTATCGTAAACCTGAACATGATATTTTTCAAAACTTTACACTTTCGTCTTTCCCCAAGAGTAGCGTTGTGCGCTGGATTGTACTGCTACTGTTTGGTTCTTAATTAGCAAAAATAGAAAATGTTTTTTCTTCAGGTGGCGGATAGAGGAAGAGCAGCCACGATAACAATGATCAATAGCGGTATCAGCATGCGGTTTGATTCAGTTATGTATCCCATGCCTTTTTTAAGATATAAATATACCTCAGCATATTGGTAGCACAGCTTAGATTTGTAATTGATACTGTTTGGTAATTGTTAAGAACGTAACAACAAACAAAAACTATTGCTTATTTTGCTTCCAAACAAACACATTTCAATTTAATTGAAATGTTTTCTTTTTTTATTACAAACTTTATCATCCGACGAATTTCATTACAGCGAGACAACGTTGTCTGGTATATTAAGTGCAAACTACGTAGAGGTATGTTGTCGAGAAGCGAAGAAGCAAACAACTATAGCAAAAAAGAAAAAAAACAAACACTAAAAGATTTAAAAGATAAGAAAGAAATAATTGAGAAATCCTACCGTGAGAGGAGGAGAACCAACCCTAACAAAAAAGTGAAAGACGAGGTGATATAATTTCAAGCGAAATTGAAAAAGTTTTATGAGAATTTTGCAAAATAAACAACTACAGAACGTTCACTAATGTAAAACGATGCCTCTCTTATAACTCAATTAGAAAAATATAAAGTAAATGCATATAAGCGACGGTGAACTGTTGTTACTTTTTCATAATTTAACAATAATGTGTTAATGCTCACGTATACATATACGCACAGATGGTTAATATAGTAGTTACTTTATTATAAATAAACACACAGAAGGAAGTGCTAACAATACGACTTGCCGTTTAACAAGCAACGCCGAAGGGGCGAAATAAAACAGAAAACAGAAAAAGGCAAACTGTTCAGTTAATCAAGTATGAAAGAATTTTCTTATGTATTTTTGCATGTTATGCATACACACACTGTATGCAAATGTGTGAATGAATGGTTGTTTAAGAAGGAGAATAATAACAAATTTTAGTTTAAGTAAGAAAGCATAAATTAACTTTACCTGTATTCCATTACAATTTTTAGTTAAATTAATTTTCAGAATTCTTTTACTTTTAATGAAAATATTATCAAAAACTTGAAAATTTTCTTATTTTTTAAATTTATGATAACATGAAATCTAGACTTGACACATTTAAGATATTTATTTTTTCGCTGTGTGTTTTTACGGCAGTAAATATTTCCTCTATAGATTATTGCTGGTTAAGCTTTAATTGCCGAAAAAGTCTCTATATGTGCATGTTTGATTAGACTTCTATTATGTAGAGTCCATTCTTGCATGATTCATAACATCCATGAAGAATATTTATTCTTGACAATCTTGCTGTTTCGTTTACTAATCTCTTCCATTATATAGAGCTACTAACGAAATAAGAGTACAAAAATTGAGTATATACTGCATCGGTCAATGATTCCCGGGATTAAGCAGGGCAGAAATGGCTTTTTTTTTGGCAAAACTACTTCATTCGCCAACATGATCTTCTTCATAAGTTACAAAATCAGTAGACTGCTTCTCTAACATTCCAACCCTTTTTTGTAGAGCAGTTTATCAACATTTTGAATTGAAACAAATATTTTTTTCCCGAAGTATACTTTAGCGGTTTGCGAACGGATAATAGACACCGGGGGCTAGACGTGGAGAATGTTTATTGCGGTAACAATTCGAACTTCGATTCATGCAATTTTGTCAGTGCCTGCAATTCTCTCTCTAATGCTTAAATTCTTTTGCGAAGTAATGAATACAAAGTCATTTGACACCTTTCGAATCTCAGCTATGTTCTGAAATTCAATTTTTCGATTATAGAAACAATATTTAGGACGTGTCTCTTTTAGTTTGTCACTCTGCCACACTTGATATTCTTAATTCTCAGTCTGCTGTCTATTTGTCATTGTCTTTATGTGTTTCCTTGTCAGTTAGGCAGCCCCGCGTTTCTCATTCCGTTGTGTGCCTCTTGTCTCTCTGTATATTCGTCCCGGCGTTGGTTTGTCTCATTTATCTGTCTGTCTCGCAAATAATAAGTTTCTTTGACTCCTCTGCTAAGTGCATTTCCGTCTGTTAGTCTGTCTTTTTCTTTACCTTCCTCCTTGTCCCTCTCCGTCAGCCCGATGTATTTCCATCTGCTATCTATCTCTTTGTTCGTCTCCCTATATTCATCTTCTTATCCATGAACTGTGGCCAGCTTATTCGTAAATTTCTGTAATAATCTATTCGTCCTGCATTTTTTGACCTATATTATCAGCCACTTTACTGTATATATATTCTTCTGTTATTTCTTTCCTTGTTTTCCTATTTGCAGCCTACTCAATGTCTTAGCCTATCCGTCTCTCTAAACTAGAGAAAACTTATGTTTTTGATACGATTTCAAGTCATTTTTTGTTTTTTCCAAAAAGTAGATCGATAATTGTCACAAATCATTCAAGTTATTATAATCATTTAAGATATATAAAAAGCAAAAAATAGCTATAAATGACTTCAAGCATCTAAGACGGAAAATTTACCATTCAGCCAGTTAAAGATGAAATGATTATTATCATCACAATACGATTAGATTTTAAGTCCAATTAAATTTTATTATTACCTTCAGTTATACTATGTATAGATTCAGTTACGTTCGAATGCGTCAATCTTTTGTTTTATATTTATTATATCTATCCATTTAAAATAAAAAAAAAAAAAAAATTAAAAAAAATAAAATTTTATTCCACATTTTTTTTAAATGCCATGAAAAAGCAATGAAATGAAATTGCTATCGTCAATAGATTTATTATGCTAATATGTAACTCAGTCAAATAACTGTAAAGAATATTGACACAAATGTATCACATATTGACAAATTGAATAGATATTTGAAAAAACAAAAAAGACTTAAAGAGAGATAAGATACGAAACGGTACGAAAAGAATGATGAAAATTTTTGATAAAATTTGACAAAAGAACATCAACAGTAACTGAATATTTTTTTTGGAAGACTTAAAAGCATGCTGGGTGATACCGACCGATTACAGATTGTGCGACAACTTTTATCGTACAGAAGTTACTTACAAAACTTATTTAAATGAATTTCATTCAATTGTGCCACCACTTATATACTCACACATCTTTTAAATGAATCGTTTTGCTTTATTTATGATACCATCCATCACAACACTTTTTTACTTTTTCCATTAACAACGGTTGGGAAATAAAAAATTTGCTCTTTTAAAAAAAGAAAAATAAATAAAAAAAAATTGAATATTCATCATCGAATATATCCGAAGATTTATGGAATTAAATAAATAGATTGAGGCCTTTTTACTTCGTTGAAACTCAGCGATGATTTTCACAGTCCGCACTCGATCGATGTAGATTCACGAATATAATGTTTTTGCTAACAAATTGGGAAAAATTTTGGAGTTCGTGAACCTATTTATTTATTTCTAATTTTATTTTTTGCATTTTTTTAGATTTTTATATCAAAATATGCATGATTGATTCCTAAATTCTCTAATAATCATTATTAGCAACATTAAATTACAACATTTTTTCTGCCGTTGACCAATAAATAATTTATTTCAGAGGTCAATCCATATTCTAATTTCATGCAAACATAATTTTTAACAAAGCAATTAAAAATTAAATCGATATGAAATTCGTTTTCTATTGCTAGACAGAGTAAAAAAATGTAAACAAACAATTTTATAAATTTTTTTGCACTTTTTTTTATTTATGAAATGAATCCATTTGCAAAGTGAGGCAGACATTCAATTGTAACTCAGAATTGTTTGATTATTTTGCCCTATCTAAAGAGTTGTTTTGAAAGTAGGAACATTTCACATAAACACACAAATATTGTCAATTTAAATGTTCTCATATATGTGAGACGTATAGATGATGAACCAAGAGAGAATGATGAAAACCTGAAAACGTTTAAAACTCATGGACTTCATGTATTCTATTATAAATCAGTGAACTATTCATTATACAGCTACAGGCTACCAATTACAAAGCTATTAAGTATTATGAAGTATGATAGTATGATGACAGATTAATACTTAAAGTTCATCTGAACAATACTATCACGAAAATTGCGAACACTAATATATCTAAAGCACAACTAATGACATATACAAGAAGTCTACTGATCGAAGTGATAAAATCGGTATATGCGAGAGGAGTAAAACGGGTTCGAAGCTTTTAGAAATGTTCGCGGTGGAAAATATCAGTTTTGTGGCATGCGGTTAAGAGCTAAATAGCAAACATTTGCCAGACTCTACGGATTCAAGAACTGCTCTATCGATGTCCATTAGTAGTAAATCACGTTATTTTATCCCTATCGTTAGGTAAACCGTTGCTACCTTCCTTTACTTAGTTGTTGACAAAATAGCACGAAACCCAATTCGACGACCTTTCCAAACGTGAGAGAATACTTAACACAGGTAATATGAGGCAAGGTAACTGACACATTAGTGATTAAGGTGATTAGACTTCCGTAGATTCGACTTTTGAGGTTTCTACTTTGAAGAGTCGTCCTTTCGTTTTTTAGACAAAGAAATTTAATTTAAAGTATTAGCGAAAGAGCGGTGACTGTTGGGATACTGGCAAGAGCGCGATCTGTTCATCTCTGCACATTTTTTGTAGTTCCTGCTAAAAATATTATCCATTGTATAATAAAATATAGATTTTCAATGAACAATTCATTTAAAATTAGGCTGCTTTTTTTATGTGTTCGTTTCTTTGTTCGCTCTTAGAAACTAGCAACTCTTTACCCACGATTCACTTGCGTATTACCATAATAAACATATTTTTTTTTTTTTATTGTTTTTCGTTAACTTTTGTTAGTTTACGCTATAAAATTTTATTTTAAAGAAGGGAAACGAAACTAAAACGTAAGAATCTATTTTGATTGTCAAGAAAATACTGAAGAAAAATACGAAAAAGTAAAAATAGAGAAGAAAAGAAAAGAAATAGAAACGAAATCGAATAAAACGTGAATTATAACAAACTTTATTCTACAATAGCTTGACAATGTCACAGGCAATAGTAAAATTAATACAATTGTGAATCGAATATTCGCAAAAGGGAAAAAAGAAAATGAGAGAGAAATATTTGCATTAAAATAGCGAAGAAAATAGCAAAGTATAGGTCACATTCGATTTGTGCCGAATTCTTCGATACCCCATCATCTACTCTATTGAAAAAGGAATTGTAGTTAAAGGAAGCTTTTTGTTTTTCTGTTTCTTTTTTTTTTTTTAATTGAAGAATAAAACTCTACGTTAGTATTCGAACGATGTTCTCTTTATACTATACAATCTCTACAAAAGAAGATTAAGTGAGTCCGTCATATGAGTAGTCCGTTAATTCTTAGTAGACATGATTTACTGCTAAAGAGAAGTCCATCTGTATTTTAACATAGTTACTCAAAGTGTAGCTTAGCCTGACTGTGGCAGAATGATATTGTCTGTTACACAGACATTACAAGGTAATCAGAAACATTTTTTGTTTTTTCTTTTCTTTGGTTTTCATGAGTTAATAAAATTTGTTTTTTTTAAAACAAAATTGATACGGAAGATTTTTTTTTCTTTCTAAGTATTGTTCAGTAATATCAAATTTGATACAAAGTTAGAAAAACTTTGAGAAGGAAAGACTATTATAAATTTAACGACTAATGATCAGTCATAGTACCTTCTAACTTCACAACTTCACAGTCGTCAAAAGTGGTTCATAAGGAATCCTCAATTTTATGGTTTCCTTGGCTGAATTACCTTGTTTTATAACAAAATTGACATTGGACCGTTCTATTGGAATCGTTGTTCCGAAATATCATATTTGAAGTAATGTTACAAAAACTACGAAGAGAAAATACGTTGTTTTCTCTTATTGCTACTGATCGGTCCCAAAGCTAGAACGCGATTGTTACACTAAAGTTTGCTGTCTTCATTGATTCTTATTTGATCCTAAATAGACTACAATAAGTCTAGGGGCTTAAACTGAAAACGAGAGAGGGGAAGGGAAAGAAGAGAAAAAAATGGTAGAGAAGAAAGCGATAGAGAGTCAAATTAAAGTAGGAGAGAGAAGGGGAGAGAAAGAGGAAAAGGACAGCAAAACTATTCGAGTTACTTTTGTAATCTAAACTAACATCAATTCAATCACATTTATTGGTTTTAAAAGAGATGAGAATACAAATTAAAAGTTTGTCAGGCATTTTCTAGTACCTACTACTAGAATGCTACACTGATGACATGACATATTCTAAGTTATCGAAATATAGTTCCGGCTGTTACCTACCATGCAATAATATTAATAGAACTTTCGGTAATGGTAGGTATTGAGAGAAAAAGCTGAACTAATAAAACAAAAAAAAAAAAAAAAAAAAAAAAAAAAAAAAAACAAAAAAAAGAAGAAAAAAACCAGGAAATTTATATTTAAGTAAAAATATTCAAATATCTGTAGTTGAAGTAATAAAAGTTTGATTATATTAAACACAGGGTTTTCAAGAGTTTGTAAAAATAATAATAATAATAGAAAAAAAAAAAAAAAAAAAATGGAAACGAAAACTAAAAGACACACAAAGTGCATGAAACTCTTCAGGTTTGAAGTAAAGAAATGTGGTAAACGAGATTTCAAGAACAGAAGTCCTCGAATACTAAACATCAATAGAAATTTTAGTTTAGAGAAAAGAAAAAGGAAAACTTTGAAATTTTGCAAAAGGAAAGTTTACTGCAATAACCGAAAGCGACCAACGGTCACACAGTCACAGTCAATGAAAACGCATTTGCTCTACAATCACGACACCCACAACCACACAAATCTTTGTGCTCAGTTTCTTTTCCTACTACTACCGCCACTACTACTACTACTGTTGTACCCATCAAGTAAAAGAGAAAAGTTTTTGTTTATAACGTTTGTTATATATTGTTTTTAATTTATATACAAAAAGAAAAAAAAAAATAAAAAATAAATATTTAACCACAATAACCAACAAAAACGAATGTTTGCTACACTTAAGCAAATATACTGCGGGCTCTTCTCGATGGGATGGCGCTCTGCCCTTTAAGTCTAAAACTATATACAAAATTGCTTAGTTACACGTTTGCTTCGTAATGATTTTCCGAAAAGAACTTTAAATTTCCCTTTTATAACTAAAACTTTAACTTTACTTTATATGTATAGAACATACGAATACGTATAGGGTTGAATATAATTTCGTTCTTCAATATGTGGGACGCGTGTATGCAACATCGTGTCAGTGACATGAATGCCAAAAAGCATCAATAGCATCAAAGTAGAAAACGTTATGTTGATACTAGCTGTGGTTGTCTGGTGATGGTTGCAAGGGAAAGTTGAGAAATTTCAAATTTCGCACTTGAGAGTTTATTTTTTCTTTCTTGAAAATGTTCTCGATACCAAACGAAGCACTTGCATGTATAAAGGCACATCAATGTAAGTTTTGTTGAAAATTTCAAGCTGACTTTGCAAATTTTTATTCACATATACAGCGTATGTATGTCGATGAAAAAAAAAAAAAATATATATTTTTATTTACTTTTCTTGCACATAAGAAATATCTTTACTGAGTGTAATATCCAGAAATTCAAATTGGAGACACGGCAGTGCGAGGGATGTTACATAAATAGTCACATCATGTTCGATAATAATTTTTACATTTTTTGTATTTCAAGTTGAACATGCATTCAATAGCTGAATCTTAGTTCCGAGATCACTTGTGGTTAGTTAGTCATAGTTAGGTTTTCTAAAAGAAAAATTTCCCTGGTAGTGCGATAATAAACTAAAAAAGTCATCCGATGTATCTCTACTGAGTCTTTATGGTCATTTCGGTTGCCAAGAAGTGTACAAAAAAAAAAAAATGATTCCTTGCTCATCAATTGCCAAATGATGCTTTTTTTAGAGCCGATCTTACTCTCTTAAGAAATATTTAATTTTGTTTTTCTTTTTGTTAATTAAGAGAGAAGGAGCCGTAGAGTATTTCTACGTCAGAGATCATTGCTAGAAATAGTGATGTGTCAGCGAGTGATAAATATTCTTATGCTTAGAATATGTCATCACATTTTTTTCTTTTCCTATTTATTTATGATTTTTTTTCTCTTCTTAAATATATGTTATTCATTTTAATATAAGTCAAGGTATTCGTTTGATTTATTTCTCTTTTCTCCCAGTATAAGAAACTGCATTACATTCACCTAAGCAGTCCGACTGACCTCTAAGCATTCTATTGAGATTTTGATATTGTTAACGCACCGTGCATGCAGTATTATGGAGCAATTTTTCTGTCATTTCTATAATTAGATTAAGTGCTCAGGAAGAACTGATCTAATTTTCATAAACAAAAAATATTCTCTTCGCTTTGATTTTGTTAGATGAAAACATTTGGTCTCTTTGGGATACTTTTCAAATAGAAAAAAAAAAACAGAATATTTTTAAAAAAAACTTTTCTTAAGCTTCTTAAGTTATTATTAAGACAATAGTTTTTTAAGCAAATACGTTACTAAGCGGATGCTTTCAATTTTTTTAAAAAGCAAGAAACTTTTCTATCCCTCGGTATATTATTTCATTTCCTAACCTCTTCGCATTTTTGTCTATCGTTTATTATTTTGGGGGATAAAAATTTCCATTAGTCTGCTTGCTCTTTTACCTGTTTAAACCTCATGCTTCACTGCTCCTTAAAAGCCATAGAAACATGAAATTTAGATGACAAGTATTTTAAACATAAATAGAGTCAAATATAAAGTCCAACTTCTTTGTTACTTACGTATAAGGTGTATATGAAAGCATACAATATTTTTGTCATCATATTTATTAAGTCTGTGTCACCAGTATACCGGTTAGCTTGCACGTATATAATAAAATAATATTTTCATGGACGTTGGTTAGTTATGTTGAAACGAAGCTCTCTTCGAACTAAATTTTCCTACTCTTTGTCTTGTCTTCTTTTTTTTATACCATAACAAGACAGAAAAAAAGAGAAAAACGTAATAAAACTTTTTCTTTGTACCATTTGTGTTTGCTTTAAGTTTAAAAGTTTACATTTAAAACTCAAAATGTACTTTCAAACACTTACTTACATGCATTCACCCACACATACGTATAGTTGACTACATATAGATAAAAACGAGCATGAAGGACTTAAAAATTGTCCAATTTTATATGAAGCATATGAGCAAACACATGTGTGTTTGAGTTTTTCGTTAAAAAAGGAAGAAAAAAAAAAGCAAATGAAAAAGAAAAAAACCAAAACTCTGAAAATGAAAACTGGAAGTTGATCGAACAGCTGCAAAACAACAATCACTACATAATAAATATCTGTGTATGTGTGTGTATATGTATGCTTATGTCGGTTGTTAGCAAAAGTATTTAACATGTCCTTATTGTATAAGTAAAACTAATAAACGCACACATGTGCACAGGTGATGTTTACTAATTTATTTTTTACGTCTGCCAACAAACATACGTAAGCACACCGAGCTACGTTTTGAAGTTTGCGTTCATTTATGCATGTTAACTGAAAAGAAGAAACCACACACATTAAAAAGGAAAAAGAAAAAACTTTAAATTAACTCTTCTCACACAGTACTACAAAAGCAGAGAATGAGACAGGCATCGAGAAAAAGAGAAAGAAAGAGAAGAAGCAATAGAAAGAATTACAAAAAAATTGTTAATAACAAGAGAGCTCGAATGTGTTGAATTCGGGATTTAAAGAGTTCAGATATAATCACACTTGTTTTACTTAAAAGACTTTATACATTTCTTGCACTGATGTACGCATTAAAAGTAACTGTTTCTCAAGCATACTTACAATTTTGAATATGGTGCGTTCAAATAGACAATTATGTCGACAACAATCTGCTCACAAAACGTATCTACTGTAGAATCACCCTTTCTATAATAAGTTTTTGCTATTTCAGCAAGCTCATCGGTTATAAGGCGATCCACATTTTAAAATGGCGAACATTACGCTAAACACCTAATGTTCTGAATGACAGTTTTATTTTACATGTGTTACTGAAACATGATTGCTAAATTCGGACCACGAAATGGATGACTCTATATATGTTAAACTTCTTCCGTTCCCTTTGTAATGCTCAGATGTGTTCACCAAATATATTTAAAATACCTTTCAAGGACGTCAAATGCGGAATTGAATTAGCCACCTTCGCCTTTTTCGTCGGTATAGCCGTCCGTCTATTTTCCTGTTCATAATTCTGTTCAACGGTCTGTCTTTATTTAAGTCTCTCCATCTGTCAGTCTGGCCGCTTGCTTTCGATCCGCCCATCAATCTTTTAGCATCTATACTTTTCATTGTGTATGAAACGAATATTGTAATAAAATTATTAACAAAAACAAATAGCAAATAATAATAAATAAATATAGGACGCGTTATGAATAGGCGTTGCAAACATCGTTTGTTATAATTAATGCAAAAACAATAGAATGGAAACCATCAATAAGAATGTGTGCTACTCCATTCATTTGTGTTGGTACATTAATGGGGCTGTAAATCGCCCGTTAGAGATAAAATCTAATTCAATATATTTTCAGAAATATTTGACTAATAATTCTTTTTTTTTTTTTTTTGCTTTCAATAACATTATTGAAAATTTGTCCCGAGCGAAAAGAATGTTCGATAGAGGCGTCTAAGTGTTCACAGCATATGCATAGGCATGAGAGCGTATAATGAACGTTGCATTAGTTCAGCTTAATTAACTTTAATATATGAATATTTTGTTATCATATTATCTGTCTGTGCTGTCAACTTTGAAAAATTGAGTAACAAAACTACGTATATGAAAAAAAAAAAGAAAAAAACGTGATTTCAAAATTTGTAATAATTTAAAACAAGAACAAAAAATTACTTAATATTATGTGTGATAGCATGCTTTTATAACAATTCGCAGGCGCCGGATCAAATGGCATACACAAGGGGTCTCCTAGAATCCTAGACGTTAGATTTCTATTCACCCTAGAGATACTTTTACTCTTAAGATCTCGCACGTAATAATTTTTGCAGAAACTTAAATTTGTTATATTGTTTTCTAGAAAAGCTTCGTCTTGAGAAACTACAAAAAGAAAAAGAAATATGAAGAGAACGTAATTCTCATAAGTTAATCGGAACCAGAAGGATTTAAATATTGTAAAACAAAGTGATCTCTTTAATCGACGAATAATTTAGTGTGCTGAACGAATGGAAAACCATATCTCATCTTTTATACCCTATCAGAGAAGTGTACTAATGGCAGCTAAAAGCTTACAATGCTCTCAAATCTACATAAAAGACTCTCTTCCGGATTTGCGGAGTGAATACACCAGCAATCGTATGTTGAAATCACGTATTTTTCCCTAACGCTTCGTCTGAAAGAACAATTTTGATTTAATATTTTTTGTTAACATTTTCTTTGAGTGAAATTCGAGAATTAGTAAAATTTATTTTATTTTGTACACAATTCAGGTTATATATTTACTGTAAGTGTCTTAAAATCATTTCAAAATATATTCAAGTTCAATTTCCGAGAAACCCTACGAATATGAATAATGATGGATGAAATCTTCGAATTGAGGTATTAAGGGGAAAAGCGTTCATTTTTCTAACAATGTTATATATTCATCGAAAGTGCAGATTTATTTCAAAACGAATATAATTTTTCTAACTTTCTCTTTATTCTTTCTTCTTAGAATAACATGAAAAAAGACGTTTAGATTCATTCCTGAGAAGTATCAGATCAGAGCTGAAAAGCTCGTAGGGTAACATAGAAAAATTCTTTTTTTTTGATAGAATTTGATTTTATTATTCAATATAGTTGGCCTTGAGGGCGATACAAGAAGATTATAGCGGTCATACAATTTTTCGATACCATTTTTATAGTACGATTTGTCTTTAGCCTTAAAATAGGCAGTTCATCACGTGCAGTCTACTCGGCTGATTGTCGATTGGACCCCGGTGTGAAATGATGGAGCCATGTTTCATCCATTGTAACATATCAACGCAAACATTCGGGTTTATTACGAGTGAACAGCTCCAAACACTGCTTAGAAACATAAATTCGTTGTTCTTTTTGGTCGATTGTGAACTCGCGCATCAATCACTTTGAACAGAGCTTTCGCACATCCAAATATTCATTCGGTCTTAGCTATCTCAATTAACTTCACTTTACGGTTATCCGAGATTATTTTGTGAACTTTTTTGATGTTTTCATCGCTAACAGCCTCTTTGGGGCGTCCACTCGTGCATTGTCCTCGCTGCTCATTTCGCTTTGTTCAAATTTAGCAAACCACTTCTCTACGGTTGATTTTCCTGATGGAAAGTCCGAATAACCCTTATCAAGCCAATCCTTGGCTTCAATAGTATTTTATGTCGCCAAAAAGCAAGGCTTTGTTAACACACGAAATTTCCTTTTAACCATTTTTTCAAACTAACATTTCATTCAAACTAACTATTTTGCTTTCCAACCCAAAAGTTTCCCTTTCATCGTCGCAAAGGTACTTTTGAGAATAAACAAAAGACGTAACCTATACGAACCGTGCTTATTAGAAAAAAAAGAACTCAAGATGTTTTGAAACGATCTTATCTTAAAGCTAAATATAACCGCAAAGCATTTTAAAACTCAAAATTCAAACAATTGCTGAACATTTGCAATCAAAGCCAATGTCTTGTTTTTCTAAGGATGTGTCCTTTTTCTCTGTCTTCGTCTATATTTGTCATGTTTATGATAAATTTTGTTTTTGTCATTTTTAATCTTAAACATTAAATTGCAAGACATACGCAACACAATAGAGCCTTACACAACTTTGACAGCTGTCATCGTCGTTGTCACAATGAGTGTAACCAAAAAAAAAAAAAAAAAAAAAAAAAAAAAAAAAAAAAAAAAAAAAAAAAAAAATAAAAAGAATTGTTATGTTACATATTTTGCAGTACACACAGATTTGTACGCAAAAACATCAGTGAAGAGGAAAAAATGGCCAGAAAAAGCAAAAGAGAAAAAATGCAGAAATCCTTCAACGAAAAAGACATAAATTAACAAAAGCAAAAAAGACAAGATTGCAAATGAAATATAAATATGAATGTGTTACGCTTTAAAAGACAAAGAGAACAAGAACACACAGAGAGAGAAAGAGAACAAAAAAAGAATCAAGAAATGATAAATAGACATGTTATACTCAGAAGGAAGGAAACGTTTAACTGTTAAATAAAAATAAAAATGAAAACATGAAAAACAACGACCATGAAAAGCGTATTACGCATGCAGACGAAAACAAGACAATTAACACAACAAAAAATGCTATAGACATTAATGTCCGAATAATTGTTGGTAACGGTTTTTTGTTAGAACACACGCACACACCTATACATATTCAGCATAAATATAAAATTTGTATTGAAAAGAAAGACCACCTGTTCCGTTACGTTAACAATCATATAAAAATTAAAATAAAATTGTCATCGCAATCATTAAAAATTTCTTCTTCTATTCAATAGCTGTCGAATAAGAATGAAACTTGAGTATCTAGGTATTGTCTAAATTCATAAACAGCCTCAACGACAAAAGTATTAAATTTTGGGAAACTCTACTTCATAAAAGGATCAGTGTAGCAGATAAAAGATGTCTGTCAGTTTTTGCGACCGCCCATCGTATTTCCACAGGGAAATGATTGAGACTCTTCTACATGTAATTCTAGCTATCTCGTGTAGACCAACACTTTGTCCTGCCGCAGTTTATGTTAAATTTCGTTCCAGTTCTTACCTTTAGCAATGAATGAAAAACTGTTTGTCCATTAGTAACCAACTAATACAATTTTTGATTTTTGTAAATAAATGAAAAGTCGTTTCCAAATTTTCAAATTTTTCAAAAATTTCAGTGCCAATTTTCAAAGTCTTGTAAACGCATTCTTTAGAGCAAAAGTTTTTTATTGATATAAGTCGTTCTAAATAAATGAAAATTTGCCCAAAATTCGGGCGCTGTAACATTCCCAGCACACTTTTGCGTTTTTGTTCGCATAGAACGGCGTTTGCCGGCTGTTGTTCACTCGCCTGACTGCCAATTTGAGTTTGGGTCCATGTTTCAGAAAAAAACGAATATTAGTCATATGGCAATGTGTGTTGAAGTTTACTTTCCTGCTTCTTTAAAACGTTAAGGTTTAACAAATTCGCTCATTAAAAGAATTCAGATAAAAATGTTATGACGTAACCTCAAAACGTAACCTCACTCACTACACAACCTCAATAAAAACAAATGACATAACCTCGAAAGAGCTAAACGATATAACTTTAAAACAAGTGAACCATATAACCTAAAAGGATGTGAAAGATATTAGGCTTCGTTCTCCGGGAGGACTTTGTAAATTTATAATTTCCTTGTTGCATAACAACTTTCTTCATTCTAACGACTTTATTTTGTAATTAAAAACTTCTCTTAATTAATAAAATTCCCACAAGTTATATTTCAACAATAAATTTTTCTCTAAATATCATAAAGTGTTACTAAATAAATATTTAAATTGCTTAAATAAACTACAGAGTTAGCAAGAAAAAACAAAGGCCTGATTTTACAAAGCAAAGCGTGTAGCACTAAGAGAAGAAACACAAAATTTTAATAGAATTTTTAAAATTTATGTTTGTACTCTCTCTTAACCTGTATCAATTTTATACCTTTCGGGTTTTTGCTATAGAAAAAAAAAAAGAAACCAGTGTAATAACACATAAGTTTCTAATAAACACACGCATAAAGCAACACTAACTAATTTTAACTTGCTATGAAAGGCAGTACATGCACATAAGCATATAAGAACTTCTATCATGTTGTGCAATTTTATATTAATGTGTTACAATAACCTTAAACAATGTTTTCTTTTATGGTTATATACACACACACACACACATATATATATATATATATATATAATTTCATTTTCTAAAGCAAATATTAAATAACAGCACAAATATCTATAAAATTTAAAGCACTCACTTACTTACTCACTTACTTACACTGACGCAATGACAAGCATGCGATAGTGTTTTGCTTTAACTTAAGATAAATAAATTCAAATTATGACAGAACGTTACAGATATTCGTTCAAGGCGAATTTCAAATACTTACAATTAATTAGAATTAAAGTATTTTCTTTTTTCTAAAGCAATTTTATAGCATATATTTTCAATAAAGGAAGCGTAATCGAAGCGTACGCACGGCAGAGTGTTAGATAAAAAAAAATTTTTCACAATTTTTCTAAATAAGTTACATGATCATCAATCAAGAACACGAATTGAAAGTATCAGAATAAAGTCTATCAGTAAATGTACCATCATTGTAAGCCATAGCGGTCATAAGAGACAACGAGGAATCAACCAACACAACCAATTGGACGCTTGTTTCAGAGCAGCTTAATGCTTTTATTATTTAGACAAGAATTGAAATTGATATTTTTAAGGTGCTGGTCTTAAAGAATATCAAACAAAGAGGCATTTCTTAATTAATGTACAGGAGATGCATAAAACGGCATGAAATTCAGACATATACCCAAATTTATTTACCCATTAATAATTGTGAATGTGGGCTTTGTGGAGCTGTCGCCGTCTCGTCATTGTCGAAACAGTACTACGCAAGTGAGTGTTGAGTTCTGCTACCACTTTTCCCGCGATAGCTTTATGTCTCCTTTTGATGTTCGTCGGTCTCTGTCGGTGAACTTTGAGTTTCGCTCACTATTCTCTCTCGTCAACGATGATAGTTTACCATGTTTTGTGTAAGTTGTCACTAACATGGATATTATGACTTGTGAAACTTTAAACAGGTTAAATATTTTCGTCATACACGCTCCCGCTAACAGAGCACCAACGATTTGCGCTCTTTCGAAGCCTTAAAGATCACACATCCCACCATAGTTTTGATTTAATCGTCACAGAGAAAAGCTTATAATAGACTGAAGTATAAGCTACAAGACTTGGTAAGTAAACTCTGTGCAAGGCATCTGCGTCGCATTATTTACGCGGATATAGAGTTGCCAATATGCAATAAGATGGTACTCTACTTCATAGGGTCCGTATTATTTTGTCAGCTTTGATAAAATTTCCTTAAAAAAGCTATACATTTTTTAATAATTCTATTTCTTTAAAATTTTTTTAATTATAAAAAATAATTATTAAAATTAACTCAGCAGTTTTCTTACTTGCTCTTAATATTTTGGTTCAATTTGTGAATTTTTAAATTTCTTGAAAATTATTTAATATGAAATTTGAACTTCTTCCAGCTCAATTTTGCATATACAACAGTCTGCTCAGCAGTGTTGCAATGCAATTTAGAAATAGTTTCTTAGATAGGCAAAATAAAAGGATACTGATGTAACTTACTAAGTTTTTTTTATGGTTTTCAATTAGCATTAGTTAATTTTTTTTATAATTTTATTATTTTAAAATATTTTCTCAGAACTTAGCTGTTTTCCCGCTTACAATTTCTATTTTCTTTTCATCTACTACTTTTTTACTTTCTTTGAATCCACTTTTATCTGCTTGCCTGAATATTTTAGTATTTATTAGCTAGGATTCTTGGTGATCCATCGATCCATCCGAATTTCCTGTCAGTTGGCTTGCTGTTCGGTCTAACCGATCAAGTCTTTTTAAGTGTTGCAAGCTCACTTGAAAAGGTATTAGACTTTCTTTTAAGAATAGCAATGTAATTATTAAAACCAGCTTAATATTCATTTCTATTATACTATAAACTACTAATAATAATCATAATTATTATTATTAATATTATCAGAAATTGTGTTAAGAAACAGCAACAGAATAGCTAAGACAGATTATTATTATGACCATTATCAACGGATGAAAGTATGTTAATTATTTTATTTAGTTTGTGGAATTTTGATGGGAACATTTATAACATCATATAAAAAGAAAAAAACACCTTAGGAATTGATGGTGAGCATATTAAAAAAAACTTATATAGTCGCTCCATTTGATATTTGTAATTTGAATGAAAATTTCACTCATTCTATTTTTTTATTTTACGCTGACTCATTACTATAAATCAAAAACGAAAAGTATCATTAGTATAGAATAAAATTAATCTTCAAAAAAAGTCCTTATATGCGACTTCATTAGTATAGAGTGAACACAAAAAAAATTCCTTATATTTGGCATTAATAGTATAGAATAAAATTAATCTTAACAAGACAGTCCTTAAATACGGCCAAGATCGAATCTTTTAATGCCTATCAATAGCTTGTGTTTTGTAATTGATTGCAAGGTAGAACAAATATCCATAAATTGAAAGTAGATCGTATCTTACATATCGTATAACGTACGTATGTTAAATTATATTTTCATAGAATTTGGCAGCACTTTTTAGGCAAAATCTATTTCCAAACATAATATTAATACTTATTTATTCCATTAATTGTTAAAACAGAATTCTACTAATTTTCCTAATGGATATGATTTTCACCCTCAACCCGTCAAGGAAAGCTTAGTGCGTTGCGTAAAAAAGGGTTTCGCCTCAAGCTGAATATAATCCTATTCTATTGTTTTTAATATTATTTAAGTGATAGAATGTAACAAAAATCCATTAAATTTAAGTGCGAAAAACACTAACATAAAAAAACTAATAATAATAAAAAAGCTGAAGACAATAACACAACATATAACAACAACATTAATGTAATATGCAAATTTTAATTAAATATTTATTATGCGAATGTTTTAGTGTTTATACATATGTGCGTATACGTATAGTTGCAATAATTTCAACAGAAATTTATTAAACAAACAAAATTTTAACAGCGACATCAAGAACATAAACAAAACTGCCTATGCACGTATATGAGCCTATCTACGTACCTATGCATGATTAATATGCATGTAATGAACGAAATGTTTTGATGATATTTGAACGAAATAATCATTAGTTAAAAATAATTCTTTGCTCTCTTCACTATAATAGTAAACATGTGAATTTGCATAAACAAGTGAAGCATGCTTTTGCAAGAAAAAAAAAGAAAATAATTTTTTATTTTATTTCAAGCATAAATCTTTGTTATCTCACCTTATTTATATTTGTTTAATACTATTTTTGCTTAACAACGTCATCTGGAATTTGAAGTAACTTAGCAATATAGCCTAAGAAAGAAAAAAAACTTCACTTATTCCCGGGCGCAAAGTATAAACTAAAGAGGGCAGTATCACTTTCCATTTAGACAGAGGCTCGAGTGCTTGTCATGTTGAAAACAATAATTTTTTTTTAGAAACGTTGTGGAAACTATAAAAACAGGATTTCGGATAGCGAGTGGTGAATCGCCTTCTTCAGGTATAGAGAATGACTGCTTGGTGGAAACCCTACTTATCTTATCTACCCGTCTTATCGTTAGATTAATTGATTAAGTCTGTAGAAGTTTGAGATCTTGTAGAGAAATTATATCAAAAGATACAAATGAAATTTCTTATTTCCGATAAAAGATAAAAAGAGAGACGACAGAAATTGCCAGTTTTCAAACTTGGAGTGAGAAGTGAATCAAAGTTTATAATTTGTAAAAGCCTATTAAAACTTGCTTTGGAAATTTCACTTACTGTGCAAAAAGTAGTTCGAGTTACAATTGGTGAAAATGATAATTCAGTTTGGTTTGATCAAAAATTAACAAGAATATTCGAGTTGCTTGCTGTATATCGACTCAATTCTTATCGTTATTGCTGACTATACTGGCAGGAAGGTATGGAAGAATTTATGAACAGTTCCGTCGCTTAGTTCACAGTAGCTTAGCATTGATTAGATCTTAGTCTATTTGACAATTTTTTTCAATACAATTGTCTGAAAATTTGAAATGAAGTATTGAAAAAGGCCTTTCTTACTACTAGTATTGTATATGGTGTCCGAAAATTCATGAAAGATTTGAATGTTGCTCACCTTGGCAGCTGTCAGTTCAGGGTTATTAAAAATGAAGCGCTATACAGTAATTACAGTTCATTGAAAGTAATGTGAAAAAACGACAAGTAGATGTTGATTTTTTGAACAAAATCATCGTTAGCGATGGGTTTTATATAGCGTAGCTAATCGGCAAAACGTTTATAAAAACTTCAAGTGAATATTGAGAAACGAATGCATCCATAAAATGTCAATGTTTGAGGTGGATTTTGCGTTGGAAGCAACGTTGGGTTATTATTATTCTTCGAAAATATGACTGGTTAGGCTGTAAAATTTAATGGTACTCGTTACGCCGGAATAATCAAATTCAATATTCAATTCAGTTTTTTGTACCTAAACTGCAAGATGTGGCCGTGAAAAGCATGTAATTTCAACAAGACGTTGCCACAGCCCGAGAAACTATTCAAATATAAAAAAAAATTTAATTGTATGCGAATTTCTATTTATTGTTTTGTATCGAAGGCTATGCATGATATAAAAATTTTCAGGAAAGTTGCAAGAAGGGTAATATTATTTTAAAATCGATAGAATTAACATTTCAAATAATTTAAATACTTTCTGAGAAAAAAATCAGAAACTCCAGCCGTACTTTCTCCGGAGGGGGTCGAAAAATGTCGGTACTCTTTGATTTTTACATTGACTGTATTCTACTCTACAAAAAGTTACGATGTTTCGGAAAATATATGTTCGCTGTAAAAGCAGGCTAAGTAGGTTCTTCTCTTCCTTTTTAGTGTTTTGTACTTGTTTTCCGTAAAGCAATGCTATTAATTTTTCAAATTTCTGAAATGAGAATTATTTGAAGTACTTACCGCAAAAAAGGAAAAAAGTAATCAGCATTTAGTCTGTAAGTAGAAAAGCAATAATAGGTAGCGTACCGGATTTTTAATAAGAAAATCTAGTCACCTTAGTACTCTGTCCCCATTTTGTAATTGATCTAATAATGCAATCGGTTTTATTTTTTTTATTTTAAAGTAAAAGAACTATACAAAGCTGTAGACGAATATTTTATACCTATCGTCCGCCGTTAAAAGACAAAGAAAAAGAAAAAAGGGGAAAAAGGAGGGAAAAAGCCACTTCAACATTCTACACTAATAGGTGGGCGTGGACGATTTTTTCCAATTCCTGAAATAGAATATTGATGGAAACATAGGCTGTTACTTTTTTCGATTTTCAAAGCAGAAGAAAGCGTGTCTTTTGAACGAATTGATCCATTTGCAGTGCTAACCTGTGCAAGAACTTCTAATGTGTTTAAAATATTTTAATCCAACAGACGCGCAAAGGGACAGACCTAGATTGGGTTCGATACTGATCAAGAATATTTCTATTACATTTTACATGGTCACTGATTCCTCCTTCTCGGATTCGATACTAGTCAAGAATATCTGTAATATATTTTATAGAGTCCATCACTCTTACTTCTCAGCTTTACAAATATGTCGATGATATTGTAAAAATTTTATTGCAATAAATTTATGCCTCTTTACCAAAACAGTCCTGGAGCACCATGCCTTATATGATGGGAATCACTGACATACAGTATAAGAATAGAGAGACCGAAGTCATAACCCGCAGCATTTTATTAATTAATAATGTTAGCTAAACAGGTTTTCATTTTAATATCTAACTGGAATTTCTTCTAAAACTGAACATGACTGCGTCATAGCATCAACTTATTACAGTTATTACTATTTGATAATACACAGTATGAGTTAAAATAAATTAAATTTATAATGAAAAAAAATATTTTATTTTCTATTTACTTTTATTTTGACTTTTTTTTTTTTTAAATTTGATTTTCATGTATACTTGTATATGTATAAACTTGTTAGTTATTTAAATATGACTTCAAGTATATAAATTTCATTAATTTTGCTTTATATTTATTTCACAGTTGTCGGCGCATGCAAACGCTGTGCATACGTACATATGCATACGTACACATATCATCATATTCGTTGTGTTTATATTTACTCGACTATTAAAAGTTTTCATGTTGTGTGTAGAGTGTATGGAAAAAAAAATATTATTTTTATTTATATATTTGATGCGGTTATCTTAATTTTTCATTTCATTTACAGTTCAATGCTTAAATGTTGATTACCCAACAAACACGCAGATGTAGATGACTACACAACAAGGCAATCAATATTATTTGATTGCTTTTATTGCGTTACCAGCTAACTGACCATGAGCCTTATAATGCACGAGAAATAGCAACAATACTAACAATTTATAAGAGCAAATATTTTTTATGTTTGTCACTCTTCATCCCTTTCTAAGTTCATGCTTTGCAACGATAAGTAATTGTTTTTGTTTTTAAATATTACATTTTTTAATTGACTGATTGATGATTTAATTGGAGCGTACATAAGAGACATAAAAATTAAATAATAAAGCAGCACACATAATAATAATAACAACAACAACAACAACAACAATATATATAATAACAACAACACCGGGCTTTTAGTCGAAACTCAAATTATACGAAAATATGTTCGAGTTTTTAGGTCATACCCAAACGAAATTCCTCCCTTCAATGTGGAAATGAACGGTTTGGCATTTGATGGTAAAATTATTAAACGAAATTTTTGTTAATAATTTTTGTATTTCTTGTTTTTGTTTAGATTGATATATAGTTTTATAATTGGCGTTCAAAACTATAAATAAACAGTTTATGGTCTAAATTAATGGCTAATCATTATTTATGATAATGTCACCAGAGTTGCATTTACATTAATAAATAATAGACCAAAGAAAAAGTTTGTGGCCTTTTAGGGAACATATGAGTTGAAAGTCGTGTAACTTAAACCACACCACACCACAGCGCATGTAGAAGATCGTAGTCCATAAATAATTAAAACAAAATTTAGAGACATCTGTAGTAGTCGCGTTTTGAAAATGAGATAAAATATTGAAAATTTTTTCACTACGGCCAAAGGAATATAGCTTCCTAAGTTTGTCAAATAACGCGAGTTGTTTGTGCTAAAGATGTTTTGTTAAAGTCAACGGCACATAAATGGCGCCTTTGTTTCCGCTTCGAAAAATCCGATGAAGTTCTCCAAGACAATGAGACGATTCTCCTATTTCGTTCAATGACATCGCTCTGGGACTAAACAGAGACAAAAGAGACTCAATGTTTGAGTACCAAAAATTCGATTCGATAACCGACTAAGAAAAATTTAGAGAATCGTATATCCATCTGCTGCTGAAGTGAAACGAATTGGAGTCTTCTTTAAAGCAATTTTTTATAGATGATAAAAACTCGCTCATTTACAACAATAATAAACATGACAGAAAGATGAATGAATGAAGCGCCACAAACCTTGACGAAGCCCGGAGCGATGCCACGAAGACGCAGAAAACTCGTTCTGAAACCATACATTGTGCCCTGTGCATCGTAATCTTAAAGACCTAAAAGCAATTTAAATTAGTTCCGACACAACTTTCTCTTTATTCCTTATATTAAAATTTTAATTAAGAAATTGTTGTTAAAGTATTCCTAACGTATAAAATCATGACATCAGTATACGTTTACACTGTCAGCCAAACATTTACTGAGGAAAATGGCCTCATAATTTAAATCTTATTACTTAACGTCTGTGCATACTATAAAGCGTTACATAGAAGTGCTTATATCTATCCCTATACAGAAGAGGAGCTCATAGTTACAAGCTAGCGAAAGTGTATAAGACAATCAAACAGTTACTGTAAAAGTGATGCTGGTGCTAATTTAAATTTATTAGTAAGCAGATGCATATTTTAACGCATTGCAACCATTCATCCAGTTATGTACCCGCTCAAATACTCACGCACACTTACACACACCTACACGCACACACACAAACACAAACACACTAACGGCTACGGTGAATGAAAAGATAACTGTACACACAAACTGAGTTACTACTACTACGGCTTGTGTTGTTGTTCTCGTGTAGCCATTTGAAATTTATGGCAATTTTCTTAGTTTTTTTTATCCTCTTCGCATTTTGTAATAACATCAAAACTCATGTGAATGAAAGGCATATGAAAACAAGAAAAAAAGGAAATAAAGCACTTATACGCCACCCTTAACTGGACTTTTATCGTAGTTATCTTCTCGAAAAATAAGTAAGTGAATGGGTTGGTGCATGAGATTGCGCTGTAAAATCAACATTAAAGTATGTTAACATTTTTTTTCCGTGAAGGGGGCTTAGAAACTTTTTGCTTGGAGGCTATGTTGCAGACATATAAGCATACACGCATGCAAAATTGTTTCGTTTATATACAAAGCATTTCTTTTTTTTTGTTGTTTTTTTTTGTTTGTTTCGGTAAAGAAGAAAAATGAAATCTGGATAATGGCCAACGTAATGTGTTGAAGTTTTATTGCTTGGAAAATATGTTCTAATTCCTTTTACTTTTGCTGTTTCCAATTTTTATTTTATCAAAAATGTTCAAATACAATTGAATATATTTAAGACTTTTTTAAAATCTTCAATTTTTTTAATTACAATTCTTTTAGTATCAATTTTGCATCCATTTTTTATTGATTCAATTATTCATTGTGTATTCTTTGTTATATATTCTACATCTTATATCATAATATTCTACATCTTACGACGTCATAATCTATGTCTTATATCATTATAGTCTACATCTTATATCGCAGTATTATATGTCTTATATCGTAACATTATATGTTTTATATCGTAATATTCTGTTTTATATCGTAACATTCTGCATCCTATATCACAATATTATATTTCTTATATCGTAAGATTCTATACCTTATAATGTTATTTATATATTTTATCGTCGATGGCTCGACTTGGGTCGAGTCATTAATAACTTTCGATATCGTATCTATCTATATACTCGGCATTTGAGGTTTCGGAAACTTCAACAAAGCAATAGTACTAAGGAGCCGGATGACAAAATACGCAATGTATATCGCGAAGGTCCAATAATTGATCGAATTAAATACTGATCTGCCAAAACCAATTTTACAGATATTACCTTAAAGTACAATTGAGGACGGGAAGTTATTCTAAGTTTAACGACGACCTTTTTAAAGCAACATTGGAGCAAAACCCTAAATATATAGCAGAAAGAAATATAAATACACCACAAGCAATTCTTTGTCGATATCTGTGAAAATTAGGGAAAATTGGAAAGTTAGGACTATGGGTGACTTACAACCTTAGGATGCAAAATGGATTACCTAGGACAATATCGTCCGCAACAGACAATGACTTGATTGAAGTCAACTATTTCTACCAAATCCGAAAGCAATTTATGGATAATTTATCATGAGCGCTTGAAGTCACATTTAAGAACGCAGGCATATATATGCAGCAGCTGCAAAGCGACAAAACATAATCAATTGCAGCAACTTGGCAGCGAGCCAAGAAAGAACTTCTGAATTTAGATGGGCAATTTTATCACGTCCAGCACCATCTTATTCCGCGGACGTTGTCGCAAAAGACTTCTCCTTCTCAAATTTTTTGAATTGAAAAACCTTCAATTTTGAAGATGAAGTCAATCAGATACAAACATTCATCATAGGCCTGTTTAACCTATCACATCTTTACGGCAAGCATATTCAAAGTGGACGTTTTCAACAAAGGTTTCAAGCATAGGCGCTTTGTTTCAAAAACATTTCCCCGCTACTTCTGTCGCATTACTAATTGTTTTTTAATTATTTTTTATTTTTTAAATATGATAATTTAGACATTTATTAACTAATAAGAACATTACAATTCAAAATTTGGGGGGTTTAGAGGTTGAGCTTAGTTTAGGGCTTAAAAATCACTACTTTGCAACGAGTATAACTTTTTCAGTTGTTTTTCAATTTCTTTCATTTTTCTGAATATTAAATATGATCGATGAGACTCAATTAAAAACATATGCTCGATGTTTCAGTTGTCTATTCAACTTTAAGGACCTCAATATGCAAAGGGAGAATGGATTTCTTTTTTATTCAAAAATATATTTGGGAATTGAAAGAATTATGAGCTTAATATTAGAAATGGTTGAAGCTGGCCGCGAAAATTATTTTATATGACTTAAATGGAAATAATATTGAGCCTAATTTTGAATTTAACATGTTCTAAGGTTCCCCTACACAAATTCCTTATAAGTTAAGAAGCAAACATTGAATAAGTCTTCTTTTTATAAAAGAAAAGAAATAAATATTAAATTGTAAATGACTCCGGCGGCTTCAGTTGTTATTGGCATGAGCCTTTCCACTTCATATTTGCTCTTGTAACAAATTGATTGATAAAATTAAAATATCTGCATACATGAATGAATAACTTGTTTAGAAAAAAATTTTTTTTTTTTTTTAGTAATAACTGTTAGCATAAATTACCCAAAAGCCCTCTTGTTATGGTAAGAAAAAAAAATATCGACTTCGGGATATTATTTACAATTTTCTGTCAAGCAGGAAGACCGACAACAACAACAATAACAAAAACAATAATAATAACAGCAATACAATACCAGCCTAACATATTCAAAAGCAACGGATTTTTGTTGTATTTCGAGAGTTTTTTGGCTTAATTGCGAACGTGCATGCATGCACAAGTGTACGGTGTGTATGTTGTGTGATGTGTGGAAATCAAATTTAAAATTCGCTCTGTTTCGTTTTGTGCTGTTTTTTTTTTGTGTAGCTTTTTTTTTTTCTTTCTGTAAAACTATACGTATGTACAAAAAGTTTTTCTAATGGCTGAATAGCAGAGGAATTGTTGTTTAGCACATATGCGCATAATAATAAGAAGAGAGTTTTATGTACTCTTGAAATCGTAAATCAGGTTTTACTAGCAAATCTTGACATACATATTACTTTACCTGAAACTTGAAACACTTTTGCGCACACATTTTTACATCTATATTCAGGTGGATTGCGTACACACATTCACCCAAAATACGTAAAATTAAAACTTCAAAATCTGAACGAAAAACAACCGTCAGGTAAGATAAAACAAAAACTTCCACTTGTTTTGGAAAAAAAAGAAATGAAGTAAAATAAAATAAAATTTAAAATTACTTTTAACAAGTGTTAAAACTGCTTTTTTGTGGTCAGAGCAAACCAAACAAAATAAACAAAAGAAAGTTTTCAGTTATCAGTGACAATTGTTGCAATAAAGCTAAAACTTTGACTTTAACTTATGGTCCACACTAGGTAACGTTTAACAATGATCTCAGTTGACAGATGCTACTGATACTGATGCGTAAGTAACACAAATGTTATGATTAAGCTAACAATGAATACTGCCGTGTAAATTGGGCTATCAGATGAAAAACTCATTTATTCATTCATTTAGTCAAATAAATTTTTATTCGAAAGGCATTCGTTTTATTATTTTAAAAAAAACTTCTTTTCTGATTAAAGACAATTCTAGAAGTAGAACAAATAATTTTCCTACAAAACCGGATATAATGTGTATTCAAATCAAAATAAATTAGAAGTTTTGTGGAACTGATATTTCATATGGTTGTCGAAAAAGTATTAAACTTGCAAATATTTCATTTAAATATTTTTAGAAAAAATCTAGATATAGATATTTGCTGTTCCACTTAAAAGATTCTTCAATGAAATCTTCTTAGATAGCTCACTTTAGCTACAAAGGTATAGCCGGTGTACATAGTTAATCCAATTTTAACAGAAGACATTTTGCCTGAGAGATATTCAACTAAAACAATTAAGAAAATTACCAAAGTTAACCATGGAAAGACATGTCGATACACACCGCTTTGTGCTGATAATTTAAAATTATGAAATATTTTGTTAAACATGGACGTATCAACCGATCGGTTCAAATCTTGACTTTTCAAGTGGCCTTACAATACATTTGTGGCTACTTTTGAGTTAAGTGCCGTTATTATCAAATGAGGACATCCGAACTCAATTTTCAGCACAATTGACCAAATTTTAATTACAATGAACACGTATCCCCAGCTATAGCGAAGCCTACATCCTTAATGGCATAACAATCGATTGCTTGAGCGAGAATGCAGGCATATCCCTTTTTCATACTTCTTTCGCCTTTCGTATATTACGTATATTTTCCTATTACAGGCCATGGCCATGTAAATAGTCACACACGGCTAGATCGGCTCAAAGTCGTGCAGTAATTTAGAATATATGTGCTTTATGGAGTCTCTAATGAGCACTCCTCACAAGTTTTAGCTTTCTTAAGCCTTCTTGCAGCGGACAATGAGCGAACACACATATAAATCGGCCGTATTGGATCAACTTAGATTTTTATACACATATATAACGTATATTCTTAGATACAATAAACGAAAACTTAAAATCTGAAAATCAAAAAAAAAAAAATAAAAAATAAAAAGAATTTTAAAAATGTTAACGGTTTTTAAAATATTTAAACTTTTTTCATAATTTTACCCAAATGTTCCGAAATAAAATTCCCAAGTGTTTAGGTGCTACATCAATTATGCTAATTTATGGCATTTTAATGAAATGTCTGCCTACTAACCACCATAACACCGCGATAAATGTTTGTCTTGTTTACTTGTTTTCTTGTTTACTTGTAATTCAGTAACTAACCAACCACTTAGTTTAATTAAATGAAAAAGTTACAGCAAACATGTGTAGGCTTAATCTGTCAATGAAAATTTTTATTCCTAATCAAAGTCTTTATAAGGATTCTATGTTTTATTTATTTTCATTTCGAAGAAACCAGTCGTGTTCTTGAATAATCAATACTTAAGGCATTTTTTATTTCAAAATTTTGTTGAAAATTTTATATGATGTGAGATTAAAATTTGAAATTGGTTATAAGAGTTTTTCCGCAACAAATAGAAAAAATATTTTCCATCACCAGAAGGTAACAACTTCTGCATGTAGCTTATAAATATTTCATGATCATGTGTGCTGTCCTATTTTAGCCATTCATCTATCTTTCTGTTCGTTTGTCTTTCCGTTCATTTCTTGTCTGTCCATAATTAGGTCTACCTGCACGTCAATTCATCTAATTTTGTATATGTATTTGTTTGCCCATCTTTTTTCCCGTCTCTGTTTTTGTCTGGTTATCCTTTTCGTCGGCTTACTCGTTGCGAAACCTAACTACCTGTACATCTGACTCTTTCTGGTCTAGGCATTTGTCTGCGTCTATCAATCTCTCTTTCTCTTTGTCCATCTATTGTTTTATTTTATCAGATTCGTCCGTCAGTTTACTCTTGCGTCCATCCAGAGAATTCTTTAACTTTCTATACGTCTTATCCATATATTTGATATATTTCACGTATTTGGATTTCCATCTACCTTTCCGATCGTTATTCGGGGCGTTCATCTGTTTTCTCTCTTTCTATGCTTAAGTGCCCTCTCTCTTCTCCGCCCGCTGTGTGCTGATATCACTTTTTAACTCTGCTGGTTTATCTGTTTTTTCGCCTGAGCACCTTTTCTCTATAACGGAAAGTAAGATAGAAATTTAAAACGCATTATGATCTGAACATTAAAGAGAGATTTAGAATTTACGCCTTTTTGGGCTCTGCTACTAATATGCTCTTAATACAAACATATCTTAGATTGCATTATAATAATAATTTATTTTTGATATATATTTTTTTTAGCTCAAATTAATTATAAAAATTCATTTAAAACAAATTTTTTCTCTAAGATAAGATTTTATTTATTTTAATGTTTTTTTCTTTTTTTTTTAAGTCAATAGAAAAATTTTATTTAAATTGAGATTTTTTTGTTTTGTTATTTTGCTTTGAGTTCATATAAATTTTTCCGAATAAATAATTTTTTCTTATTTCATTGAATTGCTTTCCTAAAATGCTTCACATTGTTTAACTTTAAATGTTCGTTTAATTTTTGTTTCTTTTTTTGTTGTTGTTGTTTTTTCTCATCTTATATATAGTTATTGCTATGTTATCAGAACGGTTAATTGAATATGCAAATTGGCTGATATATGTTAATTATACGGTAAACTAAACTATAAAGAAGAGTACAAAGTTACCCATACACGTACATATTCCAAACTATAAAAATGTTAATAAATTTTCCATAAAATAAACAACAAATTGCCCGCACAGAAAATTCGGTAAATTGCTAAAACATAAACTCACACAGCACACATATATCGAAATTTATATAAAATAAAATGCAAATATTCTGAAAAGAAAAATTTTCGAGGATATTAGCCGACTAATGAAATTACTTTAGCATTTCTATTATAGTAACATTAGGAAAATTTTTAATTCTTTGGTAATTAATACGAACTTGTAAGTAGAGAAGATGTTAGAGTTAAAATGTTTTTAAAGTCGATTACAATTTCAATTGTCTTATTGCCTTGTAAGTAGAGTACACATATACATCTCAAAACCTCATTTGATTCTCACTTGCTTAGAAGAAAATGCCGGCAAAACGTCACTAAGCAAAGATAAAGAGATAAAAATATGCCTGCAAAGGTAATCCTTCTTCGCAAACCTTCTTAGGAAATTTTATGTAAGATCAAATAATTCGTATGTTCGCGAAAAGTCGGCGATCATAGAAAAAGAAATTCATAGAAGTACAAGTTTTAAGTTGATTGTCTTGCAATTCATACATTCAAGTGTTTGGAAAAATCATGGTAAAGTAAAAAAGTTTTAAGTTTTTTGTTTTTATTCAGATTCTTATACAAAAAAGTTACGTTGCATGATATTATCGGGAATTTTTGAAAATAACATCACTTGGAAAATAATTCTTTGAAAATATCTTAAAGTATTAGCAAAACAGTAATCCAGATATTCCGTAAAGCTAGAGAATCAATCATCAAATAACAACAATTTTTAGAATCAAATGGATGTTCGCTACCGGTAAGGTGATGTCAAGTTACGAAGCTAAGAAAGAAAGTTATTCTTAGAAGAGAAACCTTCCCTTTCTTAGAATAGAATGACTTTACTTTTAAAATGGCAGAATAGGAGTCTTCAGTAAACGGAGTCCGTCATTTATTAGTTTTTTCTTTTTAGTTCTTGTTAATGAGATCGACAAACAAATTTCGAAATTTCTTTCTTTATGACTAAGTCTGTAGCTACAATACTTCTACGTTCATGAAAGTAGGAAAACCTCATAGAAACGAAGTTAATAAGCAAAATCTCTTAGAATCAATTTTGGTTAATTTTGTTCATTTACTTATTTCGTGGAGAATGCACGATGAGAAAAAATGTCTTTAAAGATTCTTTCTGCTCACGGTAATAATACATATATGAGAAAACGGCATTATGCGTTGTCTTATTTTATTGGTTTACCTAGTAAATCTTGAAGTGTAGTCTCTTCCACATACATTCCACCTTAATTCACAATTTTAGTTTTAATTTAAAAAAAAACGCTTAATCTGTCTTTTAACACTACTTCTCCTCTTTTATTGGGAGAGAAGGCATTAGCTTGAAGGTATTTATTGGTGAAAAAGCGGATTTGTCTTGAAATATGATCCCAATCTTTCAAAATGTCATCTATTACTAATCTCCTGCTTTCTGGCAACATTTAAATTTTACGCCCGTAGAATATTTGATCTTTTGAAGTTATACACGAAAGCCGTATGTATGGGCAGTGTCGTATGAAAATGGTAGAGCTTTTCAGGGATGCTACAAATTATCGATTAAATGAAGTGGTAACCAAAAAGAGTAAAATTTTATTAACTTTGCCAATGGACAGACACAACTCAGTGTAATATATTTGACGGGATTCGCAAACATGTATTCAAACGCTATCATGGTTAACCTCCCGTTACGATTATTTTCGTTTAAAGCTTGAGTTAATTGCATCATTTGTTGGCGGTAAGATTACGAAACTTGTTGTGATGATTTCTTGGAACTTAAGAATCTTGTAGTGCAGTGCCAAACCCCCTCGAAGCAAAACAACGACTCGGAGCCGTGCAAAAACTTGAATTATTACCCGACTTCGATTTCAGCATTGAGTTTTGGCCGGGTCGCCCTTATGATCTTTTGCGTTACGCTCGTTAAGGTTAAAGGAACTTCCTTTTCGAATTAAAAGGTAAAAGTAACGCTTCATTTAAATTGTTATCATTTTTGGAACATAACTCGATGCATTGAAAACACCGTAAGAAGATATGTTATCTGTGGTAGTTAGTGCGCTGAGGTAGAATTTTCAAACTATTGTCTAATACAAGCGCTATGATATAATGTTATGAAAACCATCTTTTGGAAATTCTTATAAACTAATGCGCTCTCCACATACTTCTAAGGTGTAAATTGGCAGCGAGTTGACTAACATCAATTTTTTTATTTTGTCACTTAATAACGAATTACGACCTTTAAATGCCAAACGAATGTAATGGAAGTTACGAATCTAGTAACTAACGGTGCATTCTCTTATAAAAATATTAAAGATTTATAGGCACAAAAAAGGCATAGTAAGCAAATATTTGTATAAAATTGGCTATAAACATATATTAACACAACTGGCATTATTAACGGTCAATTATTGGAAAAACACATTGAAAACAACTGTTACCGAAAAAGCAATATACCCGCGCAACAATCAGAACAAAAGAAAAATTAAAATTAAATTCTACAGTAATTAAAAGCTTATAAAGTAAAGCAAGTTTGATTACTCTAAGGGGTTCTAAAAATGTTTTTACATAAATTTTCATTTATAGTGAAAATAATAAAAAAGAAAAAAAAAAGCAGCGTTTCCTTCTTCTCTCTCACAACCTTAACTTACCATATCCTTGACTTTATTTAATATTTTCATGAAAATTACTTGAGCGAGATATAAATTATATCTCAAAAGAATTAACCCTGAACTGTGACTATATTTTCAAAATAATAACTGAGCCAGAATGTTACCTCAAGTAAATAAAATTTTTGGTTGCAAAGCATAACTAATATATTTAAATATTACGTTATTTTTACTTAAATTTTTCTCTACATTTCAAAATAAAGCGTTCTTTACTCTGTGGAATATTATGTGAAAAGCGAGAACACCCGTTTGGTGTGCATGTAAATACATTTTTTCTTAATACTTATGAGACCTTATTAAGTATTCAATGTTAATGAGTTTTTTGAGTAGCAGACATTTACGTTTCGTAATCTGTATAAATTAAGTGAAGGAAAATTTTGAAGAGTCAGTCACATTTCTATGATTTCATCTCATTTTGATGCGCAGTTAATGTATAAGTAATCTATGATGCCAAAAATGGTTCTATATCTCAGTCGATTCGTAAATTCTCTTCTTAGCCCCAATGATCCTAAGTTGTCATGGAAATTTATTGTTTACGTGACCTTTGTATATAGTAACTTCAATTCGATTTACTTAATCTCAAAAATCTATGCAGACGGATGAGCGAAATGAGAAACGAACGAACGGCCGGGTAGCAGGACAGCAGGCAAATATGTTTAAATGTATTCAAAGCTCTTTACAATGTTCAAAAGTACGCATGCTTAACGGGACCTTAGATGAATATTTGTAATATCAACACTTCTGTGGAAGGCTTGAAAAACTATGCATTATTTTCATTAAATTCGAATTCACTTAAATTCGAATATTTCTATTTTGCGATAATGTGGAGAACGAGAACAACCATCACAAAATAAAATTAAAATCTTCAAATAACTCTCAAGATCAGGAAGTATAATTATTTCAAATCGTATCTGGGATATCCATCCAGTATATTTCAAATATCCGCTGAATGGCTAAATCATATCCAACAGTGTGGTATCGTACATAATATCAAGAAGAGAAACTTGGTAGTATTTATCAACGCTAGATAGCAAATCCATTTAGAACTTAAGAGCAGAATGAAATTTATAATAATAATAAAAATCTTCAAAGAATTTACACACTAAACAAAGAGATTCTAAAGAAACGTCCAGAGTTGAAAGAGTTAAAAGAAATGAAACAGACTATTGAGCTTCGAAAGTATGCAAATGAATGTAACAAAAGCAATATTAAACTTAATTCACTTGCTTGATGCGAAGAGATCACATTAATGGATGGAAGGAAAGGACGTACCAGTAAAAGTCAAAAATTCGTTCGGCTAAAAAAACATGTTTCGGTGGCACTTAAGCTTTTAAAATAAGAAAAGAAAAAAAAAACAATAACAATAAAAACGGAATAATTTTGAATTTTAACGAGTCTGTATAAAACTAGAGCGTAAAGACTGAGAGACATAACTCGCACCCGAGTGACAGGATATAAAACAATCAGTGCAAGTTAAAGGAAACGGAAGCGAAAATAGCAAAATATGCAAAGAGCAGGAGACAAAGGATGATAAGTAAGAAAAGAAAAAAGAAAAACAACAACAAAAAAATATATGATAATAGCAAAACTAGGATAAGGGCATAAAGAGAGATAAAAAGAAACGATTGCTGACATTTAACAAATTTTTGTTGCGATTAGTGACTTAAAAATCCGCAGCTACGTAAAGAAACGAAATTTTCAACTTGGGATTTTACTCTGGCAACTTTTACGCCCAGTTGCACTGCGATGCAAATATTAAAAGTAGTAAAGGAACGCATTAGCTAGCTTTGCAATTACTTTAAGTTTATTTTATATACGTATTCTGGTGGTGTGCCATCAAGTTCATTGAAATCATAAAAATCGTAAACAATTTTGTAGATGAAAGTAACTTAAGGTCTTGCGGGAATTTTATGGATTTGTGCAGATACATATACATATAAGGACAATGATGACAAAGTGAAAGTGAAAGAAAATCTAGAACAATCAGTTGATTGTAAGATAATTTTCTAAAAAGAATAATTTTATAAAATAACATCACAGTGGAATACTCTGAATAATGAAAGGATTCTTTAGAAAATACTTATTAAGTTTGAATGTTTGAAAAAATTATTTTAAATTATATTCAACAGCTTTCAATTAATATTAAATTTAATTAATTAAAATTAATCTTCAGAGATATTAATACAAGTTTATGGAATGTAAACCAACAAAGATAACTAGAATTGATAAAATTATCGAAAATAAACAAGTACTGAAAGGAGATAAATGCCAAGTATGAAAAGTGCCCTATATAAATTTAGTATTACGCTTTGTCTTAAGCGAGGCCAGTGTATCTCGCAAAGGTGTTTTTGCTTTTGATTCCGATGGTCGCAAAGTGGTTTTAAACCTTCTGCTCCCTCAATCATGGGGAGGAACGCCTCGAAATTCAAAAACAGGACCTATAATAAGCTCTCAACATCTCTGCTGCTATTCGCGAATAACCTTTTAAGAATTCAAGTGTTTTGTCTATCTATTCTTATTATCCATACATTTTCTTTTGATTATAATTTTTGATTTTGATTTTGAGTAAATAATCCTTTGCTAACTGTAAAGTTTCTTAATTCTTTTCTGAAAACGATTAAAATTAGTTCATAGGTAACAGATATCTGACTATCAAATTAGAAATCACTTTAGTGGGCAAAATTTTAAGTTTGGAGCATTTTTATTAGCAGCCGTTTAGGCAGTTTTTCCAGTTCATTTCAGATCAATACGCGATATTTGTCTTCTAAAATGTGAAATGACTATTATTTGAACCACGCGCCGTAGTCGAAATGTACTTTACTTTGCTTGTAGCCTCCTGCTTTATAAGTCATACAGTAATTATTGCCTTAGGTTATTAGCACTAGTTTTTATAATAGTAGTCACACTTAAGGGCGGATAACGTTATTTTTCCCGATTTGTAGCAGTTTATTAAGCGTATAAGTTTCAACTTTCTGTCTCAATATTCGCGACCATGACAAAAGACGAAATGTAGAATATGGAAACGATGTCTCCGAAGGCTGTAGGTGAACACGTAAGCTTGTACGCAATTAACTCACAAAACGGCATGAAACGGTGTCATTCATCGCCCAAGGTGGGGGATGGGGGATGGTACCAATCCTCTAAGCGTTCTTTTCAAGTCAAGCAGCCAGTTAAGCGGCAATTTAACAACCAAGTATTTTCGCGTTTCTCTTATAACTTCGATGCAACCACAATCATTACAAAAATTCGGAAAAAGTGCTTTGCAATTCTCATACCGAGACATGATGTATGTGGGACAAAAGGACAGATAGACGAATACACAGGCGAATAGTCAGATAAACAGAGAGATGGACCTAACAATGGTGCTAAATCATGTCATAATCATACATTGAACAAAAACATATAACATTTCTGATGCATATTTTAATGCACTACAATGGCAAGTATAAAATTAGTATGCCATCATCTTTCGCTTGAGCAAAAAGTTCATAATTGAACCGAACCCAAGATGAGAGTTCTGAATTTTACTTAAGCTTTACTATATCCAGGAAAAAATAAATTATTAAAATTCATCAACAACCATATCATAGGCGACGAAAGGAAATATGAAACAGCATATAAGCAACGCAAACGAACACACAATAACTCTTGCCTGTCTTATTCATTATAAATGAAATAAAGACCGCAAACAAAACTTTCTCTCCTCTTCCCTCTCCAAAGAGAAAATTTGTTTAAACTGTATACATGAAAACAGTAAACACTTACCCTAGTACTCAAAAAAATGTAAACTTTAAAATCGTCTGTGTGTATACGAGTAACGAGAAACGAATGCATATCGTACTTGTGTGTGCGTGAATTTTGGCAGACAAAATACTGAAAAGCGAAAGCAAAGATTTACATGCCAGTGAACACTTCCTCACCAATATACACCCATTTAGATATGTTATATATAGAAAACACAAGATGAAAAATATTTCATACACATATTTATATATAAATATATATATTCTCTTTCTAGTATCCCACTGGAAAAACCCTTGCATTCTGTGAATTATTTTTACAGACTCAAACACGCACACAAGCAGAGTTACAAATAATTGTTGTGATTAAAACATGAAACTCTAATGACAACTGTTAATTTGTAAAATTCATTCATACATATCGACATACATGGAAACAAACACACACACATGCACTTATGCTTAAACACAAACACATAAAACATAAATTAAATGAATTGTTTGCTTTTCAAAATCGAACATTGCCACAAACAAAAGTTTGACCGAACTCTCTAAATAGTTAAATGGTCATGAATTGTATGCCGCTTATACTTACGTTGAATTGTATCGCAAGGAATTGATTTAATGTTTTACTTGTGATTGTTTCGTATGGTCACCAGCCGTCACGCGTATGCCTTTCCATGCATTCTGGAGCCAGTCGAATAGAAGCCATAGCTGTTTGCTGATATATATGCCAATACAAAACGCATCGTTGGCATTAAATTTCATACGTACAGTAGTTTCCTCTTAATTGAGTGAACGAAATAAATTTATTTTATTAGACGAAAAAATAAAATGCAGTTACAAGGAATTAAGCAATTAAATTTAAAATTTTAAAGTAATCAAAAAAATAAGTACATAAATAAATAAATAAAAAATAAAAACTCGTCTAAAACACTAAATGCTAAAGAATTTGCCATTCATGCATTCAAGATCAGTTATAGTTGATAACATATGGCAATAAGATATAGATTACTTAAGCGAAAAAATCGATTTATTATTGCATATCCTGGAGCTTGTTAATTTTAATAACTTTTAATTATTGATGAAAAAACATTTCTTTACATTTAATTAGAGATTAAACATTTAAATGTCCTTGACTCTTTTCTTGCGTTTAACCGAAGAAGCCAATTATGGCAAATATTTATCAAACGAATTATGCAAATGCTACTTTAATCTGTAATAATTACTAATAACAATTCAATAATTGATCCAACACTTCATATATAGTTGTAAATCGAATTTTTCTTAGTTATCCGAAAATTTAATGAAGAAAACGATTAGCACAATAGACTGTTTATTAAGTTTAGTTAACCGAAACTTAGATTTTTAGAGATGAAAGTTTGTAGAGGTGAAACACCTGTATTCTACTGTTAAAGTGCCTGCATAATCTAGGATCACTAAAGAACATAATCTGAATATACATTTGTGAAGATATCACAGCAAATAAAGACTAGATACCTGTCAACAGATTTGCTTTGTTAACAAAATTGTTTACCTACAAATGGAACACGAAGCAATTAAGCACAATCAAGATGACGCTCTTAAATGAATACCATTGTAGATGTGGAAGCAAATATTATTTCATTTGTATGCATTCACAAACAGCCTGCCATTCAATACACATTTTGCTTACACGTTCTGCTTTAATTTATCTTCAATTGTATAACTACTTAAGCATTACGCATATGAATGCTTTGTCAATTAAATGGTAATAATTGTGATTTTTGTCGATTTAATTTTCAGTTTTGTTAATGAAATACTTTAAAGCCTTAATAACAGCAGGAATTATAGTTTAATGCGAATAATTGCAAAACAAATTAAAAAGAAGAAAGCATCAAAATATATATAACATTACTAAGTGACTGCATTCAAGTCGGTAGTAATTTTCATTTATTCTCTAACATAATATCAGATTAGAAAACTTAATAATATTATAAGAGATTCAAAATCTTTATTTCACCTCACCTATACTGAGAATTCCGTGAACAATTTTTTTTTCCTTTAGAGATTGATTTCAATTACTCTTTTTTTTATATATATAAAATATATCTTTAAAAAAAATAAGAAAGCAAATTACATTCGGCTGAGCCAAATCTTTTATACCCACTATCTTTATCTTAGAAATAGGCGGAAAAAAGTACATTTTAATAGATGGTCGTGGCAGATTTTTTTCTATTTTTATGGAATACCGTATTTTGTTGAAAAACAG